>VYXC01005488.1:269784-345852 GCA_013397175.1 Platysteira castanea
ACGCGGCCGGCGATGCGCGGTGTGTCCGCGATGTGTCCGCGGTATGTCCGCGGTGTGTCCGCGGTGTGCCCGCTCTGTGCCCGCTCTGTGTCCGCGGTGTGCCCGCTGTGTGCCCGCGGTGTGCCCGCGGTGTGTCCGCGGTGTGCCCGCTCTGTGTCCGCGGTGTGCTCGCTCTGTGCCCGCTCTGTGCCCGCTGTGTGCCCGCGGTGTGCCCGCTCTGTGTCCGCTCTGTGCCCGCGGTGTGCCCGCGGTGTGCCCGCGGTGTGCCCGCTCTGTGTCCGCTGTGTTTCCGCTGTGCGGCGCGGACTTTGCCTCCCCGGGACGAGCGCTCGCCCGAACGCCGAACAGGCTGTTGTTATTCAGCTGCAGCAAATGTGGTGAGCTGCGAGCGAGGACGCAGCCCGGACCCACTAGAGAAGTCCCTTTAAAGGGCTCTAGTGAGTCCATCAGCCCGGATTCACAGAGATTTCCATCCCTAAGGTTGATAAACTCCCGTAATAGTTTGCGATCCATTATCTGCTTCCTGTTTCCGTCATGGGATTCCCAGCCTTGCTCTGCATCGTGTCCTTCACTTCTGCATTGTTTCTGTTTCAGGACTGGAACCAGACATGGCCTGCGAACACCTCAGGACTGACCTGGTGCTTCGAGAGCTCCATCACGGCCTGGATCCCTTGTGCCTATCTTTGGATCTGTTTTCCTTTCTACTACTTGTATCTTCGACACAGAAACCAAGGCTACATCAGGATGTCCCACATCTTCAAAGCCAAAATGGTAAGGGTGAAGCATGGGGTTTGGTCCTAGCATTATCACAACTTTGATGCAGAACTTTAACTTTTCTAAATCATTAATTCTTTCCTGATGATCCATCTCTGTGGGGTTTTTTAACATTTACCAGCTCAGGTCAGTATAAATCAAGTAAAGTTTTAGGAAGATCTGTCATAAGGTCTTCTCCCCTGTACTTCCATTTGATTCCCTGACATTCTCTGTCCCAAACCTAATCCTCCACCTCTCCAGTCTTACTGCCCAGGCAGCTTGGATCATTCCGTTTGGTAGATTGTCCCAGGATTTCAGTTCATTCCAGTGTGTGTTTTCTGTCTCTGCCCCAGGTCCTTGGATTCATCCTGGTAATACTGTGTTTTTCCAATGTCTTCTTCATGGTGTGGGAGAAAAGCCAAGGAATCCCACGGACCTCAGCATTCTTCACTAGCCCTGCTGTGATGGGAATCACAATGGTAATTCTTCCCTTGTTTGTCTGCACATTGCCAAGCTTAGCCCTGCTGGGGCAGATTTTGTGTTTCCTGTGGTTCTCGCTGCCTCTGAGCACCCGTTTGGCTGACGGGCAGTAGGAGGCTTTGTGCAGCACTGCTGTGTGCCACATCAGGGTGTTGGAGGTGGGGCAGACCTGTGGGCTGAGCACACCTGGCACGAGGTTTCAGTAGGGTTTACAAAGAGGTCTCACAACCACGAGACAAGATTTCATTTCTCATAACCACAGTATGTGATTTAGTATGGTTTAGAGGGAAATGCGATTTTTGTTCAATAAATAAGTGCTTATTCTCCCCTTCTGTTACTGCATCTTCATAGCCTAAATCGTCCCAGCTTGTTGGTCCAACTGCAGTTTTATTACTTGCCTTTTCTGGAGACATTCTTGAGTGCAAAATTGTACATAAAGCTTTTCAGTTTTAGCCTCTTAGGAACAATACTGCAACTCTGAACGTCTTGAAATGTTTGGGCAAGAAGCTAACTGATTTTTCTCTATTGTATTCATTTATTTGATAACTCTGTTTGGCATTCAATTACCAGGTATTTATTTTGACAAATTTGTACTTCCTCACAGGTCCTTGCCTTGTTCCTTACCCAAGAAGAAAGAATGATGGGCATCCAGTCTTCAGGGGTCCTACTGATTTACTGGCTGCTCTCATTTGTGGCTGCACTTGTGATGTTTAGTTCCAAAATACAGCATGTCCTGGAAAAAGTAAGTGAGATCACACACCTTTAATGTGCAGGGCTACAAAATCTCTGAACAACAGGGATGGTTTTCACTGACTGCAAGGGGGAGAATCAAATTCCTCTTCTAAAATATGTGCTGAGAAAAGTGATGACACTGTATTTGTGGTGGATGTTTATTTGCAGAGGTAGAACATGAGCAGCTCTTTCTCTGCTGGTTAAACGTGAAGGTTCTTACCTCATTTTCACCAGTGTTCTGTTCCTTAGGGCTTCCTGGAAGACCATTTCCACCATGTCACAACTTACCTTTATGCTGCCCTGGTGCTAGGAGAACTTGTATTATTCTGCTTTGTTGATCACCCTCCCTTCTTCTCTGAAGCTGACAACAATCCTGTAAGTAGAAGGCAGCTTTTCCTAATGCTCTGCTTCGTTGCTGAAACAGGATTTTAAATTCCTGGGGATACACAGGCACATGAGTATCTGGGTGATGTAAGATGCATCATTCTGTAAAAAAGCTGACCGTTTTGAAAGGTAAGAATTTGGCAGAATGTGGGGTAACAGTGCTCTGTCTCTCTATGTAAGTTTTTCAAAACCAAAACCCTTCTATCCATACTCATGTTCCTTGTCACTGAGACCAGTGATAGGGCTCCTGTTGCTTCCCCTGGTGCTGCTCTCCTGTGCTGCACCAGTCTGTCGGTGGTATGACTGTAGAAAAGCTCTGTGCCTAAGAAAATAAATGTCTTTGGGGATGAAGAATTATATTCTTTGTTCTTCCATCTGAGACATTATGCCAAGTCAAATTCTCCAAAATCTCCCAATCCCACTGAGCCTCCCAAATACACTTACTCTGGTTCAATGAATGGGGAGGGGGGATAACTCTGACTGCTTTTCAGCACAGAAGGGAACTATATTCATCTGACACGTGCCCTTTTCTATATATAAATATCACACGTTTTCTCTCCCATCAGAATCAGTGCCCAGAAGCCAGCAGCTCTTTTCTTTCCAAAATCACATACTGGTGGTTGTCTGGGTAAGAAAACAGAAGATATGGTTTTGCTACAATATCAGAAAAAAACAGCAGCATCAGAGATCAGAGAGGGTGTAGATGGCAGCCAGGAAATATCTCAGCCCCTGAGTTAGCTTATGGAGTGAGGATTTAAATTATTTCTCTGGGCGCTTGAGGTATTCTCACAAAATCAAATTATAAAAAATTAACTTTTCTCAAAAGAGTTTAAAATGCAAATTTGTGATTCTAGATAATTCTCTGCCTCCCAACTACCTGTCCAGTGCCCTCCTACTCTTGAAATAGATCTCATTAAACTCAAAAGATCACTGTACCCCAACCACAACCCTCTCTGCCTGCCAGACCTTGCTGTAACAATTGCTGGGAAAGGGGGAAATAGTGAAGAGGGCACAGGCCCAGCGTGCTGCTGAGCATTCAGAAGTAAAACAATCACGTTCTTTGGGCCTCATGTCCACTGTGATCAGGTCTCATCTGCA
Organism: Platysteira castanea; assembly: GCA_013397175.1. Taxonomy (NCBI): domain Eukaryota; kingdom Metazoa; phylum Chordata; class Aves; order Passeriformes; genus Platysteira; species Platysteira castanea. The sequence continues at coordinate 273,232 of VYXC01005488.1, forward strand.
TTTCATGGAGCCCAGAGAAAGTTAAACTGAACTTTGTCCTCCCAAGACTCTCAGGATGGACTAGAAATGAAGGCTGACTTGCAAATCCCCATTGTGGTGACAGAAGATAGCCCAGGGATTCAGAGCAAACCTGCTGTTCCTGGACACTGATGTTTATCCTGGGACAGGGCAGCCCTGAGCAGTGCTGTGGTGTCAGTGCCTGTGTGCTCACTGTTGTGCACTGCCCAAACACCCCTGTTCTCAGTGTTACCCCACAGACCCTGTGTGCTCCCCTCACTGCACTCTGTGTCCTCCAGGCTCCTCTGGAAAGGCTCTCAGCAGGCTCTGGGGGTGGATGACTTGTGGCCAGTGAGGAAACAGGACTCCTCAGAAGAAATAGTTGCCTGGGCAGAAAGAGAGTGGGAGAAGTGTCACAGCAGAACCCAGCAGTGAGTATTTGCTCTGGAGAGCACACCATGGGCTCAGCTGGGCAGCTCTAGATGATCTAAGCAAATACACTCACAGGTACGGGTGTGCGAGTCCCTTTGTGCAAAATCTGGTTTTAAATGTGTTAAAATCTTCTGGAGAACACCCTTGCATTCCTGGAAGCACAGAACTAACCTTCTGTGAGAGGAATCAGGTTTTGATGAGCACTTATACTGGACGTGGTATGTGAGATAGTGATTTTTTGAAAGTACAAAATTCCCAAGCTTTCTCCAGTTGGAGGTAGCTTTCTTGTTGTTTCTTCCTTCAGGAAAATGGAGTCTGCTACATTTAAAAAGGGTCAGAAAACTTACACTGGCATAGCAGAAGCTGAAGAGACAGAGGCGCTACTGCAAACAAAGCACAGTCAGAGCGGGCCCTTACTGAAAATGTTTTGGAGCATGTTTGGAACTTACTTCCTTCTCAGCACTGTCTGCTTAGTTATCTGTGATGTCTTCTTGTTCTCCACCCCGAAGTTACTGAGGTGTGTGCACATTTACAATGCGTTCCTACCACACGTGCAGGAGTGCCGTGTTCAGGAGCTCAGAGATGGGTACGCCAGCACCCACAGACCCACAAACACTGACCTTCCAAAACCTTCTCTTGCTGATGGAAGGAGCTCAGGTGTCGTTTGTGCTGAGCCCCCTGTCAAGGCAGGAGGAAAAGACTCAAAGCCACTGTGTGAAGCTGTGCAGGCTGTCTGCACTGCTGCACTCCAGGACTGGGAAGGACAGGATGTACCGAGCTGTTTGACAGCTTCGCTAGAACAGGAGTTCAGTGATGGTTCTGTACATCCCATCACGTGCCCCTCGCTGTAGTCTGAAGGCTCTATGTTCCCTGACTGATGGAGAGCACAGCTGTGCATCCTACACACCTTAAATAGCTTTGCTAGTTGATAAAATGGTTTGTGAGTTCTGTTGGTACAACACCAACCTGCATTACATTATATTTTCAAGGGCAAAATCTCTTCTCAGTCATTAAGATTAGGAGAAGTTCTGGAATTGTCAGTGACTCCCTTAGATTACAGCTACCAGTTCGCATATTTCTGGCAAATTCATGAAAATCAGGAGCCATCTTTGACACTGAAAATGAGGTTTACACTGAGAGGATGCTGAGATCAAATTGCTTCAAAACCGAGTGGCTGGATTTCAAAAATCAGGATATTTTATGTTCCAGTTCTTCTGCTATTTAATGATAAACCTCAGCCAGAAAGAATACAGAAAAATCTCTGGTATTTCTGCCAGTTTGTGTGTCTGATAATTCTGTGTGGATTCAGCAACATTTTGCTCCTGTCTTGCAGCCTTTTCCTGAAGTTCATTGAAGATCAGGCAGCACCGAGCTGGCTTGGCTATTTCTACGCCTTCAGCATGTTTGTGCTGGGTTGTCTGCAGACTCTGTTTGAGCAGCGCTATATGTACATGTGCCTTGTTCTGGGGCTGAGGCTGAGAACTGCAGTGACGGGGCTTGTGTACAGGAAGGTGAGGTTGCAGATGCTCTTTTACTTCTGCTTTTTTCTAGCCCTATATTAGCAGTTATGGTGCTGTCCATTGTCCATAGCAATATCAGGGGAGATGTCAGTAGAAACTAGTTTTAGGATGTAGCTGTCCTATATTCATTTCTGAACAGTACATGGCAGGTACATTTCTCAGAGCTTCCCTCTGAAGGAAAAGGCAAGGAAAGGAAAGAGCAAAAATCAACATAAACTTCCTTATGCTATAAATAATGGGTGGAGAAAAGGAGTAGATGCTTGATCTCAAAGTGAAGTCACACGGCCCAGGCAGCAGCATGGTTTCAATACCTGGGATTTGACATTTTTCTCCCTCTCTTTGTTCTCTATGATGAAAAGAAAGTTGTTTGACTTTTGGACTGAAGCTGTTGCTTGATGATGTCTTTTCTTTCTTCTCTGCCCTGTCTAGATCCTAGTTATGTCAAATGCCTCAAGGAATGCAGCAACCATAGGTGAAATTGTTAATCTGGTATCTGTTGATGTGCAAAAGCTAATGGATCTGATTGTCTATTTTAATGGGACCTGGCTGGCCCCTATTCGGATTATCATCTGCTTTGTCTTCTTGTGGCAGGTAAAACATGACAGTATTTATCAACCCCTTTCTATTCTAAATATCAAAGGAAAAAGGAGATTTCAAAATTCTACTTACTGGCTTGAATTACATGAAATTGCCATATTTGTCTTCCCTCTGTAGCGTGGTGCATTCACTTTTTTTTCTGAAAGATATTTTTATTGGTATAGAACCCTTGCCTGATCCTTCAGTTCATCTTCTCACCTGTGTATTCAGCATTCAGTCCCTTTTAGGAGACTGTGAGTATGGTCATTCTGAGCTGACTGATAAAACTTCTGCTTCAGATTTTCCTCTGTCACCTCTTGGTGGCCCAGTGCAGGCTAAAAGTCCAGTTCCAGCTCCTTGGCATAGTTCCAGGACATAATGGGGAATGGTCTGAAATAGCAACTGGATATAATCCTGAAGCCTGATTACCACAAGATCAGTGAAACAGCTTGAAGCAAAGTTACAAAAAGGGTATTGGATACTTTGAATTTTGTTAAGTGTCAAGGAATTTAGCAAAGAGAGAGCCTTGTTAAATTAAAACCTGAATTAGAAGTAATGGATGGTAATCTAAAAGATCCATTTTTAATCCATGTGTGGTATTTTCTCAGCAGTACAGAGCCCTATTTCTTAGTCCCTGCTTTTGGTAAATGGAAGTATGAGCAGTATAGAGACAGGTGATTCACAGGAGCTTTCCAGAGACCTCTGAGGCTTTATTACCCAGGATGGATTGTGCCTGGTGCTGTGACTCTGGAAATCAGTAGCCATGGCACAGAGTGGTGAGCAGTCATCATCCCTTTCCTGGTGATGCTGACAGGTTGAACGTGGTTGGAGCATAATTACACTTGGTTTGCTGGTGCTCACAGACCATTTGTGTAGACAATACCTGACACTCTCTGTGTCCACCAGCACTCCCCTCTCCAGCCACCCCGAGGGAGATGTAATTAATCCATGAGAAACAAGCTTTGATACACAATTATTGTGAACCCTGGGATCCAAGAGCTGTCCCAGGTTAAGAGCACAGGCTAATGGCACCATTTAATCTCACCTCGATGTAAATGCAGACAAGCTGGGCTATTTCTGCCGCAAGAATACTTTGCTGAGGGTTTGGGTTTGTTTTTTAAGGAAAACCCGGGTTTGTCGGGGGTCGCTTGCCGAGGGCAGCCACCAGATGTCCTTCGGAACCACCCAGGGACGGCCGGGAAGGGCTGGAATTGCCCGCGAGCCTCTGGATCGCCCCCAGCACCGCCTGGTTCCTAACAAGGGAGCAAATGAACTCAGCACAGCCGGATGGCAGGAGTTCTCCTGCCGGGAGGGTTCACAGCCCACGGTGCTCAGGGAGCACAGCTCCCAGGAGAGGCAGGGGCAGGGTCGGGGTAAAGGCTTAGCCAGAGGATGTCATGCACGAGTTCAAATGAGAGGGGAGGTAAGCAGGGAACGAAAAACAGTTTTTCCTGGTCATCACCACAAGTTCCTTCTCTTTCTGTTTCCCTCCTGGCAGCTTCTAGGGCCATCTGCCTTGACTGCAATTGCTGTATTCCTTTTTCTTTTGCCTCTGAATTTCGTGATCACCAAGAAGAGGAGTCAGTTTCAGGTACATTTTGCTTCATAAAAATGAAGTGGTTTACTGAGTTATGTGATGGCTTATATTTATAATTCATGCCTGACTGAAGTAACATAGGAGAGTTTGAAGCTTGCAAAGTTTCTTGAAATTCAGAGTAAGCTCTTCCATGTTCAGCCTTTTACTGTTTGCCCTACTTTTCTGTTGTTTTTATGTACTACCAGTAAAAATAAAGCTCTGGAGATGAAAAGTAAAATATTTCCTAGCTTGGAAGATTCCTAAGCAAAACAGTATACATAGTTCACCTACAGGGAAATTTATTCAGGACTTGGAGGCAGGAATAAGGTATTTTTCTTCAGAATAATTGCACTATTAAATATTCAATCTATTAAATGATAAAACTCAAACATTTATTACAGGAAATCCAGATGAAACATAAGGATGAGAGGGCCAAACTCACCAATGCCATTCTCAGTGACATCAAAGTAATCAAACTGCATGGCTGGGAGAAAACCTTCATGGAGAAAGTGCTTGGAATCCGAAAGCAAGAACTTCAGGCCTTAAAAAGATCTCAGATTCTCTTCTCAGCATCCCTAGTTTCTTTCCATTCATCAACTTTCCTGGTGAGTGGATCACCTTCCTACATAAAACACGTGCTTTGTACTCCTGCCTGGAGAGATTTTTCCTATGGACAGCTAAAGATTTTTGAAGGAGCTGGAGGTCACAGGAGTTGCTGTGGCTGCCGCACCAAAACCTCCTTAAAGCAGAACAAACATTAAATGATGAGATTTGGTTCTGTCACCAGCATGCCAGAGCCCCGCCTGTGGTACCTGCAGCACAGGCACCTAGAGCTGAGCCTGGCTTTAACCAAATGGCTGCCAGAGTCTTGAGGAAGGGCCTGTCACCCCTGAACCATTCTGAAGCAAATGGTTTTCTTTTCCTTTGCTCCCTTTCAGATCACATTTGTCATGTTTGCTGTCTACACCCTGGTGGACAACACTCACGTGCTGGATGCTGAAAAGGCCTTTGTGTCCCTCACACTGATCAACATCCTCAACACTGCCCACTCCTTCCTGCCCTTCTCCATCAACGCTGCTGTCCAGGTTAGCTGCAGGCCCTGCTCCTCCTCCTTTGGCCAGAGAGGTTTTTTATATATATATATAAAACAATATTTTTATATTGCTATGTATTATATAACAGGTAAAGGTAGGGATTTCTTAGGGCTCTGTACATCAGCTACTTAATTGCCACTGTGGAACTGTGAAGTGCAAGGGCTTGCAGCTAAAGTTACTTTGTGGCAGTGCTTTTCAGAAGGGCTCCTTTATATTGATAACACAGTCAACAAAAATTACTCCTCAGTCACTTCTAGCTCAGCACAAGCACCATTAGATCTCAGAGGGGATTCCAGTTCTGTTTTTAGTCACAGAAATCAGAATAGATGGAGCAAAATCTCCACATGGGTTCAGTGGAAACCCTGCTAGTCTAGGCCAGAAAGAAAAGCAATTCATTGTTCAGTAAGAAATTAGGAAATTCATTTCCCTCTTACGCTCCAAGTCTGTCACAGATTTTCATGTACAGAAGCAATCACTGGAGAGACTGCAGGAAGAATTGGAGGAAAAAGTACCAATTTCACTGAACCAAAAGCACAGGGAAGGATACGGGGGTTTTGCTAAGCTAAGTAGAAATAAAGGCAGGTAACATAAGGAAGAGCTGCCTTTGGCCATCTAAGCCCACAGCATCTGCAGCATAGCACCTGCTCAATATTCTTAAGTGGGTCTTCAAGTTGAGTCTTCACGTGAAGGGTTTTTGCTCCCTTTCTACTCTAAATCTTATTTTCTTCTGTGTGCTGCTTCATTTCAGGCCAAAGTTTCCTTAAACCGCCTGGCAGCTTTTCTGAATCTGGAAGAACTGAATCCTGAGAGCTCACGCAGGAGCACTTCTGGCTGTGGTGAGCTTTTATGTTAGCACTCTTGTCTTACAGGAGGAGTAATTTCCATTGTCCAGCTTCTGCTCAGGGTGTCTACCATAGTCAAGAGAAAAATACTTGCCCCTTACTGTCACTGACCTCTTGTCACTTGCCCCTCTACTGTCACTTTATCTCTCTGGCCTCATGAATTCTAACAACGAAATCTAATCTGGTCATTTACCCCTTCTTTTCATAATAAAGGTTCATTTTATGTAACAAAAATACACACTGAAACATAAATCACATAAATTGGGACATTTTTCAGCTACCTTTGCACTTACAAGTGGTCTATCTCTCTTCCTCTAGTACAGGCAAGTATCACCATAAGAAATGGGACTTTTTGCTGGAGCAAAGAAACTTCTCCTTGTCTCAGAAGGTACAGACTTATCCTTAGTCATCTCTCAATTCTGTAGGTCAGGGATGCTGAAGGAGCTAATTCCTCAGGGCCTAAGTGAAGCCAGGGTGGAATATCCACAGGCTTCTGAGTTTGCTTCATATTCAATGTTGAATTCTGAAAATTATAAAATCAGACAAAACATAATCTTACTTTTATGTTGAAGAGCCCATAAATGGGAAGGTGCCTGTATCTGCATGCTGCTGTAATATATGGAGACTGTTTTCTTCATACCATTTTCTTGCCCAAATATGAAATTACAGTAATTTAAGTCAAAAAAGTAGAACAGATGGAATGCAGATATTATATATGACATCACTAGATGCTTATTTCAAAGGGCACTGACATTTTAGAAAAGAAAAGCTTTGAAAAGTTTTGGTGTTCAGGAACGTTCTACAGCCAACGCTCTGGGCTAGCCCAGCTCCAGAGGGGATCTGGGTATGAAACTCAGAGGGGGATGTGGATGAAGACTTTCTGGTTTGGAGGTGTCTCTGAAGGGATGGAATTAGGGTATTTACTTGACACACACCTGACAATAGGAAGAAATTTGATAGTAATTACATTTATTTTCAGGAAGTGTATCTAACGTGGTAAGAGCCTGATCTTCTCCCCACAGCATAGACCTGGCCGTGCCCCAGGGCTCCCTGCTGGCTGTGGTTGGGCAGGTGGGTGCTGGCAAGTCCTCCCTGCTGGCAGCGCTGCTGGGCGAGCTGGAGACCACCACTGGCTGCGTCACCATGAAGGTGAGGTCTGCCCTCAGCATCTGCTTCTCTCATTAGGCTGTGTTCAGCAACTGCCAGGTATTGACCATGGCATCAGGTACCTGAGGAAAACCCATTTACAGCTGAATTTTAACACAGGCTGTATGTACCAGTCCACATTTAATTATCTCAGGGTGCTGCAGACCCCTCAGACACGCCTGAACTTTGGGAATAGGAGCTGGAACAGTACTTCAAAGATCCAGTTCTGTTTCCCGTTCTGACAGTGAGCTGAAGTGTCATCCTGGTAAACTGCATCCTGTACTGGCCCCTCTGTTTACTCCCCTGTAAGGTAATAACAGTGCAGACTTGTATTTTGCAAAGCCTTCTGAGAACTGTGATGATAATTCCAGGTTTCCATAACTGAGAGAGCTTTTCTTCAAAGATGGGTTCCCACAGTGTCAAGTTGAGCTTATGGAAAATTTGCTAACATTCTTCCACTTCTATAGGACACTGCAGCTTATGTCCCCCAGCAAGCCTGGGTTCTAAATGCATCGGTGGAAGATAATATTCTGTTTGGGAAAGAGATGGATGAAACATGGTTCAGTAGAGTGACAGAGGCTTGTGCACTGCACCCTGATTTGGAGACCTTCCCTGCAGGGCAGAAGAGTGAAATAGGAGAAAAGGTACTGGCTTGGGTTTATGTGTTGGCCAGCTTTTCCCTGAGTAGCTACAGCTTCAGGTGTCCTGCTTACAACATCTGCCCCTGAGTAGCTACAAACTTTGGAAGCCCTGATTAAAACAAAAAACCTAAATTCACAAGAGGCAGGTGCTCAGGAATTTCTGGGAAGTTGGGCCATGCTTTAATTAAGTCCACTTTCTGACAGCCTAACCAAAGACATGAGAGATGTTTAAGACAAAAATCAACACATCCAGGTCATTCTTGGGTGCTCTTCTGCAGGAGAGAGGAGTTGTTCAAGAGACTCTGCCTCTGCAGGAGCTGTGTGTGGAGGGAGGGAGGGCACTGATTTAAAAATAAGGAAGTCATAAAGCCTCAGTGTAAAAGGGAGTCAGCAGTTGGGAAGCATGGTGTGGCTTTGGAATAAGGCGAGTCCGTACATTTTCCAGGGAATCAATCTGTCTGGAGGGCAGAAGCAGCGAGTGAGCCTGGCTCGGGCCGTGTACCAGAAGGCTTCCATCTACCTGCTGGACGATCCCCTGGCAGCTGTTGATGCCCACGTTGGGCAGCACATTTTTGAACACGTTCTTGGACCCAATGGTTTACTGAAGGACAAGGTGTGCTATAGACCTGAGCTGTGAACAATTGCACAGCGTCCCTAATCAGCAGAGCCCTGAAATGTTTCCAGTAGGGTGGGTTGCTCAGTTTATCAAGTCTCACAAATGCTTTTTCACAGTGGCAGCAGGGGACTGGGGAACCTCTGCAGGCCACACAGCACCTGCAAGTCCTGCAGGGAATGTCAGGAGGAGGGAGGCTGTCTTTATCTTTATGCAAACCATATGCCTTACTTCCACAGCAAGTTTACACTTCTTTGGTCTTCTGTTGACATCATCCTTCCCTCCCCTGGAGATTTACTTCTAGCACAGTTCAGAAGAGCTGCCTGATCTCTTCCAAATTCTGTGACCATGATGTCTAATCCCATCCCTTTTGAATAGGTCAGTGGCACCTTTACAGGTCTCAGCACCCAAATGTTCATAATTTAAACACTCCTCCATTCTTTTTGCATTGGTTGTGTTTTGTTATTCCTTCGTACTTCTCTGCTATCAAGCAGTCTGGATAATAAAAATGGTTACATAAGAAGGGATGCTAGGGCAGCTCTATTGGATTTGTAATATAAATTGCCTAGAAACTTGATTCAGTTTCACATTATAGAAGGAAAAGAGGAAGCAGGTAATGTCTTGCATTAGAAAGTCCAATTAAAACAAACATATCTGATTATAAATACCTTTCTCTCCATGAGGATTGGTTGCAAGTATCAGAATATAATTATTGTATTGGAGCAGAATGACTGGCTAAGAAGAATTTATCAGACTTAAGGTGTACTCAAAGGCCTGACTGTATAATAGAAATGCAGGATATGCCCATTTATCTAGGGAAAAATTACTTTTCTTATGTCCTTTCCTCCAATTATCTGTGCAAATACGCTCAGAAATGTAAATAAAAGGAAATGCCCTTTAATTCCATTCAGGCTGATGAATTTTTGAGGCCTAAATTTGATCCTGAAATACTGATACCAGTACTGGCAGCAGAACAATTGTAACTGTTCCCTCTTTATTCAAGCAGACTCGTGTGCTGGTGACTCACACAATTAACTTTTTGCCTCAAGTGGACAACATTGTTTTTCTGGTGAATGGAATGATCTCAGAAACTGGTTCATACCAGGAACTTCTACAGAGAAATGGGGCCTTTGCAGAATTTCTTCATTCACACGTTACTGCAGAAGAGAAGCCGTGTGCTGGTTTTCCAGGTAACCCAGGTGGGTTGGAATCATTCCTCCTAGGTCTATCAGTGAATTGTTTCCTTCGTACCACATCTGTTTTATAATGGACATTTAAAGCAGAGACCAAATCACAGTAAGGTGTTGCTCTGTATGGGGAGAAGTATGCCTGTCAAATTATCTGACTCATCACCTCAAAATTGGTTCTTGAATCCATATTAGTAGACACTAACCCTGCAGTAAATTATTACCCACTATTATGTGCTATTCTTCAAGCCTAACCTTGGTATTTCTATCTTTAGAAACAATTTTTTAATGAATCTTTCCTCCATAGTACCTGTCTTTCAAAGGCTATACAGGACAAAACAGGATTCTAAAGCATTTAGAAAAAAATGCATTTGTTTCACAGCTCTGGGAGACACCAAAGGCACTATCACCACTGGAAATGGTCCATCTCAGGAGAAACCCCTAAGGTAAGTTAAAGCAGTCCCAGACACTGAAGAACTTACTCCAAAAGCCCATACAAGCCTACATGGAGGCTCTTACTGGGTATGATACAGGTTTGGGATTGATCTGTAAGTTAATAAGAGCAAATGAGCAAATGTCAAGAATAGGTAAAAACCTCTCTTGGACGTGGAAGTTGACTGACATTTCTTCTGTATTTCACAAGGAGCCAGAAGAGAGCTCAAGTACAGGCACACCTTGATACATTTGGGTGCTGATCACTTCCCAGTGGGGCTGTAAGGTCAGACTCATCCCAAACCAGCCTCAGAGGGTGAATGCTTTAAGCCTCTTCTCCTCAGTGGCTTGACAGAGCCCAGTCCCCCTGACAAACATGGACAATGGTTGGGGTCACTCTGGAGGACCCTGAAAACTGCAGCCCTCAAAATAGGCATGAATTTAGGGGTGTATGGGTAGCTAAAAATTGAAAGGATTTTTGTTTTCTTAATGAAGTGGTGGTTCAGTAAAATCTGCTGTGGGAAGGGAGACCATTCCTGCGAGTCAAGACTGTACCCGTGCTGCAGCCACCAGTGGAGGATTAACCAAGGCAGAGACAACTCGGCGTGGCAGGGTAAGCACAGCACCCTCCTGTACAGGCAGGGGATTCCATGGGGGTATCACACACTGGCAGGCAGATCAGCTCCCTGCCTGAGCTAAACCACAGCCAGGGGACTCAGCTGAGCTGGGCAAGTTTGCCCCATAACTGAGACAAGGACATATTATACTGAGAGGAAATGAGAGTAAGAAGTTAGAAACCCCAAAAGGAGCAGCTTTTCCTCTGAGGAAGCACAGCACTAGCCAGACCAGGGTCTCCTCACCTCTGCTGACCAGCAGGCCCCACACAGCCCATGTGAACGTGAGAGGTCTCTCACACCACGAACACAGGAAAAACACTGCCTGACATAAGGAAAGCCTTACGTGGATTCCAGAAGTAACATGAGCCTACTGCACAACATTCATCAGTTGATAATAATCATTCATTAACGATCTCTTCAAGTNAACGGGACTCGGCAGCACTCCGAGCTCAGAGCCGGCGTCTTCGGGGCACTAGGAGTGGGCCAAGGTTCGTTTCTCTCACGATTCTTCTCTGTATTCCCACCTCCCTTCCCTGTCTCCAGGATGTTTTCTCAGAATGTAAACAAGTGCGTACCCTTGGGCTTCAGCCTCCTGGGCTTTTGGCACCAACCCTAAAGGTTTTTCTTCTTCTTAATCCCTTTTCATCCTTCCAGCATAAATTAATCATATCAAAGTGCAAGTGGGGGCTCTTCTCCATGCCGAACTAAATCTTGGCTTAAGTCACATAAAAGAGAGAGAAAAGAAGAAAAACTTGTGGACTTCTTAATTTATTTTTCCTTTAAAATAGCCAAAATTCTTTTGGTCACTCTATTTAAAATGAAAAAAGATCACTGAGTAATTTATGGTAATCCCAGTCAAGCTTANATGCCTTCGTTATTCACCCACGAGGAAAACAGAAAAAGAATCAACACGGTTGCTATGGCTGTGACATTTAACCAAGAAATGTAATGAATCATACGTTGCTTCAGAGCTGCTTTTTTTGCTAACGAGCTCGATCCTGTGCTGTTGTCCCCTCGCTGCAGGCCGGTGCCGGGGCGCTCGGGGCCTACCTGAGGGCGGCGGGCGCGGCGGCGGGCGCNAACTTGTGGACTTCTTAATTTATTTTTCCTTTAAAATAGCCAAAATTCTTTTGGTCACTCTATTTAAAATGAAAAAAGATCACTGAGTAATTTATGGTAATCCCAGTCAAGCTTATTTTGTGATGAATGAGCAATTTGTCCCACATGTTTTAAGTTGCTGAATCCATGTCCCCCATCAAGCTGGCTTAGAAGGTCTTTGGCCACTCTGTAACTAGAAAGGGCAGCTTACCCTGCAACTCTGAGGCTTGGTTTAATTCTGCTAAAGAGAGGTTTAATTCCTTTTGCACCTTCCTGAATGCACACTGGTGCAGCATTCACAGGACTAAGTGGAAATCACAATCTTGCAAAGGAGAACTCCAGGGTGGGTTTGTTCAGCCCTAGTAACAACAATTTCTTTTCTCTTCCAGCCCTCGGCAGGTTTGCCTGCACAGCAGCAGTCCTGCTGGGGGGTGTGCTGGCCTCACAGCAGCTCTTCCTGCAGCTGCTGAGCAGCGTCATGAGATCCCCAGTGCTCTTCTTCGAGCAAACACCCGTTGGACACCTGCTGAACCGCTTCTCCAGAGACATGGATGCTGTTGATTCTGTCATCCCTGACAAGCTGAAGTCCGTGCTGGGATTCTTGTTCAACTTGCTGGAGATCTACCTGGTGATTGTGGTGGCTACACCATGGGCAGCAATGGCCATAGTGCCCTTGACTGTTCTTTATGCAGCATTCCAGGTAGGAGCTCACAGATACGCACGCAGGAGAGGCTGAAGCAGCACAGCCATGTCCCTGCAGAAAGCCTCCTTACATTTCTTAGGAGTGAAGGCATGCAGAAGTTAGTTTCATCATCTCAAATTGCATCTGAGCAAGAGTAATGTCAGTCCCTTTTCCGCATCACCTCAGCCTTCCAAAGCACCCCAGTGCCCTCACAAAGAGGCTTGTGCTTTTCTGATTTCTAAATCAAATCCTACCTAGAGCTATATCCCTTGTCACCATTAGTGTAAATTGCATGAAGACCAAAAGCATTTTTCCTTTCCTGCAGAATTCCTACACTCCTTTTAATGTATCCATGTCTGCCAGCTAAGACTGAGCATGAGGGAAGGGCAAGTTCATCTCTGTTCTCCATCGAGCAAAGGGCTCAGCTACAGGAGAAACTGAGAGTGGAGGTTTTGTGGGTTCACTGCACCCTGGCTCCTTTGCCCCAGCCACAGGGTTATTCCTAATAAAGATTAGGAACACTACCTCGTCTTTTAAGGGATCTCCTACCTGCACATAAGGTTTTGTAACACGAGGATAGTACATGCTACTGCTCTTGTTGAGGCCCTCCCAAATTTCCTGTGGAGCACCTCCATAGAGGCACGAGCCTTCTAATCAATCTCCCTTCCATTTTCCCTTGTACCAGCACTTCTATGTCACCACCTCCTGCCAGCTGAGACGCATGGAGGCTGCCAGCAGGTCACCCATCTACTCCCACCTCTCAGAAACTTTCCAGGGCAGCAGTGTGATCCGAGCCCACAAGGACCAGCAGAGGTTTATTTCAAAGAGCAATTTCCTAGTGGATGAGAATCAGCGAATTTGCTTCCCTGGAGCTGTTGCTGACAGGTACAAATCTGCCCAGCAGCTCCGTGAGTGTTCTGCAAAGTAATGGTGCTGGGAGAAGGGAGAGGGCACCCAGCCACAGCCCTGTGCTCTCCTCCTGCAGGTGGCTTGCCACAAACATGGAGTTCCTGGGCAATGGCATCGTGCTGAGTGCAGCCCTGTTTGCAGCCATGGGCAGGGCACAGCTCAGCCCAGGAACTGCTGGCTTCTCCATCTCCTACGCTCTCCAGGTAACCCCGTGGGGAAATAAAACCATGCTTGCCTTTATCAAAAGCAACTGTATTTTAATTTCTAAGACATTATGAACTATTTCTGTGCCTTTCTAGATGCCTTTCCCTACCACATCCTGCTGTCATTGCTAAAATCCAGAGCACCTGGAGCACATGGCCCCTTAGGGAATGAACCTCATAAACACATGCATGGGACATCTTCCTGCTCCTGCACCTGAGCTTAAATATAAGTCAAAGCAAGCCCTGGGCAGCTGAAGCAAGGCCTTCAGCACCTGTCTTACCTGCTTGTAGACTACTTGTACAAGAGCCTAAGAAATAGCTACACCATCTTTTAGCATCCAAGTCAGTAGCACATCATTCTCTATAAACGTGCTGAAAGGGCTGTGGCAGGAGCTGGCTTTCCCTTTAGCATTTTAAGGTTTTCTGATGTAACCTAATTTCTGATACAATTAGCTGATGAGGAGATCTTTAGAAATAAACACTAAGACAAAGTACCAGGTAACTTGCAAGCACAGGTCAGGGCTCATTCTGCCTGCCCTAATGCTCCTTTCTCCATGTGGCAGATAACTGGTGTTCTGAACTGGATGGTTCGCTCCTGGACAGACATCGAGAACAACATTGTTTCTGTGGAGAGAGTGAGAGAATACCTGAGGACTCCGAAGGAGGTAGCTAATGCACTACTGACCTTACTGGAAGGGGCTGAACATCCCTGCAAACTCAATGAGTAACTTTTCTGTGCCACCTGAAAAACCTCTAGCTTTCCCCTTCTAAAAGGCCAGTCATGCTTCCTTTTAAGAACTGCAGCATTTGGGTTTTATCCAACTGACTAGACTTGTTTTATAACCTCTGATCATTATTTCCTTAAGAGAGTTATGCATTGGATTGCCATTAAAATAGCTTCACTTGGTAACACTCATGGAATGAGACATTTTCTGCCCATATTTGGAGTATTTATTATGTGACTTCAGATGCAACTCTCTGATAACTACTGGCTCCTAGACAGCCTTTCAGCTGCTTGAAGTCTCCAGTGTGATAATTTTTGTTCTGTAATCATTAAAATTGTATCTCCATATGCTGCCCTGAGAGAGGAGGCTTTCACGGTCCTGTTTACAGGGGCATATAAATTTTTTTTATTGAACCACTCAGTGTCGGAACTCTGACTTGCAAGCAAATGTTCATCCCCATTTTCAGTAAAGAAAATCTGATTGGCATCTTTGGATAAAGTAAAAAGCCAACATCTACAGTATGGAAAGTTAGAGGCCTTTTTCTGCTTTGGAAACAGCAGAGATTGGAAAGGAGTTGGCACAGATGTCTTCATGAACCTCCCAGTCCAGTATGGCCACTTGATTGGGAAATTTAAATCAGCCTTAAACACTGCTGTTTGCTTCCATCTCCTCAGGCACCCTGGACTCTGAATGGCAATCTCCAAGGGCAGGTCTGGCTCACTGAAGGAAGGATTGAATTTAGAGACTACAGCCTGTGCTACAGGCCAGGTTTGGAGCTAGCACTGCAGCGTGTCAGTGTGACCATCAGCGGGCACGAGAAGGTAGGAGAACACTCCTGGAGCAGTGTGAGCAGTGCTGGGCAGTGACCAGCTCCAGGGGATGGATGCAGCCCCTGCCTGCACCCAGCTACAGCAGCCTGGCAGCTGCAGGACAGCAGGAGCCCAGCTCCCACACTGCACACCTTGTCCAGCTTATCACAGCAAAGGAATTCCACTTTTCCATTCCAGTTCCACATAAAGGCCCTGCTCGAACTGCTAAGTCTTGTAATTATTCTTCCCATCAAAGGCTTTCGTGATTCCTTTCCCTACAAAACAGTTGTGAACTAGAAATGCTTCCCTTTAAGAAAGTATTGCCAGGCTATGCAAATCATGAACAGCCCTAAAGATCTGATCCATGCAAAGCCATGTCTCGTCAAAAGGCCAAGAGGAACTACAGGACATGTTTGTCCAACTGTGAGAAAACCATCAACATCCAAACCAAAGTCCTTCCATTGCCCTTTACAGATTGGCATAACTGGCAGAACAGGAGCTGGGAAATCCACCCTTGCAGTGGGATTGCTGCGACTGGTGGAAGCTGCAGAAGGAGCCATTCTGATTGATGGACAGGATATTGCCCAACTAGGCCTCCATGACCTCAGATCCAAGATAACTGTTGTTCCCCAGGTATGAATTTCATTTCCAAAATCCTTGAGCAGAGTCTTGAACACCTGGGAAGGGTTTATAAAGATTCTGTGACAGGAGGGACACTGAGCAATTTCCAGGTTGGAAATGACCTCTTTGCCATGTTCATCTGCCATTCAATATAACATCAGTCACAGATTCCCACCCAGCAGGCAGGACCCAAGAGCTCATTTTTATAATTCATTTCAGGAGTTGTTTGTACTGTCTCTGTGCTCAGGATCCAGTTTTGTTTTCTGGCTCCCTAAGAATGAATCTCGACCCATTAAACCAATACACTGATGCAGACATCTGGACAGCTTTGGAACTGACTCAGCTCAAGAACTTTGTTGCAGATTTGCCAGAGCAGCTGGAATATAAGTGCACTGACCAAGGGGAAAACCTAAGGTACCTTCATCTGCAGAAAGACAGTGGCAGGGCAGTGCCAGCCCCTGGGCTAGGAGAACAGAGCTGGTTGGATAAGGAAGCTAAACATGAATTTAGCTAAACATAATTTTAAAACATAATTTGTTTTTTTAATGGTGTCCAGACAGCAAATTACTGCATTACTGTCCTGTTCAGCAGCATGAAATCACAGCAGAAGACACTTCTGAGATGTGATCATTGTGGTGGTTTGCATTTGTGCAGTACCTGAATTCCCCCAATCCTGTTCCCAGTGCAGATCTTCTGGGTGCCACAGCAACGCCTCCCCTTCACTTCCTTAGGCTGTTTCATGCTGCCACCAGTCTCAATCACCCTTTCAGAGAAAGGGAACAATCACCTTTTCATTATTACTTTCAAATGAATCATGTTCTGACTCCAAGGAAAAGTGACTACTGGCCTCAGCTTACCATCCCTCTTCTTACTTGCAGCACTGGTCAGAAACAGCTGCTTTGTCTGGCCAGAGCACTCCTGCGGAAAGCCAAAATCCTCGTTCTGGACGAGGCCACAGCAGCAGTGGATCTGGACACTGACGTGCAGGTTCAGTCCATGCTGAGGACTGAGCTCAGGGACAGCACGGTGCTCACGATCGCTCACCGGGTGAGCTCCGTCCTGGACTGTGACAGGTACAGCCACCCCTGGGCAGCAGGGAGCACACGGGCAGCTGGCCTGACTGACACTCCACAGTGGTGCTCAACAGCAACTTCACTTCTGTCCTCTTCGTGTTTAACCCCCCCAGCTTTGCTTTGGAGTTTGGAGGACCTCCTAAACCAGCTGGGCACCAACAGGTTAATCAGAGATCCTCTACTCCCACACGATGCCTTTCGTGCTGTGTCACAGCCCCTTCCCCCCAGTGACAGCAAAACCATGGCTACAGCTCCTTGCATCACCTGAGAGTTGTGAAACTAAAATACCCAATACCTGTTCACAAATCTCACTCCAATCTCGGTTGCCAAAAACCCCTCCTCCCAAACTCAGTACTTGAACAGTCACTCATCAGAAACCCTTTCTATCCCAGCTGAAAAGCTGTTGGAAAGCTTGGCTGAATAACCAGCAAGTACTGAAAATTTATTTTAAAACTAAGTAGAAATAACTAAGTTTATTACAGCTGCTGTGTATCCCCAAACTTACACTTCTCTTTTAATGTTCACAGGATTTTAGTCTTGGAAAATGGTCGGATAGCAGAATTTGATACTCCAGAACACTTAATAGCTCAGAAGGGACTATTCTACAGACTGATGGAAGAATCAGGCCTTGCATGACTCACTCATGGAGTATCCCATAGCACCACCACTATCAGGAGTAATTGATCTCATAATTGAATTACTTTGGTTTCTCTCTAAAATGCCTGACATTCAACCAAAGCTTGTTTGAGCCACAACTGCAGTGAGTGGATGGAAAGGGGTAACTTGGGATACATGTTATTTCCATAGGAAACCTGGCAATTCCACTTTCATTATGTTTCCAGATCCCAAAACCTCACTTGACCACTGAAAACGAGCCAGTCAGGACTGAAATACTTTTCTGGTACAAAAGCAAACAAGCCAAAAGGGAAAGACCACAGCATTCCCAATTTATACTATAAATGGAGCCCAAATATCCATCATATTCAAAGATTACACAGATTATTTTTAAAAGCCAACAAGGTTTTATGGACAGCAAGGAAGAGTTTAACTGGTAGCATGGAAACTTAACTGTTTGCAGTTTATCCGAGTGGGCCAGGTGCTCACTGCAGGGCATGTCCAAACACTGACACCAATATTTCCAAACTGAATTTGGCCACGAGGAATTTGCACGGTTGGAAGTGCCCTCCTCTGTGATCCCTGCAGCACATGAGGAAAGCAGCAGGATCTCACCTGCTGACCTGATGGTTCGTTCCTGGTTTCCTTCTTGAGTGCAAGTTGACTCTTGGATGTGCCACCCTGGTGCTGCAGAGCCTCGGCCACGGTCACCTGTCAGATGCTGCTTTAACAACCCAAAGCAGAAGCTCAGCCTTCCTGGGCTTCCTGCAGTGCCTGCAGCCAGAGCTGTGCCCACAGCCTCACCTCAGGAATCACAGGATGACAACGTGACAGACAAACACACTGTGAGATACTGCTCTTTCTGTGACTGTTGTTACAGCACCTCATTTTCTAGAGAGCTGAAATAAAAAGAGAATCAAGTATTGAAGTGGGTCTCTTCAGTAAACTAAAGCAAATGCAACACAAAACGGGGCAGTGGGGAGGGGATGGGAGAGTTCCAGCTGCAAGAGTCAACCCAGGGTTCTGGCAAACCCCAGCAGTTCCTGCTCCAGCAGCTGCTCGGTGGCTTCTGCACCCAGGTCAAGAACAGTTCACAGTTTCTGCTGCACAAGCGCCTAAGATAGTGAGGCCCAGTGCCTGCTGCCACACTGCTGCTCAGGTACCAGGGAACAATTTCTTTCCCTTTCTCCAAATGTTGTACTTGAGGGCACAGACAAGACAAGGCCAAAACGAGATACGAGTTATGAGCAGTCTGAAGGTTTGTCAGTGGATCTCAAAAACAGGATTTAGAAATACTGAGATAGGTATTTTTCCTTTTTAACTGAGGTCAAAGAGGGACAGAATTACCCGTGGGTAATTCTGAAACAGACATCTTTTACCATTCCCTAATCTCCAGTATAAACATCTTTAAATGCTTGTTTTCTGTTCCTAAGTTGGTAATGAAGAGGGAAGGCAACAGGAGACAATAATCAAAACATACTTTCACAGTGGTAACCTTTGAAAGGGCACAGCTTTGCTGTCAGCTAACCCAAACTAAGAACAAGCAAAAACACCATCAGCTTTCACACATCGAGTTGTGCTGAAAAGGGAAAATAAAGCAATTCCCAAAATGACGTGAAAATCCCAACATGTTTCAGATGTGCTGGAGTCCCCAGGGATATGTCCAAGTACTGTGATGAATCTGGAGCTCAAGTCTCACAGAAGTTATCTGGAAAGTGGTTAAAGCAAATATATAAAACAGTTAACACTTGGAGATACCATGTAGGAGAGAAATGCTGCCTTAAAAAAAATCCTTGTCCCATGATTCCAACTTCAAGGCAACACTGAAACTGCTAAAGCCACAAAATAAATGGAAGGTGTCATGCCTTGATTTACGCCGAGTTCATGCCAAACACCACTGTGCCAGTCACCCTCCCGTGCCCCAGATGGGCACAAGGTGCACAGGAATGCCAAAACATCCAGGTGTCAGTGACCCAAAGCACAGCTGCTGCTGTGCCACATCATCACACCACGGAAGGATCTTCGTGTGGGCCAGGACTGGGAACACGTCCTAGGCTGCAGGGTCAGATGTGCCCAGATGTATCCTACCAGCACCTTCCGGAGCTGCTGAGACCAGGTGGGGCAGTGCTTTCCGTGCCTCCTCCCTCCGGACTGTCTCCTGTTAATGGCCCATCCGTGCCTTGACTCACACACAACTCCCTGGGCAGCTCTCTCTGTTTAATGGGCAGTCAAGGACCCACCCCATGCCTGACAGAGTAACTCCAGCCCACTGTGAGATGCTCTGCCCCGGGGAAGGAGCCAGGCATTCCCACCTGGATATGACCTGGGGTTTGGAGCAGAACAAGCAGCCCTTACCCTTCTATTAAATTGTATTTCTGACTGGGAGTCTCTCACTGGTTTGCCTTTCAAACCAGTACAGAACACTTACAGAAGCAGCTCTGTTCACACACATCAAATAGGGTGGTTTTTTGAGGTCTCCTAAAAATTCAGAGCTGTTTTTTTGGCAGAATCAGCTTTTCCAGATGTGAGAAATCTTCCATGTTGCAGTAAGTAATGTCAGGCAAGATGCATCAACATGCACTGAAATCAGATACAGTAAATTCAGCTGCAGAGCAGCTGCTCTCCCCTTCCCAGGGCTCTCGAGGATGGGGGTGGAAGGGGAGGATCACGCCGTGTTCCTGGGGGATGCCTGTTCCCCAGCAGGAAAGGTGTCTCAGTGGTACCCACAGCTCCTGCCCAGGGTCTCTGCAGGGAGCTCCATCTCCACCCTGATGTGCAGCAGCAGCCACAGCCCTTAGGCACAGCCCCTGCCCTGTGCTCTGCTCCTGTGGAACACGGGCTCCAGCCCTGCCACGCTGCTGCCCATCCCAGCGCTGCCCACGTGTTCGGGATGTGAACAACGAAACCCACAGCTCCTCCCCAAACTCCCCATCTCCAGAGAAAATCCACCCCGAGCTCAGAGATGTGGCAGACCAAGGCCATGGACACCACTGGGGGTGACAGAGGTCCCCAGCACTGTGACTCCTGCTCTGCTGATCATCATTCTGACCGGGGCTGCTCAGCAAACCACAGAATGACCCAGCCCTACAGCAGCAGTCACCTGCACTGCTGGCTCCTTACCCACCACCCCAGCAACCCCAGACATCAGGCCAAGCAGAATTAGCCTAACCAGGACCAGCAATTTCTGTTTTCAAGGCAAAAAGCTGAACTGACAAAGCAAACCCTTTGTCAAACACAAGGCAAGAAATAACACATTTTCTTTCAAACCATTTTTTACTGCAAGTTCTTTGCAAATATTTGCATTGTCATTACAAAAAATATCAAAGAAATTTTCAGTCTATTCAATTTTAGAGAGTCATAATTTACAAAAAAATAAATAGCTTTACTCTAAGGACAACAATTCTCTAATATTAAGGTCAGCAATATCGATCACAGAAGTCCACATTCTCAGTGCTGAGTATTTGGATCCATATGACTTAGTTTGCTTTCTTCCAGCATTTTCCTTTAAAATAAGACTCATCAGAACATTAGAAAAGTAACTTTTTTCTTACCACAAAAAGATGAAAATTCAACATGGATCTTGAAAACCAGACTCCACTGCTAGTTTAATTGTTAGACCCTTCCGACACACAACTTTAAAAACACTATTTTTTTTTTTTTTAAACAACTGTAACAGAACATTTTCCCACGAAATTTAAGAGTCAACAGCAGCAGCATGAAGGGCATGTTTCTTTGATATAAGGCTAATGGTCCTTGATGTGGCAGAGCTGCTCTGAAAGCACAGAACTGCCAAAGCCGAGGGTGAGAATCACCCTGAGCCTGCAGCCTCTGCTCTGCCTCGTCCCCTCAGGTGCCACCAGCGCCGCAGTCACAACTCCAGGGTGGGCTGGGTGCAGGGTCAGGGACTGCACACAGCAGCGCCCTGACTGCCACACCACTTTGGTTTGGGGTGATTGTCGTTCTGGACACGCCTGACACTGCTCTGAAGCTGGCTGTGCTCTCACCTCAGCACCACTGAGCTGCAGTGACCTCGCTGCTCTGCGCTGTAAACACGTGAGACCCTCAGGGCAATGCATAAAGCATTAACCATGGACAGTAAACGACATCATGAGGAGGTCTGGCACACATTTTGTTTCACAAGAAGAAAAATCTTTGGACTATAGTACTATATGCCACGGTCCTAGGTTACAAGGTAAGATGTGCCCCAAAGTGTGTGTTCTGTCACCATCTTCACAAGCTGTTAAAGCAGTGGGACAGTGCTCCCCCATCTCCTCCATGACTCATCCCTGCTGAACTCATGGGGATCTCTTCTGTTCATGGGCCAGCTGTTGGCACCAGCTGGGGCAGAGTTCTTTATCTCTCCTGTGACCCACCCTCCCTCCAGGGGGATATCTTCTGTTCATGGGCCATCGAGTCTCACCCATGACTGATAAAATTACACCATCCCACAGGGAGATGCTCTGCCCAGGGGGAGGAACCAAGCATTCCATCCTGGATATAAGCTAAGGTTTGGAACACCAGAGCCAGCCTTTGCCACCGGATTCCCAGAGAACAAGAGCTGCAAAAACACCACTGGACTTTCTGAGGAGGACCAGACCTTTTCTGCAAGATCACCGCTCCAACAGAACCACTGCGAAGAGAACTGCTCCCCACTTTTCTGCACTACCCACCAAGTGTAACCAGGCCCTTGAGCAGAGATGATCCCACGGATGGGTTTGCCCTTGCCTGAGGTGGGATTAACCCCAACAGCCTTTCCTGAGACACCAGCCGTGGCCAGGCTGTCGGGGCTGGTGGCCGGGGCCGTGGTGGTGGCTGCGCTGCCCTGCTGGGACTGGGGCTGGGCGGTGCCGGTGGAGGAGGAGAGGCGGCGGTGCCGGCCCACCAGGACCCACCTCAGCCCCTGCCCACGCACGGCGACAGCGCCGTCCACACCGAGACCCTGCGCACCGAGCTGCAGCGCCCGGCAGCCCCGCAGCCCCTGGAGCTGCTCAGCACAGGGAGGTCCGAGCTGCCTGCCCCGTCCTCCGCGCAGCAGAACCACATCAGGGCGTGGCAGCCGTGTGTGAGCAATTCCTGGCACAGCTGCAGCACCAGGCCGTGCACATCCAGAACCTGGAGCTCATGTCCCACCACAGCTGCAGCGCCTGGGAGGTGTACAACGAGCACCTGGTTCTTATGATAGAACGAGCCCAGAAAGAGCTTCAGAAATTGAGGAGAAACATTCAAGACCTGAACTGGCAGCGGAAGAACACGTGCAGCTCACAGCTGGGGCTAAGCTGCGAGAGATGGAATCCACGTGGGTCTCTCTTGTCAGTAAAAATTATGAGATGGAACGAACTATTGTGCAGCTGGAAAATGAAATATCACAAATCAAGCAGCAGCATGGGGAAGCAAACAAGGAGAATATCCAGCAAGATTTTCAGTGACTTAATCCTGACTGTCTTAGTGCAGCAAGTGACATGTGCTGAGGAAGCCCCACCATATAACAAGCTACCAGAGACTGAGACAATACACCTGTGGATGCTGAAAGCTCAGTCAGAGAGAAATCTTCCAACTTCCAGCAAGTTTGTGAGAAAGTCTTTCTTCTCACATATGCTGCTGGGAACAGTTAAAGAGTTTTTTGTAAACTTATGCCTATCTTTGCACCTGTTGTCTGTTCATGTTACTGAATGGAGAAATATTTTTGAATAGGCGTTGCAGTGATCAGCCAACCACCTTGGGAGGTGGATGGTTATTGAGCCAATGGTCACTCGCTACTCTTGTGGACCTGGTTATAAAAGGGCTGGGTTTTTTCTCAATAAAATCTCCTTTTTCTACCTTGACCGTGTTGCTGCTTGTTTCACCATCCTCGGTGCAACAGCAACACGTGCCCTCCTCACTGATGGCTCCTGCCGAGCTGCAGGTGCTGGCTGGAGATGGGAAGCTGCAGCATGGAGCCCACAGGACAGGCTGCACAAGCTGCTCAGGGGGAGCGTGGATCGAGCCAACTCGCTGAAATCAAAGCCGTCCAATCAGCCCTGGACACTGCTGAAAGAGAGAGGTGGCCAAAGCTCCACCTCCTCCCCACTATGTCCTCGGTTACAAGGTAAGATGTGCCCCAAAGTGTGTGTTCTGTCACCACCCTCACAAGCTGTTCAAGCAGTGGGACAGTGCTCCCCCATCTCCTCCATGACCCATCCCTGGTGAACTCATGGG
Source organism: Platysteira castanea (assembly GCA_013397175.1). NCBI lineage: Eukaryota > Metazoa > Chordata > Aves > Passeriformes > Platysteira > Platysteira castanea. The sequence goes on from VYXC01005488.1 coordinate 296,835, forward strand.
GATCTCTTCTGTTATGGGCCAGCTGTTNGGACTGCTACCCCCACCCTGCCCGGCAGGGTGTCAGGTCAGACCCTGACTCTGTCAGGTTAAACCTGTGTTTCTCTATTATTGCTTTGGTGTGTATATATATACTGGTAAAAAACCTGTTATTCCTATTCCCCATATCTTTGCCTGAAAGCCCCTTAATTTCAAAATTATAATAATTTGGAGGGAAGGGGGTTGCATCTTCCATTCCACGGGAGGCTCCTGCCTTCCTTAGCAGACACCTGTCTTTCAAACCAAGACAGCCATGAAATGTTCCAAGTGCATCCCACAATAGATGACTCATGAAATGAGGAATCCACAAACAAGCAAATAACTTGCATTTGCAAAAATGTTTTAAACAAAAAAAAAAAGGGAGGGAACTTCAGAACATAAGAGCAGATGAGAAGAAAAAGCTTTTCTGAACTTCTCTGACAAATCACTCCGCTGTACATCTGAGTGTATAATGACAGATTTCAGGCAAAAAACCAGGAGTCTCTGAAGTGTCTTGCACCATGTATATGCTTCTCCTAAAGGTGGCTAAAATCAATACTAAGGAGAAATAAAATGTAAGAAAAAATTGCATCTTTATGTTTCTTCCATTGCCACGCTCTGGTTAACTTCACAGTGTCTGAAACTCAGCTCTGTGGTTCAGTCCAGCTCAGGGGAAGTTACAGTTCTCCAAATGTATCACCTCCCTCTTCCCCACAGTAAATAGCCAAGTTCAAATGCTACACCAAGCCTGAATCTTTGGCCATGCTATAGAAAATGCCTTTTTCCTGAAGTAGTTGGTCTGGGGTACCACACTCCACCACTTCTCCTCTCTCCAGGACTAAAACTCTGAAAAACAAGGAGATGAAAAGAAAAAAAAAAAACAAAAAAAGAAGAAATGGTCACAAGAAGATCCAGAAAGCCAGCGAACATGAATATATGTGTGCAGACAGAGATTGCACCACAGCCATTATCTGCAAGTGAAGACAGTGCTGACTGTGAGGAGGCTGAGGTGCTCGCTGCAGATGGTCTGTGGTGCCTTGTTTATGTAGCACACGGTTTCCCAGCCATCTGCAAACAGCCAGGAGCCTCTGGACTGCGCTCTGAGCCAGCCTGGAGTGAGCTGGCAGCACTTCTTGTCCAGGTGTGAGAGGGGCTGTAGGACCTCGCAAGGCTGGGATCAATGACCTGCCCGTAACAGCTCTCCACACCCAGAGCTGCTGCACAGCTCCTGTGACCAAACAAAACCGTGGTCAGCTCACTGCTGAGCACTGCTGCTGCTGCCCAGGGGTGGGCAGGCACTGCAGAGGTGGCACTGAGCCCTGGCAGGGTCAGCACTGCCACGGCTGAGCCGGGCATTCCCCTGCCAGCAGCACGGCTGGGGCTGGGCTGGCACCCACTGCCCTGCTGGCACCCTCTGCCCTGCTGGTACCCACTGCCCTGCTGGCACCCTCTGACCTGCTGGCACCCTCTGCCCTGCTGGCAGCACAGACAGGCTACAGGAGCACACTGAAATCCCACCACTGCTCACTCTGCCATTCTGTGATAAAAGGGACAAGAGAGCCCAAAACTGAAATACGAGACAACAACTTGGCCCTCAGCCACACCTCAGAGAGGCAGCTGAGCAGGAGGGAGGCTGTATGAACCATAACCACAAGTGATGGAAAGTGAAACACCAACTTCAGAGGGCAGGATCTGCCCCTTTGGATTCCCTATGCTGCCTGTGCCTAAATTACGGCAAGACCCAGGAACAGGCTCCTGTCCTTGCCCCTCTCCCCTTCCCAGTTAGCCCAGGCAGGAACAGCACAACAGCAGTGACAGAGGGACAAGAGGAGCTCCCCAGGCCAAACACAGCCACCCCAAGCCAGAACACACACACCCCACGCATCAAACCAGGGGTTCCAGCAGCTCTGTGCAGGGGCGGCCAGAAACAAACCAGTAAACATCCAGCTAACACAGAGATTCCCATTTCAGTCGAGCACAGTGCAGGTCACACAGGCAGCAAGATAAAAGCAGTGTCACTTACCTCGTGTAGTCCATGATTGTGTTCAGACGATGTGCTATGGTTAATACAGTGCATTCTTCAAACTGAGACTTTATAGTTGACTGTATGAGCTTATCTGTTTCAAGATCAACAGCAGCTGTGGCTTCATCCAGAACCAGGATTTTGGACTTCCTGAGCAGAGCTCGTGCCAGGCACAGCAGCTGGCGCTGTCCCACGCTGCAGATGGGATGGGAGGGTGGGGAGCAGAGTCAGAACAAGTCTGCAGTGTTCATTGGGATTCACTTTGAAACCTGGCAATTCCTTGTTCTAAAGATAAGGTCGGTCTTAGTATTTCCCTGCAGAATATCTAACAGCATCTGAAACTACAGCCCCCTGAAAGGAAGACCTGGCAATGTAGAATCCAAGTGGTTTCAGCACAACTGCATCAGGCTGATTCACTGAGTCAGTGCAGTGCTGAGGACTGGACTTTAAATGGTTTCTACAAACTGAACATATAAAACCCTGTTAAGGTGCAAATAGCAAGTCAACAGCTTCCTTAGAATAACTGCTGCTGCTAAAATGCTTTCCAATGCTGCCCAAGCTGACAAACCTCAGAGCATTCCAAGTATTTCTTTAATTATTTGAAATTCCCAAATGCAAGAGCTGAAAACGTGTTGAATAAAACCCAGCTGTGGCTGATTGCCTGGTGACACATTAAGAATTCTCCAGCTGCCTCCCCAGATTCTCACACAGGGCTGGGGGGTACCAGAACTTTCACAAGCACAGATCTTGGACCCACCTGAGGTTCTCGCCGCCCTCAGCACACTCATGATTCAGTTTATCAGGAAGGGAGGACACAAAGTTCTTCAGGTGAGCCAGTTCCAAAGACCTCCAAATGTCTTCATCTGAGTGTTGGTCGAAAGGATCAAGATTCATACGCAGAGAGCCAGAAAACAACACTGGATCCTGGCCAGGGGAAGAGGTGATTGACAACGTACACAGAACATGGCAAGTGCTCCAAAAATATTTCTCAGATAACAAAAGGAAACAACATGTACAGGTGCAGTTGTAAGCATGCTAATAAAATTAATTTAGGAGTGAGGGCTCATTTTCTTCCAGTAACACGTTACTGTCCCTCACTCCTATTCCTTACTCTTCCTGGGGGCCTGACCTCTGCCCTCTGCAGATTCTTTCAGTCCAGACCTTTGCATTAGTCAGTAACCCATGAATTCAGAAAAAAACCCCAACAAAACAAACAAACAAACCACAACACCCAAACCCCAGCCAGTTTGCTCTTTACTGGACCACTAGGCTAAAAAAGAGGCCGTCCCTGTTCAACCTTCTCTCAGCAGGGACTACTGGGTCAGCTTTTCACTTCTTAGGGAATTAACCACCTGTAAATATTTCAAAACTCTTCAGCTGCAGTATGAATGAAATTACTTTTTTTTCTCTTGGACAGGAAGAAATACTAGTTTGGAAATATTGATGCAAAGCAATCAAAAGGAGAAAGCAAATTCCCCTCCAGATTTCCAGAAGAAGTGGTGCAGAAAACCTTTTACAGTGAGCTGGCTTGTTTTTGCCAGTGTGCTGCAATGGTAATTGATAACATCACATTTTATAGTCTTACTCTGAATCAGAACAGGCAATAAAGGCTACAGAGTAAGAAGAGAAAGACTTGAGACTAAATCCACTGCTCCTAAAGCTGCATTTCCAAACGTTTAGGACTATCAAACCCACGGGTGCTGGGCTGGGATGTTCTGTAGAGGTTTCTGTAAAGAACAGCACTGACAGCACTCCCTGTGCCCAGCTCGGGAAGGGATCCCAGGCAGGCCCCAGCTGGGATCAGCCCTTCCCACCCAGGCTGGGCTGGCTGTGGGCTCTCAGTGATCAGCTCCTGACTCCAGAGGCCAAGGTTTGCTTCCACAGCACGGCTCAGCCACAGCCAAGCTCCCACTGGTCAGCTGGCACAGGCAAACTGAAACCAGCCTAGGGAGAAAACCTTGGTTTCAAGTCCTTGAAAGAGGCATCTGAAGTGACAATTTCATAGCACAGATCAGAGGAGTAGCAATTTTCTCCTCAGAACTTCATGGAAGCAGCACTGTTACCCCAGGAGCTCGGGCAGTGGCAGGACTTTGCACCTACCTGAGGGATGATGGTGATCTTGAACCGCAGGTCGTGGAGCCCAATCTTTGCAATGTTGATCCCATCAATAATAATTTCGCCTTCAGCTGCTTCATTAATCCGAAACAAACCCAAAGTCAGTGAGGATTTTCCAGCTCCTGTTCTTCCAACTATTCCAATCTGTTGGGAAGAAATACAAGAACAGCTTACTGAGTTAAAGCATTTCCACCTGGAACTGACACATTTCCCAAAGGCTGTCACTTTCGGGGTTATCCACACACCAAAAGCACTCAGTTCCACACTCTGTGTTTTACTTCCCTGTTAGACTGAAGTCTTGACCAGTTCTTCTCTTTTTTAAAAATAAATATAAAAGATTGCTACTTTGGTTGGCTGATACACCTCTTGCCATCTGCCCATTCTTACCACTTGAGGTAGCATTCTGCCCATGTTTGTAAGTACAAAGTGTGCACTCAGGAGAAAACAAGTACCCAGCTGGCTACCACAAATAAGGAAGCTGGATAGAAGATCTGTCACAGCTGCCTTTTATGCTGCTGTGCAAGATCACACGATTAACAGACATCAGAGAACCCACACGGGTCTGGGGTGGGACGTGTGAGTGCATGGGCAAGGAAGCAGGAGGAGAAGCACACAGATCAGCCTGGCCAGATGCAGAGAATCTCCTCTCAAGTCCCATTTTTTCCTGCAGTCTCACCTTGCAACTTCTGCCTCACTAGATCAGGCTTCCCCCCTCTGCTGCAGGCTATCTGCCTGAGATTGTAATTAACTTAATCTCTCTGCAAACTGCTTCTCTTTGCTTACAGCAAACAAATTAGCAAAATTCCCTGGGAAGGGGAGAGAAGACAGGATAAACCTCCCCTCCCAGTGAAACCAGGCCAGATGACACTTGGCAGCCCCACACAGCAGTGTCTCTTTACCCGTGGTGCAGAACACACCTCGCAAAGGCGGAGAGCCCACGGCACCTGCAGTTACAGCAGGGCTGACCCCACAGCTCCTCAGGAGCCCCAGACACGGAACAGAACAGGCTTAAACCTCTCTTTTGCTTATGCCTGCAGACCTGTGAACTTCAACACTCTGTTCTGAATTCAGCATTACCTTTTCACCCCCGTTGATGGTAACATTTATGTTTTTCAGAACCAGGTCCAAGTCCTCGCGGTAGCGCAAGCCGTAGCCTCGGAACTCCACCTTCCCCTCCTGGGGCCAGCTGCTGGCTGGGGCTGTTTGTTCAATGCTCCACTCAGCCTGCAAGAGCCACACAGACACCTCTGATCAGCTCCTGCTGCAACCCACGCAGGCTCAGAGGACTCACAGAATGCAATTAAGGAAAGTCCTTCTTAGAGTGTAATTTGCAGAAGAACTGTGATGAAAAGAGAGGGACGGAATTGTCTCAAGACAGATGAAATGGTGTGTGTGGCCAAGGGCCTGGCTATCTCAAGGCCCACTTGCTGGATAAATCTTCCTCTTGCCAATGGCAGAAGCATGCAGGCAGCACACATTCAGACAACCTCTCTGTTCACCCCACCACAGCAAGGACACCTCTGGGGCAGCCACACGTGCAGCCAGAGGCAGCTCAGCAGAGACTGTGCACTAGAACATTAACAAGCTGGTAAAAAGCTGCTGCCTCAGCCTCCCACAGAGGAGAGAAAGGAAAGAACACACCTCACTGCATTCAATGCCACTGCCAAATAAAAAGAACTCAAGAAAAAATTCTAGGAAGGGTGTTCATAATGTTTGGTTGCAAAAACAGTGACCCAGGTCAGGTTCAAGTGACAGGCAAGGCACAGAGAAGCCCCAGGGAGCTCTGTAACCATAAAGGGAACAACTGCAGATTAAATGAGTTACGTGATTTGAATCAAAACAAAAAAAAGTGAAACCTTTTTATTCCCCGTACTGAGTGCAAAAAGAGAAACAAATACAAACATGATGTTTGAAGACTTAGGAAACCAAAACATTTGTTCAGCCCTACTGTGGCCCAGGACATGGGAGCACATTTCCCTAACAGCACCGTGTAAATACCAGTGGATCCAGCCCAGAACCACCAACAGGAGCCTCCCCCGGGCCCCAGCCTGGCCCTGGCAGGCACTCCCAGCCCCGAGCTCTGTCCCACCCTGCAGCTCAGGGCACAAGGCCACCCTCCCACCCCCTCCGTGGGCAGCTGAGACCTCTGCACAGGGCACCACGTCCCCAGGTGTGGGGGACAGCTCAGCCCACCTCCTTCTCCATTTCAGCATATTCCTTGACTCTTTCAACTGCAACGATGTTGGTTTCCAGCTCGGAGGACATGCGAACCAGCCAGTTCAAGTAAGTTGTAATCTGCCAGAAGGAAAGAAGTCAGAGAGCAGTTTACACTGAACAGGTCACCTGCAATAAATGAAAAGCGTGGAACAACCAAAGCATTGCAATTTCATGGAATGCATAAACACAGACAATTCTTGACTGATCAGCGCTGGACAGGAGGAGAGCCTAAATGCCTTTAAGATGCAGGGGATGAGACATCTTGGCCACATCCCCTCCCACAGGGAAGGCACAGAGAAAACTCCCCAGCATCTCCTCAGATACTATTTGTAATTATTATTTTCTATGTTCCTTATATTAGTTTTCCATCCAATGCCATATCAAGGTTCTGACCTTCTGATGCAGTCCAACAATTCAGAGGTTTTTCTCTTTTTGAAAAAGGCAGAGTTACCTGCAGTGAGTAGGACACTGAGAGGCCAACCAGCCCTGCACTGAGTTTGTTGCGTGCCATCACTGCAAACAGAGCTGCAAACAGGACAATGCAGTTCCCCACGAACTCCAGACGGACAGCCAGCCACCTGCAGGGCACAAAAACTCCTTCCAGTACTTTGCCAAAGAGATCAGGGATGTGGACAACAAATGCTCTGTCACACTTCTTTTTTTTTGGTAAGATTAATAATATGGCATGTGTGTCCTGCTAGTGACACAGGCACTGCAAGATATGTGAGGTTCTGCTTCAGCAGCCTGTGAACCTAGAGGCATCCAAAACGAATGAATCTTTCAGGTACACGAATTCCTGTCTTAACTACAACTGCTTTCTGAACACAGGGATCAATAAATCAAAACTTTTAAAAGAATATAAGCCAGAAGTCAGGCAGGAACTCTAAGAAAGATGAGAGATTCAGAAGTAATTTAAATTTCATCACAGAAGTTTAAACGAAACATCTCTGAAACTGATTTATCCACGCAGGCCTCCTTCCCCTGGACAAGCATGCCAAGAGCTGTGACTGACAAGGAGCACAGCAGCAGATCCACGTCCTCCCCAGACAGCTGCAGTTCCACTGTTACCTGTTTGCAACAATGCTTGGGTAATAAGCTTTCTGGTTCTCATCCACCCTCAGGTCGTTGTGCCGGATGAAGCGTCGCTGCTCGCCGAAGGCGCGGATGACGCTGACGCCCAGCAGGGTCTCGCTGAAGTGCGAGTACACGGGCGAGCGGCTCACCGACTCCAGGCGCTTCAGCTGCCGCGACGTGGCCACGTAAAACCTCTGCAAACCAGAGCAGGAGAGCCGAGGTTACAGCCCCACAACCTCTGCAAACCAGAGCAGGAGAGCCGAGGTTACAGCCCCACAACCTCTGCAAACCAGAGCAGGAGAACCGAGGTTACAGCCCCACAACCTCTGCAAACCAGAGCAGGAGAACCGAGGTTACAGCCCGACTGTGTCTGCAAAGACAAGGGCAGTCACAGACAGCTCCTGCCATCCGGGCTGTTGGTGACAGAGATGCACCTTGCACATGGAAACACACACTTCCTCCAACACCTTTGGGCCTGAAGACCACTGCATTCATTCTGCTGCCTTTAAGCAACTGTCAGTCAAACCATCTCATGCCAGAGCCCTTTTCTCCTCTTTTATCAGCAAGTTTAGTTCGACAGTGTAAAACACACACATCGCCACCTTTAAGGTTTACTAATGGAGCCAAATGGATTTACTAATTCAAGAGCCAAAGTCAAACCCCAGCTGTTCTCTTCAATCTGTGCAGGCTCTACCAGTTTCTAGGAGTAAAGCCAGAGGGAAGCAAGCACACCCTGCCCACACAGGACAGGAGTGAAAGGCTGCCATCCACTCTCCTGCTCTGCAGACAACAGTCTGATGAAACAGGCACATGAGCAATACACACACCCCCCCCTCTAAAGGCTACTCTCATGTTTGGAAAGAAGTTTTGGAAAAGCCCATATGTTTTCCATATTTGGGCTCTGAGCAACAAGCTGTACAAAATTTGCCCCAAAATCTAACGGCATCTTTATAAAGTAGGTATTAAAGGATTTACTTCTGCACAGAAGTCATTTTACACTTGACGAAGGAAGGAAATGCTGTGCTAACATCAGATTATCAGTAAACCATGCAAAGCACAGCCAGTCAAGCATGACTCAAATCCAACACATTAAAATCCCTCCTAGCACAGAGTAAGAACTGCCTTAAGTAACAGAGGCTGTGACTGCTGGGCCTGGCTCCCCCAGGTAACACCCTCACCTGCACGAACAAGTAGAGAAGTCCCAGGGGTGGAATGATGACAGCAACTATAGGTGTGGCCAGCAGAATGATGATACAAGCCCCGATCACGTTGAAGGTGGAGCCCATGAACATCTTGATGATGGGGGGGATGGTGGAGTCGATGGTGTCCATCTCCTTGGAGAAGCGGTTCACCAGGTTCCCGCTGGGCGTGCGCTCAAAGAAGCTCACGGGAGACCTGAGCACGTTGTGCAGCAGGTTCAGGTGCAGGTGTCGGGATGCAAATATTCCTCCTATTGACACAACCATGGAGTAGCCAAACACAGCAATACCTAGAAAAGGAGACTCATTTTTAACTGCTGCCACCTCTCACACAAAACACTTTCCCCATGCTGTCATCATTTAGCATTAGCATGTCTCTACTGCAGTAATCCCGAGAACTAGGGCTCACTTCAGGCAGACTCAGCAAATATATCAAGTAATTAAAAAAAAAAAAAAAAAAAAAATCGGTGAAAACATCATATTCCTTTCTTGGAAGAAGTTGCTTCTCCATTACAAAAATTTGTGTCATATTTGAACACTTTCTCTGGATAAAAATCACTGAATTTTCACTTGGCATTTGTTTTTTATTGTAGGATTTTCATGCCACTTCTGAAGTGGGGTACCTGGGGCATTGGGTTTCACAGCAAACAAACTCTAAACCACAAAGAGGACACAGAACAAAACATCCCTGAAGCAGCCTCCCCACAGAGCCCTGGACGGAGCCACAGGCAGCCAGAGCAGAGCCCAGCCATGGCCTCTGGGGACAAACTGCCCCTGCTCACCAGGCAGCACAGATAGGCCAAGGAGCCACTGCTCAGATCAAACATTTTGTCACAATTCTGCTTCATCAGCTAGCAAAGCACTTCTCACTTTGTACAAATGGAAGAAAAACCACATTTACTAACTGAGTAATTTTATAGGCTGGTTTTCTTTTAATTCAGGTTTTTCATCTTTCTACGAAAACCCACACTCAAATCCCTACCAAAATGCTGCTGCAGGCACCAAGAGCATGAGAAACACCAAACCAGCAACTCTTAAAATACACAAGACCAAGCAAACCTTGAGAAATTCCCAGTGCTCCATACACTCCCAGCCTGAGAGTGGTGTTGTGCTGTGTCCCATTGATAACGGGATCATCTGTCCACAAACTCAGCCAGTAGTGGGAAGCCAAGGAGGCTACGTGATTGCATATGAAGAGGAAAATGGCCAAGAAAGAGATAAAAAGTCCAATTGCTCTCATGTAGTCCCAGTACACTGCTGCCTTTACCTAGGGACAGAAGACAAAAAGAAACACTCATTTTGCAGCTAAGTTTCAAAACCAGCAACTCCCCCTTCTCCAAGGCCTATTTAAAGTCAGTATCCCCCCATCAGGCCACAAAACCACAGCAGCTGCTCTCTAGAGAGCCCCTGCTTGGGAACCCGGGCTGCAGAGCATTCTGTGCCAAACCCAACACTCCCTCGGGGCAGGCACACATCACCCCTCCTCTGTCATCCCAGGGAAGGGAGGAGGAGGAGGGAGCTGCCTGAAGTAACACAGAGCATCAGTAGCAGAGCCAAAAACTTCACTGAGGAGTTCCAGTTTCTGGCTCTCTCTTTGTACCACAAGATTATAAAGCCTTTAAACCAACCCTTGCTCCACATGGCTGGTATCCTATGATCTATCTTTAACCAGCAAGCAATCCAAGCCTGGATTCAAGCAACGCTGCTAGGAGGTGTGACTGCCACTTTCCCAGGAACCTCAGCCTCAGGTTTCTCAAAAAGCCCTGGGTATCCTGGGATTAGAGACTTATGACTGCAGTGGAAACTTGGCTTAAACTCATCTGAGTCAATTGCAGCTCTTTATGCTGAAGGGCAGTTTTCATTAGGTCACCTAATTTGCCACAACCTCTCTCCAAGAAATAGCTGCAAGGTTTTCATTTCTCCTTCTAAACTGTGATGTGGTCAGGCCCATTATCTCCCACAGAAGTTTTGTGTCAATATTCTCTCCACAGGCAAACAGGAGGCTCAGGTTTGGGAGAGAGGGCACAGCAACACCTCCAGCAGGTATTACGCACAAGCACCAGATTCAAGAACTCACTCAGCCCCTTCTCACACCAGTTACATGCTCTTCAGAAGTTATTTTCTTCTGAAACAGATTTGTCCAAAGCTGAAAGAGGGCACAGGAAGTGGCAGCTGGAGACCTTACCCTCCCAGTCTTTGCTGTGTCGGCCTCCATCAGCTTCCAGGAATTCTTCTCAGCAAGTGGCTTCTGCAGCTCTGCTGTGCTGCTCTGGTGTTGTGGCTTCCCAGTGTCTCTGCTGTATGTTGAAGAGTTACTGAGTTGCCTGTTTGAAGATATTTATTTCTCAGTCTTAGCTTGACACAGGACAGGTGTTTATCTCACAGCCAGGCTTTGGCAGTGCACAGCCCCAGGTCAGTGGTTTACACTCCCATGGAGATGTCCCACCCAGCCAGCCCGGGGCCAGAGGTCCCTCGAGCCTCCCTGCTGCCCTCAGTGCCCTCTCCTCCCCCCTGACAGCACCCAGGGCCCCAGCACCCACGTCCAGGTGCAATTACAGGGTCGAGAGATGAACGAGTCTTGGTTGCACAATCACACTCCAGAAAGAAAAATACTTTGTGACCATCAAGACCAGCCTTTCCAAACCCCATCATCGGCACAGCAGCAGCTGGAGTGCAAAGAGGGTACCTGCACTCGCCTCCAACAGCCCATTGAACAGCCCAGGCACCCATCAGCTTCCAGCACAGTGTCTCTAGGGCACCACAAGAGTAAGGCATAGACTAGGAGATGGTTCTGGAAAGGTATAATCACTGACTGCAAGCATAGTGGCAGCTGCACTGGGTCAGACTGAAGGTCCCTTGGCACTTCATCCACCTGCCAGCAGTGAATGCAGAAGCCCCGGGAGCACACACGGACTGGCCAATGCAGCACTCTCCCTCTCGTGCAAGCCAAACCCACGATATCTCACTACAACACAAGAGTTTCCTCCCGTGGAGAGAACACCACGAGAGCTGTGTGTGCAGACAGGAACGGGCCCCAGCCTGTCCCAGCCTGGAGCGGGGCTGCAGCCCCCGAGGTTCCCCGGCCATGCACCAGGGGCAGCTCCCGGGCAGACAGGGACTGAGCCCACCCAGGGCACAGATCCACCTCCTGCGGACACGAGTGATGTGTTCCCACCAGCAAACCTCGTCCTGCTCGGCCGGAGGGGCCTGGACGAGGCCACGTGGGGCTGTGTTTGTGGGTGCTCCTGGTGCCCACTGCCGGACCTGGGGCACAGAGCAGCAGCAGCTCTGCCCTTCTCAGGCTGCTGGATCCAGCATGATATATCCTCCTCTAACAAATACCATAACCATCAAATCACTGATTATCCACACCTGAGTGACTGGATTGAAAGGATGGGGGGCAAGAGGAAGAAAAAAATTAAGGAGAACACACACCTATGCATCAACTTTCCAGGGGCTTCATTCACAAGGACTCCGTTCTCTACAGGCTTGCCTTCCTTTGCAGATGGACTGTTTGTATCTGAGAGAGGGAAAATTAAAAGTAAACATGAAAATGGTTAGGCAAAGAGACACAAGCATTTCATTTCAATCCTAATTGCCAGTTGCAGTCTTAATATGCAAACAAAGCAGGGAAAACAAGTATTTATAGATTATAACAGAAAATTGACCAGGTGAACAAATCAGTTTAGTTCAACCCCCAGCAGGGTTAATTGCCAAGACAGGGAATATTTATTTTCCTAGCAAATGTAGGTCAGTAATAATAATGTAATATAATTATGAGGACATACTTTATGTTCAAGCATGCAACACCAAGTCATATGTGACCCACTCCAGGAAACAAACCCAACACTCCAGCCACTCCTTTTCAAACCACAGCTTTTACATAGTTAGTCAAAAATTATTTTTATTTTAAAATGCAATGAGAAGACATTCTGTAAAAGATGGAGTGAAGCTGTAAGAACAGCAGGCATGTGCTAGTAACTTTGAGTCTTCCTGCAAAGCTGAGCAGGAAGAAATGTGCAAAAGCCCAGTGTTTTGGGCAACTGCAGGGAACAGGTGACTTCAAGCAAGAGATCTTTCCATCAATTGTTATCCCACAACATCCCGCTTGTACCAAGATGCAGCACACTCCAGAAAACCTGTCAGCTTGAAATACTGACCTTTTCTGAACAATTTAATTCAGTGTAATACAGTACCATGAGTAAAACTTCTAGGTTATGTCAATGTTCCTTATAAAAACCAAATGTCTGACTCCTAAAATGTTAACTGTCAGTAAATGGAACTCTATTTTCATGTCTGAAAGTTAATTTGGAATTCGCAACACGGAGTTTTGCCTTTTTAAAGGATCTATGCATGGTTTATGCAAAGATACCCACCTGAATATATTCAAAAGACATTCAGGAAAATTTGTGTAGATCTAGAGTTTGACGTTTTCATGTTTTTATACTAAAGCATATATATGCATAAAAACAGACCATCAACACATTAACTGTGGACTTCCAGTCTTAACTTTCCCTTCCAGTCTGCAAACTGAATATTGGCTCATTACTCTAAAGACCCAAAGATAAATTGTTCAGCGTGATCTTAAAAAGACAAAATGCAGAGAATGTGAAAAGGTTCAGTTGCTTAGTTCTTATTTATATGAATAAGGACCAACCAAGATGGGACTGCTAGTTATTTTAAGCACTTGACAGCATTTGTTTTGAAAGGTTCCCATATGAAAAACAGCAAGCATTCCAGTGACACACTGCTTTAGAATATTGCTGAAGAAAACAAAACCACAAATAAACCATCCTCCCCTAAAAGCTCAAATTTGATTTCATGTTGTAGGCTACAAAGATTTCCTGCTTATACTGCATTTAGCTCTGATAACAAAAGCTCAAGACTGCCACAGTAAATCTGACATAGGCACTTGGGGTATAAGCCCCCTGATGAGGGTTCTGCCAAAAACGTACCCAGAAATCATAAAAGAGAACAGCTGTGAGTACTGAATGCACATTGAGAACAAAAGGGACCCTCAGGGCTCACTCCTGAATGAGGCTTCTCTTGGTACACTGACATTCCCAGGTCCAGGGTGCATCTTCAAAGCTTCCTCATGGAAGCCCTGGAGACACAGAACTGCTGCTCAGTTCCCTACAAGCTGCCACACCAGCTGCTGCAGCTCACACAAACAAGGACATGCAAACCATGCAAACACCTTCTACTGTGCAGATAAAATTCTTCTAACAATGACTCAGTCTCTTGTAAATAAATTGCAGCTACTCATATTACTCCCAGGCAAGCACTATTCCAAAGCCACATGGCAAACAGTTACCTGTTTCCGGAGCTTGAATCGTTCCTTCCAGTGAAGGATCTGACTCTAAAAGCACATATAATTAACTTTTTTCCAGAACACACACTACCATTTTCAATCTTTACAACCACACATCCAAGCAGAATAACCTAAACCACAAAACCCAAGGCAGAATCAAAGTTGCTGAAATGGACCTATTTTTAACCCCAAGCCACAAGCACTTTTCCCACACGGAGAAGAAACCCCGTGAAGCTGAGGCTGGGAGAGGCAGCAGTGCAGCACACGGGGCCCAGGGCTGCAGCCAGAGCTCAGGGGCTGGGTGGCAGGACAGGTTTTCCCAGCAGATGTATTCCAGCCAGAAAGCACCAGTCCCCAGGGCTCCCGGGCTGCCCACACGGAGCTGCAGACACGAGGGAGCCCCTCGTTCACAGAGGGGTGCAGACACCCCCAGCCAGCTCGGTCTGACTCCCGTCACTGACCACGGTGTCCATCCAGAGCCTGGGGTTCTCACTGACAGTGACCTTCACACATCCAGTAAACACCAATATTATCCCCATGAATCAGACACTTTTCACTTTTTCCCATCGGCAGAAGATCACTTGACTGGAAGTGATGAACAAACTTCTGCAAGAAGGCCAACCCTGTGATCCAGCAATCCCCTCCAGATCACCGGGGTGGTTCTGAAGTTACGAGTGCTTCTTATTAGAAAACTGCAGAGAACCATGGCAAAAGATAAAGCACTGGCTCACTTTCTAAAAGAAAATTCAGTAATTAAATGGAAAAATAAAGTAATTTAGTTTAATGAAAAGGATTTCAAAACCTACTTTTCCACACTGAAAATGGGAGGAGACAAAGACTAAAAGAACAAGGCTATTAAATGAGGCAAATCCTCATATTAAAGTCAACTTGTTAACTGCCTAGGGAAGCACAGAGAAATTTAATTTGCCTACGAATTTCGCATACGCTGAAGACTGCAACAAGTCTGACTGTGCTCAAAGAGCTACAGAGGCACCTACAGAACACACACAGAACCTGATTCTGCTTCCACAGAATCTCTTCCCACATTGACACCCATCCATGCAGCTCTTGCTGTTCAGAGCCTCCAGCCAACCCAGCCTGCAGAGCAACCCCTGGGACTGCCACCAGCCCCTTCCAGGAGCAATGCCAGCCCACAGCCTGAGCTCGAGCCTCGGGATGGCAGACCATCCCCAAATCCTCCCTGGAAGAGGGAGCCAGGAGAAGATGCCACCTTGCAGAGGCAGGAAACCAACCCTGCCCACTCCCAGGCCCCAGGGCAGCTGGTGCCAGCCGGGATCAGAGAGCTCCCCAGAGCAAGGCAGAACACCACAGCCCTCCCAGAGCAACTCCGAGCACCAGCAGCAGCTCCCTGCCCAAGGAAGCCCTTCAACACCTCTTTAACACTTCCCAGCTGCATCAGTGCAGGTAAACGTGGCACCATTTCCATTTTGCCCGTGATGGAGGAGTACACCAAAAAACACCCCTGTGTTCCCTCTAGGGAATGGGAAGGAACCAACAGTTTTCCAAAGGGAAGACAAAGCAAAAAGCAGGCTGAGGCCCCTCCTTGTTCCCAAACCTTGTCTGCAGCACTCAGCATCTGCTACCAAACCCGTGCCAGCAGCCTGAGCCCAGGAGCTCAGGGCAGGGGTTGTTTGCTCTTCTTGGCAGGAGCGCCAGGAAATCACCACAGGCAAGAGAGTGAGGAAAACAGCCTGGAGGCAGAGACTAAGTTCCCCTATTAAAATCCAATACTGCAACTGTCTGTAGATAAAAGACAAATAAACCTAAAGCATATTTCTGTACCAGTGCAGCTCTACAGCTGTTTTGTAAAGCAGAAGCAGGAGTCAAGGACAGCAGCCAGAACACTGAGCTGCTTCTTCCTCCCCCCCATCCCCAAAGGAATTAGCTGCACAAAGAAGACACATCTTAACAGAGACAGGAAGGGTGTATAAACCTCAGCTGGCCTTCACGCAGTCTCACTTCCATCTGAATTTTGCACTGAGAGGAAATTTTACTACAGATGTGTTACACATTTTATTATTTTTAAGAAAGAATGTGTGTTTAACCTCACAACATTCAACACCCTCAAGAAATAAGCACCTCTACCTATACAGACAATCACAAAAAATTGTAATTTCTTTTAACTTTCCTACCNCAACTTGTTAACTGCCTAGGGAAGCACAGAGAAATTTAATTTGCCTACGAATTTCACATACGCTGAAGACTGCAACAAGTCTGACTGTGCTCAAAGAGCTACAGAGGCACCTACAGAACACACACAGAACCTGATTCTGCTTCCACAGAATCTCTTCCCACATTGACACCCACCCATGCAGCTCTTGCTGTTCAGAGCCTCCAGCCAACCCAGCCTGCAGAGCAACCCCTGGGACTGCCACCAGCCCCTTCCAGGAGCAATGCCAGCCCACAGCCTGAGCTCGAGCCTCGGGATGGCAGACCATCCCCAAATCCTCCCTGGAAGAGGGAGCCAGGAGAAGATGCCACCTTGCAGAGGCAGGAAACCAACCCTGCCCACTCCCAGGCCCCAGGGCAGCTGGTGCCAGCCGGGATCAGAGAGCTCCCCAGAGCAAGGCAGAACACCACAGCCCTCCCAGAGCAACTCCGAGCACCAGCAGCAGCTCCCTGCCCAAGGAAGCCCTTCAACACCTCTTTAACACTTCCCAGCTGCATCAGTGCAGGTAAACGTGGCACCATTTCCATTTTGCCCGTGATGGAGGAGTACACCAAAAAACACCCCTGTGTTCCCTCTAGGGAATGGGAAGGAACCAACAGTTTTCCAAAGGGAAGACAAAGCAAAAAGCAGGCTGAGGCCCCTCCTTGTTCCCAAACCTTGTCTGCAGCACTCAGCATCTGCTACCAAACCCGTGCCAGCAGCCTGAGCCCAGGAGCTCAGGGCAGGGGTTGTTTGCTCTTCTTGGCAGGAGCGCCAGGAAATCACCACAGGCAAGAGAGTGAGGAAAACAGCCTGGAGGCAAAGACTAAGTTCCCCTATTAAAATCCAATACTGCAACTGTCTGTAGATAAAAGACAAATAAACCTAAAGCATATTTCTGTACCAGTGCAGCTCTACAGCTGTTTTGTAAAGCAGAAGCAGGAGTCAAGGACAGCAGCCAGAACACTGAGCTGCTTCTTCCTCCCCCCCATCCCCAAAGGAATTAGCTGCACAAAGAAGACACATCTTAACAGAGACAGGAAGGGTGTATAAACCTCAGCTGGCCTTCACGCAGTCTCACTTCCATCTGAATTTTGCACTGAGAGGAAATTTTACTACAGATGTGTTACACATTTTATTATTTTTAAGAAAGAATGTGTGTTTAACCTCACAACATTCAACACCCTCAAGAAATAAGCACCTCTACCTATACAGACAATCACAAAAAATTGTAATTTCTTTTAACTTTCCTACCAGTACTACTGTTTTTCCCTTAACAGGACTCCCTTATTAACATGTGTCCTGGGTTCCAGTGTATTCTGTCACCATCCTCATGAGCTGTTGAAACCAGGGGTAGCAATGTTCCCTGCCTCCTCCCTGCGGACTATCTCCTGTGAATGGGCCCAGCAATGCCTTGTGCATGACTCAGAGATAACTCGCCCCTGGACTATCTCCTGTGAATGGCCCATCAAGGCCTTGCCTCATGACTCACCATCCCATTGTCAGATGCTCCGCCCAGGGGCAGGAGCCCAGCATTCCCACCTGGATATAGTCTGGGCTTTGGAACACCACAAGCAGCCTGACCTGCTGGATTGCCAGAGGACAGGAGCTACACAGCCACCACTGGACTTTCTGAGGAGGACCAGACCTTTCCTACAAGATCCCCGCTCCAACAGAACCACTGCAAAGAGAACTGCAGCTCTCACCTGCCCGGACTGCTACCACCACCCTGCCTGGCAGGGTGTCAGGTCATACCCTGACTCTGTCAGGTTAAACCTGTGTTTCTCTATTATTGCTTTGTTATATATAGATACTAGTAACAGAACTGTTATTCCTATTCCCCATATCTTTGCCTGAAAGCCCCTTAATTTCAAAATTATAATAATTCAGAGGGAAGGGGGTTGCATTTTCCATTCCAAGGGAGGCTCCTGCCTTCCTTAGCAGACACCTGTCTTTCAAACCAAGACATGACAGACATCAACAGAGTTTATCTGAGAGCTTACCACTGTTCTCCATGGTTTGTTCAGCATTAGCATATGTACGAAGAAACTCAGCAAAAGCCCCATCTTGCTCCAGCAGCTCCTGGTAGGAGCCCATCTCAGAGATTTCCCCATCAGTCATTACCAGAATTGTATCCATTTGAGGCAGATAGTTGACTGCGTGGGTTACCAAAACCCGAGTCTAAAAGGCAAAAAAGAAATAAAAGGTTTCTATCATCTCAGATTAGTGAATACCATGGTTGGACTACTGCTCTTTACCACTTGAATTCTGTGTAGAACAGAATAGTAATGAGGGACAGGAATGCAGCACTTTTAAGAGAAAATTATCTTGATCTTTCCATTAAATAATTTTGAATTACAGAAACCAAAGCACCTTTCACAACAAAAATCTCAGTGCTTTATAAAGTCCACTAAAAATTGCAGAAGGATACTTCCACTTTTCAGATGTTAGAAACAAAAGCCTAAACATGCAACTTGGCAAACTTTGGAATCATTTGAACTCAGCCAAGAAAAAGCATTCTCTAGAGACATTATAACATACTTTATTTTTCAGGATTCCTTTTGGTCCAATAACTTTTTCAAAAATATGTTTCCCAACATGAGCATCAACAGCTGACAAGGGGTCATCGAGTAAATAGACATCTGCATTGCAGTAAACTGCCCGAGCAAGACTGACTCGCTGCTTCTGCCCTCCGGACAAATTCACACCCTGAGGAAACAAGAGAACATGATCCTTTACTTACAGCTGAAAGGAGATGTCTGGATACAGTTTATGAAAGACACAAGTCATAGGTGGTTTATTTAAATTAGAGGAATTTCAACACTGCATGAAACAGATCTCCACAAATAATTTCATTACCACAACAGCAGAAGCAACCAGTCCCAATCCTCTTGGAAGGAAGCACATCTACTCTGTTCTCACTGACACTGAAGGGCTAGCCAAACAAAAACAATGTTTGCTGGTCTTGTAAAGCAATTAACCCTGAGTGACCTACCTCGCTCTGTACCTTCAGAAGCTGCTTTTCCTCTCAGCTGTATTTCTGCACTGCTGCCTCTGATTTAAGAAGCAAACTCTGTTCACACTGCAGAGTGCCCGGCCTGCTGAGCAGCAGGGAGATGAAGCTGCCAGGGCTGCAGCCAGCGGGAGCTGCAGCAGGGCAGAGCCGGGAGCTGCAGCAGGGCAGAGCCGGGAGCTGCAGCAGGGCAGAGCTGGGAGCTGCAGCAGGGCAGAGCTGGGAGCTGCAGCAGGGCAGAGCCGGGAGCTGCAGCGGGGCAGAGCTGGGAGCTGCAGCAGGGCAGAGCTGGGAGCTGCAGCAGGGCAGAGCCGGGAGCTGCAGCNCGCCCTGGGAGCTGCAGCGGGCAGAGCCGGGAGCTGCAGCGGGCAGAGCCGGGAGCTACAGCAGGGCAGAGCTGGGAGCTGCAGTGGGCAGAGCTGGGAGCTGCAGTGGGCAGAGCTGGGAGCTGCAGTGGGCAGAGCTGGGAGCTGCAGTGGGCAGAGCTGGGAGCTGCAGTGGGCAGAGCTGGGAGCTGCAGTGGGCAGAGCTGGGAGCTGCAGTGGGCAGAGCTGGGAGCTGCAGTGGGCAGAGCTGGGAGCTGCAGTGGGCAGAGCTGGGAGCTGCAGTGGGCAGAGCTGGGAGCTGCAGTGGGCAGAGCTGGGAGCTGCAGTGGGCAGAGCTGGGAGCTGCAGTGGGCAGAGCTGGGAGCTGCAGTGGGCAGAGCTGGGAGCTGCAGTGGGCAGAGCTGGGAGCTGCAGTGGGCAGAGCTGGGAGCTGCAGTGGGCAGAGCTGGGAGCTGCAGTGGGCAGAGCTGGGAGCTGCAGTGGGGCAGAGCACACATCCCAGCCCCGGGAGCTGCAGCTCAGAGAGCCCCTGGCACTGGGTCCTGCTCCCACAGCACAGCCCCACCACATCCCTGCACGGCCCCAGGCCCCACAGACCCCACACCACGCCCCCTGCGGTAACCAAGGGCCAGGTTTGGGTGATGGCTGTTTTTGTGAATTGTGGTTTGGATTTTTGGCGGGGAGGTTGGGGTTGGAGAGGTGTGGGCTTGTTTTTAATGAAACTGAACTGTTCAGAAGATTTTTCTCTTCCTGTTTCTATATATTTTTCTGCTCTATGACTATGGCAACTTAGAGACAATGAAAAACTGTCACTACAAGATGGTTTTACATTCCTAACTGAAGACAGGCTTCCTCCCCTTTGAGGCTTAAAGAGAAGGAAAACACACTGTTCAAATCTGCCTCTTATTCTAGAGGATTTCTGCTCTGAACGTTTTAAATTCAATACAACTTCGAGATAAAGTAAAATAAAAGTCACACAGCCTTAACTACAAGCAATAGCACTGTTATGGTGGAGTAGGCATTGAAATACCTTTTCTCCTATTTCTGTTTTGTCTCCTGAAGGAAGAATCTCTACATCAGGCAGCAGGGCACAAGCCTCCAGCACACGCTTGTACCGGCCCTCGCTCATCTCCCTTCCAAAGATGATGTTCTCTTCCAGGGTGGCATTCTGGACCCAGGCTTGCTGAGGAACGTAGGCTACAGAGCCCTGCAAGAAAAGTGAAGTTCAGTACCTCAGACTGAGAGTCTGCACAGAGAGTCAGAGCACAGCAGGGCTTGGTGAGGCAGGCAGTGCTAATCACCTCTCAAACTACCTACGGTCATTCCCAAACAAAGCAGTTCTTGGGCTACTGCCTCCTCCAAAATGTTATTTTTACAATCCTCTCTGCAAGTGAACGTAACAAAGCGCACTGGTGGAAAAGAAAGGACTTCAAACAAAATACGATTAACATAAACCTGGAGGAAACATTTGTTTAGAGAACGTTTGCAGAATTACTGCATGTCAAAAGTCATTACTTGTTTCATCTAATTATAAATTATGTTCTGCACAAAAGAGTTTAATCTGGAATGCACCCCTGCCAAGAGATTTCTGCAGAAAGCAGAGGAAGTGGTTTTCACATAAAAGTCACTTCAAAGGAAGAGACTGAGATAATGCAGAGTATTTTGCTTTGAGTATCAGTTCTGCCGTCTCTTTCTGCAGTAATAATTAGTGATTCAGATCTCAACTACTTTATTTTTCCACAACAATTTTGGAGGTGGCCAAACCTACAGACTTTCAAATGCAACATACTTGTTTTGCTCCTGAAGTAATTTTCTTTCCAGGTCACTTTTTTCTGTTAGAACAAACTGCACCAGCAGCTGTTCCCATGTTCAGGTACCTGGGTGCTCCCCTCTCCTGTAATTCTCTGATGTCCAAGAAGGTTGAACCCAACGCTGCTCTCCCTCAGAGGATTTGTAACAGGCTCTCCCCACCTCACACCCAGAGACTCACCAGAACACCCATCGTGGAGACCTCCACTGCTTTATTTGGCTAAATCTGACACCAACAGATTTGGATGCTGTGGGGTCAGGGCTTAACAGGCAACTACAGAGTGCAGGCTAAGGCCAGGAAATCAGGCTAAAAAGTGCATTCATTTGAAAGGCTGTCTCTTCCCTCTCCACACCACTTGGAAATCTAGGATCCCTCTGGCAATACCCACAAACAGCTGAACAGTTCTTCTGACGTGTCACACCTTGACAACCACGTAGCCTTCCTTTTTGTCCATCTCCCCCAGTAATGCAGACAGCAGTGAAGACTTTCCACAGCCAACTTGACCAACAACAGCCACCAAGGAGCCTTCAGGAACAGTGAAATTAATGCTGCAATAAAGTGCACACAGTTCAGCCTTGCTTGCTGGCACACCCCGTAGTTAAACTGAAGTTAAACATCAGCTGAACTGCCCGCCCAAAACCAGCTGCAGTGGGAACACCCAGTGCAAACACTGGCTCAGCACTGGAGCTGTAAGCGCTTGGAAATCCAAACCTCTCATTCAGAAAGCACCCAGTTCTCCTCATATTTAGAACACGGCATCTTAATGTGTATTTAGTCAAAAGGGGAAGATAAAAGAAAAAAAGAAAAAAAGCACCGTGACCCAAGCTTGCCAAGATTCCTCTCAAGTGTTCTATGAACACAAACGTAAACACAGCATTTTTGTCCCAAAGAATTTGCCATTTAAGGCCCAAGAAAAAGCAGCCAGAGTTAAGGAAGGGGACAGGGCACAGGGAAGACAGAGCTTGTAGCTGCATCACTGTTTGCCCTCTGCAGCCCGGGATCCAGGAGAGCAGAGCACAGGGAGAACCAGGCAGGAAAATGGAGCAAACAGGAGGGACCAGAGCTGACCCCACCTGCAGCACGGAGCAGGACCCTGAAATCCCTGCAGCTCTCCCTCCAGTGATCCCCACACCTCTCACTACCCCCTTTATGCACTCCATAAATGCAATAAACTGTAAATCCCTCTAGTTCATGAAGCCCCAATTTAAACAATATATAGAGAACTGATGTTGTTCTCTTTCTTTATGGCAACAAACTCTTCTCCATATGTGCTTTATAATTCAAATACAGATCATTTATGATGCAGCAAGATTATGGGGTGGAATGAAGGGTACCAATCCTTACCTGTTCAGCAAAGGAGGGTCAGTTTTGGCCCAGCTAAACGTTGCATTCTTCACAACAATGCATCCTTCAGCTGCAAAGAGAAAACTCGTATTTATAAAAGTACCAATGCAAGCAGCTAAATTGTGTGCTCTGGATCCTGCCACAGAAGTCAATCCAAACACACATGGGCAGAGGTATAAAGCTACTTTTTCAGAACAACAACAATCCACTGCTTACCAAAAGCTTGCGTTCTGCTTTTACTGAATTTAGCAAGACAGCAGAGGTTCCAAGTTACCCTTACTGAGGAACCAAGAGGTACATGAGTGTCAGCTACACAGAGATACCAACTAATTCAGCTGCACCTCCAGCACTGACAATCAGGTGTGGAGAGGAAAGAAACTATCTGAGAAGGAAGAAAAACCTTTACATAATTTTCATTTTACAAACTCACTTCTCTGTTTTCTGGCTCAGATTTATCAATGAAACCCACCAAAAATGCAATAAATTTGTTATAGAAAGCAAAAGAAACCACACAAAACCTGTACACACTGATTTGCTCCAGGCAAAGGAACTCACCCTCTCTGATGGGCCCCCTGACTATGCTGTCAGGATCTAACTCCTCATGGGACAGGAACACCCTGAGGCGCTTCAGGGAGACACTGGCCTGCATGGAAGAAGGATGCAAAGCTATTTGTATTCTGCTCGTTACATGGAAGTGCTCACTGTTTGGTGCCACACACACCTTGTATCATTGTTATGCACTCCTAATCCCTCCTTAAACCCACACAGCTGCTCGGGTAGGCATCCAACTTCCACTCACCACCCACAAGAAACAGGGGTGATGTCAGGAGCACCCATCCACCATCACTGGGAAAATCTCACTTGCACAGCACTTCACACTCAGGAACTGCCAGGCCCCTTCCAGAGGTGGCCAAATTTCCCCAGTGGTCATTCCCTCAGCAGGGGAATGTAGTCCCTGCACCCAGGGCCCCTTGTGCACAGGAACACCCGTCCCTGACTGAGCTCTCACCTCCACGATGCTGCTGATGACCATGGGAAGCATGTTCAGTGGAAACCTGAGGATGTTGAATAATGCCAGGGACACAAAGGCCTTCTCAGCATCGAGGATGTTCCTCTTGTCTGTGGTGACATACACAGCAAACGTGGACAGGGCGACCTGAAGCCAAGGGTAAGGGTTACAGTGAGGGGAACGGCTCTGAAAGCCACCAAGCCAGGGTGACAACTGCAGCCAGAAGAGTATAAATCAAAGAGGAATGTTCTGATAACTTCCTTGCTCCCAGCAACACTTCTTGCAAAACAAACATATGATTTAAATCTGCTGCTGTAAAAAGAAGTTGATGGCTCCTCTTGGAAAAGTGGCAGAGATCACTTTCTCCACAGAGCAAAGGTGAAACCACAAATGTCCCAGGTCACACAGCAGAAGGGAAGTAGGGAAATGATCACTGGTCTTTTTTCCTGATCTCTATCAGTTTTAAGGCACTCCTCACAGTATCAGATATTGATCAGTAACATATATTGACAGAAGAGTTAGAAGCACCCCAATACTAACCTATTTTATATTTATTTTATATATATAAGAGACTACCACAACCCTAGATTTCCAAATACAGCCCACGTTATCATGGACAGACCATTTTCCAAGAAACGTGAAATGTTTTTGCATTACAAAGATGAAGCCTTTTAGTAACTAAGCTTTTCTGTTGTGAACTGTTTCAGTTTCATACTGAACAAGAAAATTGCACTGAACCATTTTTATCATGAATCCTAAGCTTAAAAATAATTCCAAAAATCCATATACTTTTTTTTAATATGTTGAATAAATTATAGTAAAATTGAAGCAAACTAAGTAAAACCAGACATTTACTTTCAGAACTATTCCCTTCATAGTGTTTTCTTCCATGATAATACCACTCATACCTCAGCTGCACAGAAGATCCAGCAGCTTTTTCCCACAGACTGCCACTTAAAACAAGAAATCAAGGTAGATAAAGCTCTGGCATCCCCCCTCCTAAAGGACTCGAAATAATGAGCTCTCCACCAAAGGCACAGTCTCATCGAAGCACAGCATCCACGGAAGACATCAGTATTTCTGTTAAACATCTGGCTGCTGTGAGGACACGTGCTGCTCCTGGTGCAGCAGCTGGCTCAGCTGGGCCTTGGACAGGAGCTTGTTTGTACAGCCCTGAGTTTGGAGAACCCTGTCCCAGGGAGAGGGCCCTGCCATGGAGCCAGAAACAAGGCAGGGTCCAAAGAATAACCACCAGCAGCATGTCTGCACTCGGGTGTTACAGCAGCCAGCCTGAAACCCACCCCTGGCAGCACTCCCAGCAGCAGGGTACAGAACCAGTACCCTGGCACTATTATCAAACAATGTTCTTAAAAACGCTGGCCATGGCAAGAGGGCAGGGAGTAGAGGAAATAAAGTTTTGAATGTCAAAAGCACTTTCAAATAGGCACTTGCAATAATTTTTTCATCAAAACATACAAAAAACCCCCAACCATCCAAGAAGCAAGATGCTGAAGAGCAGCCTTGCACTTGGGGCAGTGGCGCAGTGGCAAAGCCCCCGTGGAGCCAGAGCCACACGTCCCCTGTGTGCTGGAGCAGAGCCACACCTCACACCAGCCTGCCTGCCCAGGCTGCACAGAGCAGCACCAGGGAGCCCACCTGCAGGGTTTTATTTAGAAATTTCATTTGATAATGTATTTATATTAAGATAATCTCAGACTTCTTTTAGAAAAGCATTCACTTGGGAATGCAGCTGATGCTTCCTACCCAGGGCACTGCTTCTCTGCCTTTCATCATGCCCAGAGCATAATGTAAACACTAAAAATGTCTGCAGGGAAGGAATCTGAGACTGGAAAGTACACTTAAACACCTTCAACTGGAGAAGCACATATTTTATCCTAATGTAGTCATGGCTTTTAATTGCTTTTGCAGACAAGAGCAATGGCCCCTTGTTCTAATAGGGTCTGAAGCAATTTTGATGTGATCTCACTCTTCTCTCCCTTGTATTAGCTGAAATGTAAGCTAAGCACTAACACAGAAAGGATGTTTCGCATATCATGGACTTTTATTTTTTTTAAATAAGAATTTGAAGCCATCTCAAGCTACACAATGGCTTTGCCTCTTGCACATGGCTCTTGAACAGATGCTGGAGAGGCCTGGCCAGAGACACTCCTGGAGCACAGCACCCCCTCAGCCAGGAACTCCTACCTAAGGGCCTGCTGCTCCCAGAAACACTGAAATAAGGGGTTTTTTCACTCTCCTCAATCTGACCGCACATTTCATCTTAGGTTCCTCAAGTACTCTACCAAAAATCGGAGGGGATGCAGAGGAGGTTTTTATTTCCAGTACTTTGGCCATTAACTCCCAGAAGATACCCACACCCTGAACGTTGCTGAGTCTCAGAGGAAGCAGGGGTGCCTTCCCACAGGGAAGGGGACCCCCGGTGTTCCATGACCCACCACCCTCCAGGGCACTGGGACTCAACTCACTAAAACACAAAACCAAAAGGAGTCCTCAAGTGCTGCCTTGGAAAGCCCAATCCCAAAAAGGAGAGAAGACTTCCAGGTTTGTTTTACTTACCAGAAACGGAGCACAAACCCAAGTGAAGGTTCCCATTGCAGCAAGGTAAGCAGATTTTTTTAGGACTTGGAGTTCTTTGTGTCTGATCTCTAAAACCTTCTCTCTGAAGGCTAATTCCCAAGCATAAAGTTTCAGAACTTTAATCCCATTGAGAATTTCATTCATCAGCTTAATTCTGTTGTCTTTGCTCTTCATTTGAGCCACCTAAAAACAACATTGCAAAAAATAATT
Source organism: Platysteira castanea (assembly GCA_013397175.1). Classification (NCBI taxonomy): domain Eukaryota; kingdom Metazoa; phylum Chordata; class Aves; order Passeriformes; genus Platysteira; species Platysteira castanea. The sequence goes on from VYXC01005488.1 coordinate 323,269, forward strand.
AACAGAGCACAATACTTGGCAGAACCTCAAAGTTCTGAGCTTTCTATTTTGCAATGGCAAATTTACCTCATTATCATCAAAAGCTTACTAGCTTCCCAAGCAGGAAATCTGAGATACTATCTGAACAAACAAATATGCAGAATTAACAAGACGTTTTAAACCAATTAAAAGAATGCTTCATGTAACTACAAATCCAAACCAAGATCAAAACAATTGTGGCACTGGTTCAAGTATGACTAACCCTGCATTAGGGAGCCCTGGGACTCAGGTACAATATGCAGTTAAAAAATAAGCCACTCTAAGATGTGCAGCTTGCACCTAACCTCAGACCAAACTTGACTTTGCTTCATTTTCAGCACTATCAATGGCTTTCTGATAGTGTACTAAGGCAAAAAGCTTTCCATTTAGCCATTCTTAAGTTTCCACCTTCCTAAAATATTTTAGTGAGGGCAGAGCAAAGCGGAACTGCTGCTGACAGCACAGGAATGTGCAGAACACCCTGGGACAGCCACCCCAGAGCATCACACAGGCCAGGCGTCCCCACTGCTCCTGCAGGAGCCAAGGTTTCACCTACACATGTCCATCCTCTCTGACACTCACAGATGCAGTTCCTAGTGAGGTGTGTACCACAAACCCTCTGCTGGGGCTGCTGGAAGCAGTTTCTGCAGCAGAAAACTCGAGTTTGAGTCTGCACTTAAATAAGTGCACTCTGTAACAAACTGATCCCCACTAAATAAATCAACACGGGATCAACAACAGCCAACAACTGAGACTCCCCCTTCTTCATCTCTCCAGGAAACAAAAAAAGGGAAAGCCACACATCCTGGAAACATGAATATTTCATTCAGTCAGGTTCATTAGGCAGACAGTAGTTTACACTTGCACTTTAGTTCTCAGGCAATTTAAAAACTGAACTAATTCCAATTCAATCACCGGACATCTCATGAAGCTGCCTCAAGGGCTACCTTGGTCTTCACTGCTGCAAATTTTTAGACCATTATGTACAGATCAGCTGTAAGGCTGAAAAATGCATGAGTTTGTTTATTCTGAATACACAACACCTCTGACCTTTCCTTCCTTTCCCTTTTTTAAAGGATAGACAGAGGGATGGGAAAAAAAATAAAAGGAAAAACCTCCAGGAACAAGTCAAAGAACAGATGTTTCTTAAAAGCACTATATAGAGGTGCTAACCTGATAGGTTTTTGTCTTCATTGCCATCACAGCATTTATTGGAACCAGAAGGATCATGACAGCCACACCTGCCAGCACTGAAGGACCTAAATTCTGAGAAGTACATAACTATAAGCATTTATTCAAACTCATTTTTCAAAATCTTGGCTCAAACCACTGCACACACTACAGAAAATCATTCTGAAATAAGTTTTCAGCTTGGGGGAAGAAGAGGAGGATCAAGCAGGGGCTTAGGTTAATATCTATATACTTTGACTTTGGAAATAAATATACACATACAGCTCCCATTTAGAGGTACATCAGATCAATCTCTCTCCAAATCTCTCTCTACACACACAAATACATTTTAACACTTTCCACGTTTTGCTGATTTGTCTGTTCTTCTGAAGAAGAACCAGCCCAGTGCTGTGTGAACTAGAAATAGCAAACATCTCATATGGTGACTCCAGAACAAGACCACTTTTAGTTAAATCAAGGGACAAGTGAGACACTCGAGGTGCTGCAGTGCCCAGAAGATAACAGCTCCCCTCTGCCCCCTCCCCGTGTGAACTCAGGGGTGAATTCAGAACCTCCTGCCCTCCTTCCCCACGACAGTGAGCAAAGCAGCTCTGAGCAGCTGCCCAGTGCTCAGCACCTTCCCCTCCCTGCTGCAGGCCCCTCTGAAGGACCCCTGGGTGCAGCCACAGGATCACACAACAGCAAACACACGGTGCTCACCTGCCACAGCAAGTACAGCGCCAGGATCACCTGCAGAGGGGCAGACCAGATCATGTTTATGTAGGTAGCCAAGTCCATGAATCTCTGAGCATCCACAGACATCAGATTCACAATCTCACCCACAGTAGAACTCTTCCTAGCAGAATTTGTGATAACAAGTGCCTACATGCAGGTAAAAAATAAAAAACAATTAAAACGACATGAGGACAGACTTAGTCAGTTGCATTTTCTCCAGAAAATTCAATTGCTTTACACAACTGCTTCTTTAAAATTACAAGTAATCATTTGCCTCCTTCATATTCTGTTTACCCTGTACACCTTGCAAAATGCAAATTGTACAGTTTGAATCAGTCAGCTGGGTTCAAGCTAATACAGAATTAAAGTCAGTAAGCAAACTTTGGGGTTAGGGCTGGTGGTTTGATTGCTTGGGGGTTTACTAGGTTTGTTATGTGTTTTTGTTCTAGTATAAGAAGTGGAATCTTCACTTCTTGTGACACATTTTTCTCACACAGAGCTATCAGTCCACAGCTTTCTAAAATGTTTCAGCTTATCCAAAGGTGAGGTGGCACTGCTGGTAAAGCCCAAACGCAGCTGTAAATGTAGATGCATCTCAATTTCTGCACCACCTGAAGCACTGCACACCCCTGCTCTAGTGAGGCAAGGTTTCTTACTCAACAGTGAGAAGAAACATATTAACTAGTAAATTAGAAAACTGCCCTAGCTTAAAGGCTTTCATTTATAAATTAGACATGCTTTATTTCTATTAAGAGCTAGGAATCAGCACACCAGAGTCTCCTAACTTATTATTCAGATTTAATTATTCAGATGCATTCTCAGTCCCAGATAGTGCATACCTGCAGTCACAGCATTGCAGTACCTTTACAGAAACACCTACCTTTCGATAAATTACACCAACAATGGCTGTTTTGAGCCTCATTCCAGTTACAAAGCAAATATGAAAATACTGGTGAAGAATCAGTGTCTGAAGACAGGCACAAACAAACAGCAGCACTGTATAAAAGTAGCCTTGCCAGTTTGGGGCAGCTTTGTTTTCTACAAAGTTGAGCAGCAACCTGTGGAGAGAGAAATAAATTCTCCTGATAGATGGAAAACAAAACCAAATGTTATGGTTGCAGCCTTGGGTTATTCCCAACATTGCATGGGTCACGCAAGCACCTGAAGTACCAAACTTAGATAAAACACTTCGGCAAACTTGTTAGAAACTGGAGATCACTTTCTATGAGCATTCATCACTCCCTCCTCAACAAACCAGTCTGAAACATGAAGTAACACACAGCTCACGTGCACAGCATTCTCTTGGGCCTACACTGGAGACTCTCCTGTCCCCTCCAGCTGAAATATAACCACTTGTAGTTGTTTTACTTCTTAGCTCCAAGCAACACAAGCCCTCCCAGCCCCGCAGCTCTCTGCCACATCACACACTGTGATGTGGAGGCACAGGATAAATTTCAGGTTAGAACTGAGTAAAGTCTCCTGCTATTGTTGATGATGTTCTTGCCCTGCCATCCTGGTATTGAAAAGGAAAATAAGAGTTCAATTATTTATTGCATGATGTTGCAATTTGAAAACCACTGGACTAAAATCTTCTTTGTCCATGGTCTCTCCCTTGTATGACATCTCTTCCTCATTGTATCAGCTGAAGGCAAAGCAGCTTGGGGAATGAAATACCAGGATGTTTTAAATCCTCTTCACACAGTTCTAATACAATAATAAAGTATAAGGTCTTACTTCAGCATTCCTGGGCCTGCAAACATCAAGAGATCATGTGCAGCTTTAAAAAGGAAGCTCATGAGAAAATATGGTCCAAAGGTTTTGTACAAAACCTTGAATAGAGATGCTTCAGAGCTCTTCTGAGATGGTTTTATAATCAAAGCTTCAACCTCTTCTGTCACATCACCACTCGAGTCTCCTGATTGTTGCTGCTTTTTGGGTGCATATGACATGTTTAGTGGTTGCCTGGAAAAACATTAGGTATAGAATGTAGCCTTTATTCAAGCATAGAGCCAACAGGAAAAATGTACACTATACAAATGAGATGTAAATGACCTTATTATGATTCCTAACAGTTTAACTGGGTTTTACTGCCAAACATTTTTAATCATACAACATAACTAGATGAACAGGCCATTCAGAAACAGCTTTTTTTACTTGGATAGGCAATATTCCTGTAAATCCCTCCTCTAAGTCTTTCCTGGGGAATGAGGAATAGGGCTGCAACTCGTAAGCTTAAAGAGCAGAGGAAATTATTATTCTAGAACCCAGTATGCTGAACTTTCTTTGAAATCAAGGCTTCACTGTACCACCAGAGCTAAGACTGATGTCAGATTTAAGCCAAGACATCCCCAACGGGCTGAACACATTCTTTTCTTACATCTGGCTTATGCTAAACAGCATGCTCTGAACTTCTGAGGACAAGCTGCATGTAAAACACCCTGTGTGAGCAAGCATGCAACCTTCCTTCAATGAGAGGGTGCTCCTACTTGTTGCAGCCAAGGATGATGAAAGCAGGATGGAGACTGCAGGCATGCAGTCTGTCTAATTTTAGTCATCTGGCTGAGAGGCTCAGACTCCCTATATAGCCAAAAGAAAGGAATAAGCTGCTCACTTTTACACCCTGAACTACCCTCCCAAGGCTTCGCCAACTACAGAGGGAGCCCAAGCTCCTAAATTACATGAGAGGAGTTTGTGTCCAAACATTCCCTCCTCGGGGAAGGAAAACCCACCCGTCAAAAGTCACAGTAGTAAGTTTTGGATCATGAAAGACTAAGGGGAAGTCAACGCAGCTCTTTGTGAAGAAGGAGCAGAGTGCCCCTCTTGGTTCCTGCTCTGTGTGCACTTCAGGACAAACACCGGCAGCCACACAAAAGCAGGTTTGGCAACAAATGACAAACACCTCCAAGCAGAGGCTGAGGAACCTGAGCTTTTAAACCTCTGTCTCTTGGCACAACTGGAGGCCAGGATAACTGAACTTACCTCTTGGTCTTTGACCACTCTTTTGCCCAATTTCTAGCCAAACCTGGCACTATTTCCTCTGATTTGTCCTCTTTGTTTAATGACCACAAATCCTTGGCTTCCAAAGGTCTCCGATAACCCTGAATCATCAACCTGTAATAGAAGAATCAGCAACATAAATTTAAGAACACTAGAAATGTCTGTGTGTATAAACAGAGATAGATATATAGATACAGTTTGATCCAGCCAGCTCTCCACAAAGACACAAGCATTGGTGCCTGCAGCAACACAGGTCCAAATGCTAAAACACACATCCTCCTGCCTCTGCTGGGAGAATTAGACACAAAACAGCTAAGGATCCAGGACAGGCCACTGAATTCAAATTTCAGGGAAAATAAAAGAAAGGATGAAGTGATCTCATTTGAAAATCAGCCAGGCACTTAATATTCCCATGCCTAGCAAGTTTCAAAATCTTTATTAGCCTTTAATTTCACAAAGCAATTCCTTTCATCTAGCTTTCTCTTGGAACTCTGGCCAAGTACCAGCCACAACTATACACCAGTATTATTTTACATGTTTCTGTGTTTTAACTCATAAATCATACAGCATAACTAAAATTAAGTTAATGGGGGAAAAAAGAGCCTATTGGACAAAAAGAGGTAATAGTTTTCAATGTCTTCTAAATACAGCAGATAATTTCTACCTTCTTGTATTTCCCAAAGAATATTTTTTACTATACTCTTTCATCAAACATTATAAATATATACTGGCAAAATTTAAAATTACAAAGACCCTATAAAGGAAGTAAAAAAAAATTAATCAAATCTGAAGAAAAAATTGATTTCATCTATGACACAACCAACCAAAACAACCAAAATTATTGTGGTGTGATTATTGATAATTTCACTCTAAAAGCAGAATCCCAAAGTGCCATCTAACTTGAACTGGTGCTTTATGCAGCAGCTTGATCTTACCCAGTGATCCACCAGAATGTGATTCTGGAGAGGAAAGAAGCACTGAACTCTGGACATGGATTCTAAAGGAGAAATAAAGAAATCAATCCACATACAAAGTGACTGATGCAGGGCCTAAAGAAACAAGCAATGCAGAAAAGATGTTTTTGAAATTCCTTTTGTTTACAGTATTTGTCTCACATTACTAAAACCTGCCATTTATGCTGCTGAGAGCTCGCTCAGAAAACAAGCCCAGGGCTGGACCACAGGAATAGCAGTGCTCCATACCAACAACACAACAAACAGCTGAAGGAATTCTGGAGGCCAGGGCAGGCCAGCCAGCCTCTCCAGATGCCACGTTCAGTGCCTGGGTCACTGCAAGGTACGCTACCAGAGGAGGCACCAATATGTTAATTGGGTGGTTAATCATGAATGGAAAATCCAGCTCTCCTGTTCCAGCAGTGAAGTGCTGGGACTCCACTGACACAGATTGCTGGTGGAAACTCTGAATTTAAGAGCCCACTAGATCTTGTACTACCAAAAACTGGACTTGGTTTGCATAAAGCAAAAGTTTAAAACATGTTAGATTACTTTTAAAATAATACTTCTTTTGATAAAATTAAATAGTTATCACACAAATAATTAATAATCCGACTGACTTTCATGCCAGATAGAATGAAGACAAGTTTTAACAAGTCTGGATTTATGCAATGTAAACAAGATACAAACCACATTGTCTGACTTCTATATACATCAGCATCTACATCTTAAAAATTTCACTGTAGTTTGCTGGCTTAAGTAAACATCCACTAAAATTTTTCTTAAGACTTACAGACATTTCTGGTTTGGAAATATTTGGCAAAAAGGAACAAAGCAGAATTTAAGGCTGACTAACATGACGTTTTTGCTCTTTTCCCCAGCAAAAGGGAAGGTTAAAATTTGAAGTCTGCCCCGTTTCCTAAAGGCACTACTAGAGATACTCAGAACAGAAAAATAAACCACTGTGGTCTCAAAGCACTTTGTAATTACTACAACCATGATCAAAGAAGAAAAGGTTTCCTCACACCCACAGTATCCTGTCAAATACATTTAACCCCTGAATGAGATGAGAAGAGCCAGAAGATGAGGAGGGCCCAAGGACTCAGCAATGCTGCTCCTTCCAGGCACACACACAGAGCCAGAGCCTGCCCTGGGCAGGCAGCGCAGCCTGGAGAGCTGCAGCAGGGACCTGGGGGACTCACAAGTGCCCTGGTCATGGGCCCTTCCCACAGTGACAAAGGCAGCATTTACTGCCCCCCTCTCATATTTCACACCTTCCTTCACCAGTCAGTGTCACTTAGTGCCATCAAACCAGAATTAGACCTTGTACAAAACTGAAGTTCCTGAACTCGGCACATCCAAACTCCAGGCAGTGACAAACACCACCCCACTGTGACTCAACACCTAACCCAGAGGTGGCACAAGGATGATCCAGCACTGGGTCACTTTAGATCCACGCCATAGAGCTGGTTTAATTCAGAATACATGCAAAAAATATGTAAATGTAAAATTAAATGTCTACATTCAAACCGCCCTCTAACATCAGCTGCTCTTGCATCTGAGCTGATTAAATTTTTACTGGACACGAGATAAAAACAGAAATTGAATGCCACCCTGCCCAGGTTCAAAAGCTTTCCAGGTCTAAATTCTTCCCCATGTTCAAATACAGTGAATGCACATGCTCCTGCCTACTGAACACATCAGATAACCAGGAGCACAGCACTTCAAACCACTGCTTCCCACCCACTGCCAGCAGCACTACTGAATATAAATACATACACCTTATCCTTCAGGAATGCTATTCACCACTGAGTGCAACAGTATTTTCATGCTTATTTCTTACATACAGCCCCCCCTTTCCCCAGTTTTGCATGTTATGGGCTTCTTTTGCATCACCAAATAAAAAGCAGAACTTTTATTATTTGTCACCTGGGAGACTGTGGCCCTGTAGCTCATTAGACAGAATATTGCACATAGGATACTACAGACTCACTCACAGGATCATTTACTGTTTCAGAAAACAAAGGTGGTTGCTCTGGAAAACAGCACAGGATGAGCTCCACAAACACCAGGACGAAGTAGATGCAGAAGGTGACGTAACGAAATGCATCCTCATCAGCACCCTGCAAAGGAAGGCAATACTCCAATTAGAAGGCTTGAGGAATTTATTTTAAATAACACGTCATGATTAAACAGAACGCAGCTCCTTACTGTAAATTCTGCAAACTGCTACACTGCTCACCCCCACGCAAATGAAAGTCAGTGTCTATTTTGGTAAAGGGAAGGTAATGAGAGGGGAAAGGATGTGAAAGACATATTTATATTTATTCAGTCACTACCATAAAAAAACAAGCATGAATTTGTTACATAAAAAGTTCTCTTTAACACATGGTTTGTGCCAACACAGCCCCAGTTTGAAGTCAGTGCATTCCTCACAGGAGCAAGACATTTACACACTGGGGAGCAAGGAGTATTGAAAGCAAGTTTTTTAATTAATATGCACACAGAAGATAAGCATCAGAGGAGCAGAATTTAGATTACACTTTGTTGCACTGTGTGCAAAATTCAGAGGTTCTTTCAGTCTTTTAGACTGGAACTGAGGCATAACACAGAAGCCACAGAAATCAAAGCACAGGGACAGATGGACACCCACCCCCAGTAAAATCCCATTCCCAACAGATAAAGGCAAAAATTGGCTGAAAGTTCCCGAAATTCCCAACATAGCTTAAAGGTTCAAGAAATAAAAGTGATATGCCATTTTCAGGCAGCTCTACAATTAGTTTGATATTTGAGGTGGCCTTACTACAGGGCCAATTAGCATAAAAATATTTCATTTTGATTTTGTCCAAGCAGGTGAGAGCACAGCAGCACTGAACCAAGTGTTTCAGGAAATGCACTGTGTGAGCAGCAGGGAGATGATGCAAACCCCCAGCCAGAGCAGGCTGGTGTCACAGATTGCACACTCTGACTGTACTCAAGCTGACACATCCCCTTCTCCACCAGCAAACACAACTTTCTTGGCAGCTGTTGCTACAGTTAAAGTCACTATGAATGCACTTTTCAAAACAGAAGTTATTAATTCTTGCTTCTTTTGCTGTTACAACCCAAGGAATGAAGGTACACTAATGAATCATTAACTGATTTGACTGACATAATTACCAAGCACCTACTCTATCACTGCAGCGTTTGGGATTATTTTCAGCTGAATGAGGCTAAAAATCACTTACCATATTTAAGGCATGTTTTATTTTGGATATAAAAATCACTGTGGCACATAACAATGAGATGAACCAGAAAATCATCATCACACCTGAAGACTGGACTCCTTTTATTCTTTCATATTGTATTAAAAATGTGGCCAGCAACTGTAGACAAATAAGATGAAAACATATTCACAAATTTTAAGTTTTACAATATGTTATGCACATGTAAAAGGTACTGTGGTAAAGTCTGCTTATTTAACATTTCTAATCCAGTATCTCCCAGATCTTCTAAACCCCTGAAATTTTAAGTGTAATCCAAAAATACATTTAAATAGGAAATTCTCTGTATCAGCCAGGATAAGGAGTAGACAAAAAAGGGAAAAGAATATGCATTACATAGAAATAAACATTCACATACACAAAAGTACTGTCAAAAGCTGCCAATCTTTTACTTCTTTACTTTTCTGGTAATTAAAGAATTACAGCACTGTGAGTAACACCAAAATGGTTTTATTGCTTAGAGCTCTGCATGGACAACAGCCATGCAGAAGAACTTACCATTGTTAAACCCAGCACTGTAGGGCTAACGAGAAAAAATGGAGCTCGAAAAATATTTTGACTTCTTTCCCAGAAAGAGTAGAAAAGGTCTGCCCAGCAGACTATCCACAGTATTAAGCCCAAAGCCTGCAAGAAAAAAGTGTCTTTAATACATCAATTCCCAAAGATAATGCAGCACAATACAGAGATGAACACTCGATGTCATGTGTTAGCAAGAGTCAAAATCAGATCGTATCACTTGGGCAATTCTACCACAATGCAGAAAATCAAAGCAATTTGGCTTTAATTATTGAATTCCTACTAGAAGGAAAAAAGTTTACTGATTTTTAATACCGTGTAATTCAGTCTATTATGAAGCAGAATGCTGGTCAATCTCACTCCTGAAAAAGATTGCAGAGGCAAAAACCTCTCCAGTACACCATGTTATTGCAGTCCTTCTTAAAACTTTGCATTTACTCTACAGGGAAGAAAAAAACCAAAAACATTAAGTACCTATTTCACAATAGAAGTGGAATAGAACACCTGCAGCAGCTCTAGAAATGTATACTGTGTAATTTAAGAAGCCGGCAGGATAGTAAATTCTTTTTATGATGGAAATATGGGCTTTGAGATTCAGTTGCCTTAAAATAGTTTTCTCCAAATGGTCTTTAAAAGGATTTGTGTGTTTGTTGCAATGCCAGGGTAAATTTCAGAAAGCCTGATGAAAGGGCAATGGAAAGAGGAAATCAAACACAAGCAGAACAAATAAGTTACACCTGAAGCGTGCACACGGGTCAAGACTGATGCTCAAAGAAATACTGTGCTAAAACCCAGCCCAGAACAGACTCCAATTTCCCGAGCAGCCTGGTGAGCTGTGGTTGCAGAGCCACGTACCGTTTTGGCTTTGTTAAGGGCTGACACCTGGATGTAGCCCCTGTCGTGACGGCGCAGGTACAGCGCGTACAGCGGGAGGCAGAGCCACAGGTACACGCACGGAATCCACACCAGGACTGTGTTCTGAAAGCAGGGGGTGAAGTCTGGATCGTCCGTGTGCCATGTCAAATTCCAGTCCTGGGGCAAGAAAACAGGCTCAGTTACAGAAAAAGCCAACACTGAACTTCAGTACTTGAAAATCAGAAATAGGGACTCACAATAAAAAATCCACCACAAGGCACAGAACCAAGTAAAAGGCTCACCCTTGCAGCTCATTTCCTACTCAACAAAAAGAGCATGTAAATTGACATAATTCAATGTTTTCCTACTTCTCTCAACACAATTCTCAAATTCAAGATAAATCCTCATACAGTCAAACCAAAACTGATGCTCACAGTAATAAAAACGTGACCAATTTTAATTACTGGCACAAGGACTATTCACAGTGACAGACTATTTAGTAGCAACCTGAGATTTCACACCATATTTACAATTGCCCTGAGTTAGGAAAATCTCTTGCAGCAAATTTTAGCATAAAGTCACTGACCTTGCTGAAAAATTCTCTCATGCAACACTTTCTCTCAAGGGCTGTAGATTTTTGACTCTCCAACAGAATAATGCAATGCACAATACTGCAGCTGCAGATGGACTGCAATATTCAACAGCCAAAGCACTGCTCCCAGCTTCTGTTTAGAAGTCACTGAGCCAAGAGCAGCAGTCCCATGCCCAAAGGTTTGTTGATTATAGTTTTCAGTGATTATTAGTTTTTAGTGATTATTGTTTTCAGTGGCAACACATTTTTTCAGACACTTGCACAGCTCACACTACACAAAACACCAGTACCACTACGGGGACACAATGACAGTCAGTAATCCTGCTCCTCTTTAAAAGCCTGAGCTGGTCACTGAAACAGGTGCCATTATCCACATTTTATAGATGAGGAAACAGAACCAAAAGGAGCTGCAGTGCCTGTTCTCTCTATTCCAACATCAAAGGCGAACGCAGATCCCACTGCCCAGAATCACCACACTTTGATCCTTGTTTATCCCCATCTTCCACTGACTAAACAGCTTCAAACACAATTACAAAGAGAACATAGATCTAAAGAGAAATGGAAGATGCATTTTCCTTCCCCATTTCCCTCGATTTCTTTCAGAATCTAGGCTTTCTTTCTCAGGTAGGTACTACAGGCAGTGTACACAGGACACCCAGCTGTTATTTTTCTCCTCTAATTCCACAGCATTCTAAAAATTCTTCTCACTTCATATCATTTTTAATTTTTCATTTTTAGAAAATCTCTGAGCTTACCACAGCCAATTCAAGGGAATTAGCACTGGTAGAACATAAGAATGCCCAGTTATGTTTGAATGTATCTGTGCAGGGGTCACACAAGTTGTTCGTGACAAGGCAGTGGCTGTGAGAGGCTCTGGGCAAACCACATGCTTATAAAGTTTCCTGACTGCAAACCTCATCAGAAATTTCAGCAGAGTCATCCTTACATTTCGCCACCACACAAATGGTTTTGGCTTTCTAAGTCCCAGCTGCTCTACTCCAGCACAACAGCCAAGAAGTCTCATGACTCTGCAGAACAGTTTACAATTCAGAAATTAAGACAGTTATAAGATTATACAAGTAAATCAACAGGATGTAATCAGCTTTATAAGAAACAAACAAAACCATTGACATCTTTTTATTGAGTAAACTTTTGGAGATCTACACACTGTTCAGAAAGTTGCAAACTTCTTTTTCAGTGTTTGTAAATGCTTGCTATAAAATGAATCTGGCAAATACCAGATTTGGCAAATACCAGCAAGGTCAGAGCAGGTAGTGCAGGTCACTGCCACGTGGCAAAATAAAAGCAAGAAGTGCTGTATGCATGACTGCTATGCTGTGGCTGGAGGATATTCTAAAAACGTGTGCAACCTTTCATTTGACTTTCATATTTACAAGTCATCTGGAGGTGTTTGTTTCTGCACAAAAAGCAAGAGTGCACAATGCAATGGTACTTCAGGGTTCAGAACAGAAAAATGGGACAAACGGGCAATTTTGGGCAAGACTACTGCTAGAATTTAACAGCAATATCAGTTCTTTCATATGTTTCCAGGATTTCATCCAGAGGCTGTTGCTATCAAGTAGAAGCATGCTTAGCTTTAAAAACACTTCTCTGTACCAAAGAAATGGCAACACAGAGGAGAGACACAGAAGCCCCTTCCACTGTCCCTTCATTCCAGGTGGCAAAAGGCAAGGAAGGCATGAGGACAGACACAGCAGTGCTTGTCCTGCTGCTCCCCCGGGTGCAATTCCCTCCGGCTGTGTCACCCAAGGCAGCAGCACAGACAGGGACGGAGCTGCAGCCCCAGCAGCTGCTGCTGAGCACCCCAGGGCCCACGGGACCCCTGCACCCAGGCCAGGTCACGGCTGCCCTGCACACTGACCAGCGGCTGGAGCTGCCCAGTCACCAGCAGCCCAAAGGCACTGGGGCCACTGGAGTGACCCCCAGCAGGCCAGGGACTGTCTGCGGGACACATCAGCACCAGGCTCGCAGTCTGAACCCAGCTGTGACTGCCCTCGGTGGGCAAAGTCAAGAGGAACCCAATCCACTACAAAAGGCCCTAAGTTCTGCATGGAGGACACCACAGCTTTAGGAGATTCCACTGCAGCTTGAAAACTTGTCACCCTCATCATGAAACCTGCATGCATCCACATGTAAATTACAGGTTCAGTTACACAAGTCTAGACTAGCTCTGCCAGTGGAAAGTACATGCTTCTCCTTTGCTTTATATAAACTCAGTTTCAGTTTTGTTTTTTTCCATCACAAACAAAAATTCTTCATGGACAAATGCAGAAACATTCACTGAAGCAGACCTTTGTATTTAACAGACATTAGCAAATTAATGACATTTTTCTGACTCAAGTTTTAGAAACACTGTTTTAGCAAGTTCTATTAAAACATGAAGTTACTCCATTTTTCTCAGTTCAAAGATTAACAATTTTCACTCTGACTGATCAGTTAACTCTTCTACTTTGCAAAGTCATGTCAAACAACAGAGATACAACTACTGAAAGCCTACACAAACTAGCAGCCTCCTGCCATAAAGGAAGAGGAGGATAAATGGGGTAAGGTCTACAGCTATTAGACTCTGTAATTTGGAAGCAGCCTTTATTTTAAGCTGTGACTGCAGGAACCCACTGGAGAAGGATCAGTCTGATCCCTGTTCCTCTCTTGGTAGATGTTGGGGGAGAAGAGAAACACCGTTGGCTTAGTTTTAATGTAGTCCAGAAGAACCATATCTCAGGATGTTAAATAGTTTCAGAATGATTTTTCTTTTCTTTTCAGAAGTTCCTTAACAATTTTAAAGTTTCCCAGAATAGCAGATGGGTATTTTTAAATTTACCTGACCTACTTCTCAGTTTTCATTTCTATCATAAGCACTATGGTTCAAAAATACCAGTCCACAGCTTTAGTGCCCTGTAGCATGTTTTCTCCCATGGCACAAAAACGCTTCCTATCACATCTGAAATGAAACCCTCTGTCTACAAGAAGGGCACAAAAAATGCTTGGCATTCCCCAGAATCAAGTGGATTTATTTACAGGTAAATCACTTATTTAATAGTGCATAAACCCTAGGAAAATGAAGAACTATATTAATTCCTGTCTAAAATTTCAGGAACAGGCAAGATAAAAGCATTGGCAGAAGAACTGTAAAACAAAATTGCAACACAAAAGACCAGTTATTCTGCCTGTGCTGAGGCAAGACAGACCAAGGGCAGCTGCAAGCCTCCAGTGTGGCTAATCTGAGGAATAACAGGGTTTGATGCTGCCTGCCTCTCTCCTGGCAGCCAGCAAAGGCTGTCAAGTGAGCAGCCAGGGGTTCCTTGTTCTCACATCAATAATCCCACTTGACCCACAGCACATTTTAAAATTCTCACTGGCAGAAGTGGAGAGACCCAAATTGCTCAGTTTCATGCCTGCTGTGTGCAAGTGCACTAGAGATGCAGGCTGCCAAACATGCTGTTAAATCCACCTGCAGGAACCAAACTGGGACAGAAAAGTGACTTAAAACATTACCACACACCTATGTAAAAAATGAAATTACAAAACCGCACTGGAATCTTAACATCGTGGTCAACACTTACCCCTTCAAATGGAGTTTGACACTGACATTGTGTACCCCCTACCTCAGTATCACCCACAGAAGAACCACCTCCCTCGTAGTACCAAGATAAAGTTTCTCGATCTTATCTCCCCAACAGTAAAAAAGACTTTTTGTTTAATGCAATGTCTACATTTATTTGAGTGAAAGTAATCAGCTCTCTCAGGCACTAACCCTACAAAGGCAGCTGACAACTTTCACTACAATAGCATCATCACTTTCCCACTGAAATAGGAAGTCTTACAATCTGCCAGCTCTAGATACAGGATTGAAAACTTGCCCAGTGCAGCACCCATAAACCCATGAGCTGACTGAACCACTCTCTCTCAGTGCAGGCTAAAGCCCATGGCCTGATGGCATCTATCTAGGACAGCAAATTTCCTGCCTCTCCCCAGACAGGAGATCTGGCAGATCTGGCTGAACCCACATCTTCAGAGGAGCTGCACCAGTGCACAGCAGGGAGGGGGCAAGGGGAGTGCAGAAAAGGATCTCTTTTTTAGGGCTGCTTTAAAGGAACACTGACCTGGCTTTAGAAGTCCCTCACACCTGATAGGGCATCTTTGTTCTGCCATTCACATTTTGGAGTCAGATCATGAAACCTGTGCTGAGGCTCACCGTTTGTCTAAGAGCATTTTCAAAACGGAGCCTAAACAAGCAGGATCGTGGCACAATCTCCACCAGCACCACATTTGCTCTGCTGCACTTACTGTCCAGGCTACATCACAGCCAGTGACAAGTTGGTGAGACAAGCAACAGATACTTGTACAAGAAAAGTACTCCAGAACCCCTAAACAAGCAGCAGAAACACCTACACCTACAGCTCTCCTGTCTCCTCAGCAATATTCATAGAAACAAGCAGCAGACAGTAACAAAATCCCTAAAAGTGGTAAACAAGGCACAAAATGAGGCATATGACATTCAAATCACCATCACAAACTTCCTGTTTACATGTTTTTAAGTTCTTTGAAAATATTACACCTATTATATTGAAATTATTTCGGAAAAAAGTTCTACTCCATTGAAGGATCCACTGGCTCTAGAATCAAGTCCAGCTGTAGTGGCACAACATACACGGACAAATACAAGTTTCCACTTTAGCTGACATTTACTTCCTTTAGCTCTTTTCCTTAATAAACAGGAAGTCACCCAAAACACACAGACCTCTCCTGCGACACAAAGTAGTTCTTTTTCCTGCAACTGAGATTAGTGCAGAAAGTACAAGGAAAATGGTACCTTTGTGGAGGTGCACACACTGACCTCACGCTGTATTTATATAAAACTTTCAATACACTGACAGCTCCTCTGAAGTCTGCACTAACTACATAAAACTAAAGGTTTATTGTAGCATCAAATGGTGTACTCTGCAAAACAGGAGGCAGAAGAAAAATTTAAAGCACTTGTACAGATTTCACAATATTACTTTTCTAACAGCTTTTTTACACGCTTGATGAAAGAAAGGCAGCAGTGATTTTTCTTTTCTCTTTGGAACACACAAACCCAGGATTCTACTAAAAAGTAAAAGCCACACAACCAAATACTTGATCTCATTCCCAAATCTCCACAGACTTTAGAAACTACTTCTGCCAGGAGAAATCGTGGAATTATATTCCTGCACAGAACCACACCACTTACCAGGGGCAATGGAACAAATGAGCAGTGTGAGCCTGACTGCCAGCCTGGGAAGAGACCTCAGCACTCCCCTGCCTGGGCTCATGTGAGGGTAGGTGCTCACATCCCACAAAGTCCTCAGACCTTTCTGTGGGCCAATAACAGCCCAATTAGATCAGTAAGTTTCTGCCTTTTTGTTATTCTACTGCCACAAAGGTGAAATAAGAAATGTTAATGGCAATTACCACATTGGGTTGTAAGAATTAGATTCAGATCTCCAACTCTCATGGAGACCACATTCACCCACAAAAAGAAGCATAGCTTGGAGTTTTCTTCATTACTACAGGAGAACTAAGCTTACCAAACAATTCTGCATTTCTCACAAAACCATGAATGGAACAAAACTCCTGCTATTAAATAGGAAGCTCATTGGTTAAAACGCCAGTAGGAGTCAGGGAAGGAAGGAACAAATAACTGCGTAGCAAAAGTTCAAAAAATACAGATCTCCAGTTAAGGTTTTGACATGCAGACATGGGTCTGAATGAAGAGCCTTAAATCATTCATAAGCAAGTCTTCTAGCCCAGCTTCCCAAAATACCACGTGCAGATTGAGGCCTCAGAAAAGGGAAGACACCATGCCCCTCCTTCATTTCAAATTCTGAAATCTAAGCTTTATTCTTAAAGCCTCTTAATGTTGTCAAAGACAAGACTGTTAGAGCAAGAGGTGGAAAAGTGACAAAAAATAATAATCACATAATAAACAAGAGTCCTAATTTTTTTAACCTTTTATATTAAGAAGATTTAGGGGGGGAAACACCAGTAAGTGTTTCCAGTGACAATGAAATGCCCTTAATTTCTTAGAATGTTTTCTATTAGAAATGGTTTTAGCAAGCTATAAATGGTTTTAATCGTTTAAGTTCTCAACAGTAATGACTTACATAATGCAGATTTGACTTGTTAACAGAGCCAAGGAAAAGCCTCTACCTTCCAATAATCGGTCCTGAACTTAAATCAAGTGTCTGTACCTCCTTGTCCCAAACCCAAACATCAGTGTTTCCTAATGTTTACAAAGAGTTGAGATCCTTTATCACAGAATGCACCGCATCAGCTGGAGCTGTGTGTAAAATCCCAAGAAAAAAGCATGTTTTGGGTTTTTTTCCCTTTAGCCTAAAATAAGAAGTGGGTGCTAACAAATTGCCAGAGAAAGGAGCACCTGCAGCTGGGCCATTTACAAGAGCTGAGCTTTGTAATCTAAGAAGCTAAAAGCCACCAAACTGTGGCTACTTTTTTTTGTGTCAGAGAAACACAACAGATTATATCAGCTCTTGCAAAATTAAAATTTAGCCTCTCTCTACAGACGTTGCATTTCCATACCCTGCCATATCTGCAACTACCATGATAAAACATTTGGCCACGTGACAACAAGATATTTACCACTACCCTTTTCAGAACCAAAGGATGGTGTTTACCCTTCTGCAAAGCTCTTCACTAAAATCACTGTTACCTAAAAGGATACAAGAAAACGATTCCTGCTCTCATCTTCTTGCACCAAAAACAGGACTTCTGCTTAACAATGCAACAGCCTGTACCTTGAGTTCAAATCACTGAGAAGTTTGAACACACCTGGGTAATTATCGTACCAAGGGACTAAGATAACAACCTAGGTTGGGATAAACTGTCTCTGAAGCTACCACAGATGCAAAGAGTGAGAAAACAGTAACGCGAGGAATTCTGCCTCTATTAAAAGTAAGCAAAAGGTCAGTACCCGGCAGTAGGCTTTTTAGAGATGTGACCCAGAGTGACTTCAGCACAGCCCGGGCTGACCTTCACTTGGTCCCAGTATAGCAGCACAGTGTTTCAATGTAAACTGCATTGTAATTGCATAAAACAGCACAAGTTATTCGGGCATTTTGCCGTGTTTTTCCCTCATTTAACTTTTCTCAGTAACTTTGAATTGCCAGCTGTAGAACGACAGATCACCTGTTCAGAAAATCTCCATCAACAACAGATTATCAGGCTTAATTTCCCTGTATTTCCCCTAACTTTATCTATTCTGCATCAAGGGATATCAGTTCCATTTCTAATAGAAGTTTAATTTTTCTATGCACATTTAGACCCTCGTTCATACATGGAAGAAAGCTGACAAATAAGCCTCTGGCTTTCATCACTAAAAACCACAACAGCCAAGGCATGAGAATCATGCAATCTGCTGTTAATTACAATAAAGCACCATTTTGTGTAAGGTTTCCGTGTTCAACACTGCTACTCCTCTGTTCCAAATGCTGTGCACATATGACCTCTCTGTGTCAGCAAATACAAGCAGTTTCCTGCTCTGCACACTCTTCAGCAGAGCCTGAACTCACAGCTGCTATCGAGCTCCCACAGCACCCCCACGTCCCTCCCTCCTGCAGCTTTGCCACAAACACGCT
Organism: Platysteira castanea; assembly: GCA_013397175.1. NCBI lineage: Eukaryota > Metazoa > Chordata > Aves > Passeriformes > Platysteira > Platysteira castanea. The sequence continues at coordinate 342,005 of VYXC01005488.1, forward strand.
GAAAAAGCACTAAAGACGTATCTCACAGTGCAAAAACTGCAGGGTTCCCAGAGACGTGCCAATTTACTGCCTATCTGATGTGTGACAGCATAAGCCACAGATCTTCAGATCATGAAATTGCTCCTTACATAAGAAGACTGTTTTTTCTTCAGAAGTCTATTTCAGTAAAACTACCGGTGTCCTCATAAACAATGGAAGCACAGCAGCTGTTTATGTCACACAGCATCACTTCACAAATAAGTGAAGTACAGTTAACAACTGTAACGCACTAAAGCATATTAGTATTTTTTTTCTTAATAGAATTCTATCAAGCTACATTATGGATTTCTCCCGCTACCATAACGTCAATCAAATACAAATTATAACGTCTTTGGACAAACACTAAGAAAATACAATTATTTAAGCAGACAAACATGCCTGAAAGCCTCAGACAGAACTCAACATAATAGCAAAGGAAGCAAAACCCAATCCCTCCAAGCTGGTCCATAGACTTTGTGTGCGAGGCTCAGCTTCATCTTCACTCATCCAGTCTCTTTTCCTTCTGCAGTCTGTTGTCACACAGAGGAGTGCTAAACCTCGAACAGTGTGTGGATACCACTTCTCTACTAACAGTGAAGGGGCTTCAGAAAAGCTTCCTGAACCAACAGGGAAGAAACAGGCCATGTTTTACACAGCCAGAGATACGGCTTGAATCATTACAGGACTCTAGTTTTCAAAATGAAACAGAGAAGCTGAAAACTTGCTTTTCTCTAGAAGTGAATGCAGTTATTTGCTTTCAATCATTTCTCAACAACCAAAAGCCCAACTAGAAAACTGCGGGAAAAATTCTTCTAAATTCCCACTGAAATAAAGAACTTATCTTCTATCTAAATTAACTTTAAAAAACAGTGTCTGCCTGCGAATGACATGATAGGAACTTATACAAATATAAAACATTTATCAAACATTCCCTTAAGTATAAGCAAGAACCTCAAAAGTTTCACATGAGTATTTCCCACTTCTTTTTCATAAAAGCCCCATTGAGAGCTTTCAAATCTCGAAGTGCCACAAAAACTGTTAACCTCTTTCTTCAGCAACTTCAAACATGAAAAGACCTCTCTAAACATGATACTGCAGACTTTACAAGCTCTGAAAAAAACTGAAACCAAGATTTTATCCAAGGAAAAACCAGCATATTATTTCAAAATGTACATGCACTGAGACCACCAACTGTGCATGAGCAGCTATCTGCAGCCAGCCAGGTCAGGAGGCCAAAGTGTACAGGGAGTTCTGCATCTGCTGTGACACTTATCCTGCTTACCTGGAACCACGGTGTTCCTCACCCTGCTTCACCTCTGGGGTTCTGCGTGCTGGTAGTGAAACAAGGCAGACTGCACCCAGCCTGCAGTGGTACTCCAGCCAAAGCTATCTCAGTGTGTCGGGTCACAGCAAAGCTTTACAGCTTGAACAGACCCTGAAATTCACTGACCTGGAACGCAAGTAGTGCAAAACTTTACCCCAAGCCCACTATGGTTTTTCAAGCTTTTAATGCCATCAACAGTTATCAGTAAATAGTAACTTTATGTTGCACAGCTGTACCTTTCCTTATATTATGGATGGAATATTCATTCCAAGACACTCACTGATGCTACAGCAAGCAAGGGTTAACAGTACTTGTCTAAAAAAGGAGTCTGGTTCAAAGGAAGCAAGATGCAGTGAAATTCTATAAAATAACTACATGCAGTAAAATCTGACTGCAGTCCAGTTAGCACACTGAGTTGTGGCACAGAGATAGGTTAGACAGTGAGACAGAAAAAAAAAAATAATGGCGTGAAGAAGATGGCAATCTTCCTTGGGTTCCTGATCTCTCAGAGTAAGTATTAAATAAAACCAATCTGTTTAATTCTCAGACAAGAACTTTCAACAATAACATTCCTTGGGTGTGCAAACAAGAAAAATCCTGGCCAGCAAAGCCTAAGAAGATTAGCATACAGTTTTAAAGGTCCATTAGGTCCTTTCAGCCACAGTCTCCCCCACAATTTAAAACTGAGTTGTCCACAACTCAGGATCACCTTTGACAGAAAACACACCTTCTCCTTGAAACTGAGTTTGCCAGAAATCCCTCTGCTCCACTAGCAAAGCTTCAGGACCAACCAAAATAGCGGATGCAGCCACCACAAGGACGCAATAACATGTGCCACTGTGTATGCAGCTATCACCCAGCTCTGAGAAGCACAAGAGCGCAGTCCAGAAGCCAGGAAGAACTGCAGCACAACCACAGGACATAGCTAAAAGCCCAGTAAACACTGCATATATACAGACAATTTCTGAAAATCCACTACAACTTCAGCTTTAAGTATGAGCAATCATGGAAATGCCAGGAAAAGCAGCAGCCAGAGTACCTATAAGCACCAGAACTGGCATTACCACTCTCCCCTACTGGGAATGATGCAACAACAAACTGGAAACAGAGTATTACTTATGAAGACAAGTTCAGCATGAAGGAAGATTTTTCCAGGCACATCTAACTCCAACTCAAATGCACAATTGTTCTTCGGCAGGATTCGAAGAATCCAGAAATCAAACCACACCCATAGGATCTTTAGCTGGAAGAAATTAAAGGCAGAGTCCCTGTGATTTGGAGAAGGATGACAAATTGCAAAACTCTGGGAATCAATGCAACTAGTGGAAAAAATGGAGCAGTTTTAACAAAAAATACCAGAAATGGCTGTAATACACATGAGAACAGTTTTCCTAATAAAAGAATCTGCTGTCAGAAATATAAACTAGTTGCTTCCAACATCCTAAGTGTAGTTCTTGTGTCTACCTGATGTTACAATTCCACAGCTCAAAGAATGAGCTAGCAGCTCTTTTTCACAACCCTACTACTCTCTCAAGTCAGTTTTTCCATCAACTAATTCTGAAACATGTATTCTCTTAGGCCCTTCAAATGAAAAGTGTCATTCTAGGGGAGAGGAAAATATATGCATAACGACAGCTCATAATTTAGCCAGTTCTGAAAAACCTGAGAAATTGGAGAAAAGAGATATTAGTATAAGCAATGTAAAAGTAAGTTAGCCAACTCACTTTTGATCAGTTGGAAAACACTGTCTTAGTCTTGATGATTTTAAAAATATCTGCTCAGTAATATCCTAATGGTTCTTGAGACAAGTAATACAATGGCATTTGTTGAGACATCTGATTCTATTTTATTTTTTAATTAGTAAGGCAGCTCATTAGCTCAAAACTATTTCGCAAATATCTGATGAATACTCAAGTAGCTCTGTCCCCTATGTTGCCTTTAGTAGCTCTCACTCCACATGTTTTTTCCCAGCTTCCAGCTCTTCCCTTTCTCCACACAACCTCCTTCTACATGCAAGCAGTTCGCTCCTGAGACGAATTTTCACTTCGGTCCTGCTCTCCCAGGTGCCCCGCTCAGGAACCCGCGTCTCAGCTGAGCAAGACCCCGCGCACGGCTGGCTTTCAGCTCACACCCAGCACCTGCGCTCACCACCCTTCGCTAAGGAAGAGCGAAAATACCGCTGTACAAACACGCGATACAGCTGCAGAAAGCGCGCCCGTGGCCTCCTGCAGAGCGGCACCGCTCCCGTGTGCCGGCAGCCGCCGGGCACCGTTATTGTTGTTACCCGCACGGCCCCAGTAACGCAGCCCAGCGGCCGAACGCGCGGCAGAGCCCTGCCCCGGCCCCTCGGGAACTCGTTCCCGGTCTCCCGGGCAGGCTCCCCCTCGCCGCTTCCCCCTCCAAGCATCTCCTGCCGGAAGCCCCGCGCACGAGGCGCGGCTGCGACCCGGCCCTGGGGACACCGCGCCCAGGCGGAGACCACGAGCCGCGGGCACGGCCCGGCCCC
>VYXC01005488.1:346185-545821 GCA_013397175.1 Platysteira castanea
CGGCCGCAGCCCAACGCCTGCCTTTGTTCAACGCAGAAATGCCCCGTGCCCCCGGCAGCGCAGCCGGGGCGGAATCGCTGCCCGCGGAGCACCGCGCCCGCCTGCCCGGGTCAGCTGCCCCAGCAGCCTCCGGGGTCCTGCGCCTGCCCCCCGCACCTGCCCGCCGGGCCGGACCGGAGCCCGCGGCGGGCATGACGGCATCCCGCTCCCCGGGGCACTGCTCCGGGCCCGGCACGGGGTCCCCACGGCTCCGCGAGGAACCGCAGTGCCCCGCTGCACCCGGGCCCCCGCCACTGAGCCAAGGCGCCGTCCTCGGGGGAGGAAGGGCCCAGGGAAAAGCCTAAGCTCACCTTCAAATAGCTCACTTCTCAGCGTGAACCAGTTGTACTGGTTTCAATGCCCTAACCTAGTTCGAATTGACTAGCACGAACAGAACCACAACTTCATCCCACAAGCAGGTCTGCATCAAAATATGAACTAGTTGAGCTAACTGCACAGCCCTGTGGTTGCCTTGGGTTGTGTCTCACTCTGCACTCTTCACATCCTATTTAAAATACATCAGTTAAATCCAGTCAGCTCGCCTGACTGCTGTACCAGAATAGACCAGCTGGATATGGTGGTACGTATGTAGGAATGGCATCATATGCTGCAGGAAATAGCAGGGTGGTTACATGCTACTCTACGGTAACATCTGAAATCTTTAATCACACAAACATCAATTTAAAATGCTCTTGTCCATCCAGGGCAATTACGGTAACGGACAAAGTTGTTAGAAAGAGGTCTCATTTGTTTAACGTAGAACTTAAAAGTAAGCATCACACACACAAAAAGTGTATCACAGACTGCTTCTTTACTCACCTGCACTTTCAGAGCTGCAGTTTCAGAGCTGTGCTGGTGGTGGCCAGATTGTCCATCCACCTGCACCGTTTCTGGTCTGTCCCCCTGGATCCCACGTTCTCAGGGTGTCAGGCTGAGTCCAGCCCAACCCAGGTCACCTCTGCGTTCGTGAATGGAACAGAATCATCACAAAAGATCAAAGCACACACATTGGGTGTCAGAAGTTCTACGAGTTTGTCAGTTTAACCCATACCTTAGTTCATACCATGTTAAATTCTTTATAGTATTGCAAGAGAACTAAATGTTCAAGTATTATTCCCTTTATTTTTATATGCAGAAGACAGTAAATAAGCATGAAGTGAGGAGTGTCAAGAAAAATACATTTTTACCCACATATGTTTTTCTCAAGGTATTATTGTAAGCTAAAAGACTAACAAAATTTAAGTTACACATTCTAAATACTTTTCCCTCAGCCTCACTGTCCCAATGTTACCAGTTGTCATGCTCCATGTTGTTTCTCCTCAAATAATACTTGGATCTCCACCTCAAACTTTTCCAATTAATTCTATTTCCATGTAAACCAAAGCAAAGTTAAAATACAGAGTAAATAATTAATGTGAGAGGAAGCAGAAGAGTTCAGGAGAAAAATGTAACAGACTCAAAATATTTATTGTGGAGGAGAAAAACCAGAGCTGACACAAGGCCAAACTTGCAGATACAGAACCAAGGTCTCAGAGTACCAGAAAGTCACTGAACATGGATTTCACAAACGATTGTTGTAACAGCGTCTTTTAAAACACACATTAATACAAGAAATGGAAACTGACATCTTGTTTTAAAAGGGGATTCCCTTGCAAGCAGAAAAAAGAACCACACAAAATTCTATATGAACTTTTATTTTGTAGGATACAAATTGAAGCAGGACAGGAAATAGAGTGTGCAAAACTGCAACAGCTTATCAGTTGGAAATCAGGTGTGATCCAAGAGTGACTCACAACGTCATGGAGAAGTTTGGAAGGATGAGAGAAACATGTCCAGACTGTGAAAATGCCGTAACATTAAGCAAAAGCAGTTGTTTGTCCCCGGAGTCGTCCTGGGGATGCGGGCAGCAGGCTCAGGCCAGGGGCAGGCACTGCTCTGACTCACTGACAGCCACTGCCAGCCTAAGGAAACACTGACTTCACCAGCACTTCTGCTCTTCCTAAATTTTACTTATTGACCTCTACCAGAGATGCTTCGGAAGACTGTCATATAAATATTTGCTTTGAGAGGAAAGGTAAAAAACAAACAAAACAAAACAATCCTAACAACTTCCCCATCCCCCACATTTAGTCTTGTGAGTCTTAGGCTTTACTGCTTAAGACGACTCACATTTTCTGTCAAGCCCCAGCAGGCTGCTCCATCCAGACCATGGCAAATCCAGTTTGTTCACCCACATCGGCTGCACTTCCTTTGGGAAATACTTAATGCATTGACGAAATAAACACTCTTGACTCATCCCAGCAACACGGAGCACATACACAAGCCTCCAGACACGCCAGGGATCCTCAGGCTTGCAAAACACCCCGTGTACAGTTACATTTTGGCAAGTCCTTTTCATTAGAAGCTCATCTTTGGCGAGTCCTTTTAATCAACAGTACATCTGTCAGGGACCCGGTACAAAACTCCTCCGCCACACACACAGGAGAAATTCTCGCTCATTTTCCATGTTTCCTTCCCCAATCTTTGACAATTACAGCGGGAGAAAGCAACCCTGACACTCCGCCCAGCTGGCAGGGCTGGGCCGCGGGCGGGCACGGCACGACAGCGAGCGGCAGCTCCATGGGCAGCACGGAGGCGCTGCTGATGCTGCTGCTTCCATCCCGGCACGGCCCTGCCCGCGGGCCGCTGGCAGCACAGGGATCCCCGGGGCCCCCGCTCCCTGAGGGGCCGGGCGGGAGCCGCGCTGTCCCCTGGGAGAGCTCCCGCCCGGCCCCGCGCTGTCCCCTAAAGGAGCTCCCGCTCGCCCCCGCGCTCCCTCCCAGCCCCGCGCTGTCCCCTCAGGGAAGCTCCCCCCCAGCCCTGCGCTATCCCCTAAAGGCGCTCCCGCTGTCCCCTCAGGGCTCTCCCTCCCAGCCCCGCGCCTGCGCCGTGCGCGCGGCGCCATCCGGGTCCCGGCGCGGCCATGGCGACGGTGGCGGAGCTCAAAGCAGGTCGGGGCCGGGGCCGGGCCGGGCCGGGGGTGTCTCGGGCCGCCGGGAGGGCAGGAGGGCGGCCCGGCCTCCCGCGGCCACCCGGGCGGGTTTCAGAGCTGCCGCGGGCGCTAATGGGGACTGCCGTCCGTCATGTACCGTGGGCTGTATTTCACTGTACTTCAATATTNGTCCCCTAAAGGAGCTCCCGCTCGCCCCCGCGCTCCCTCCCAGCCCCGCGCTGTCCCCTCAGGGAAGCTCCCCCCCAGCCCTGCGCTATCCCCTAAAGGCGCTCCCGCTGTCCCCTCAGGGCTCTCCCTCCCAGCCCCGCGCCTGCGCCGTGCGCGCGGCGCCATCCGGGTCCCGGCGCGGCCATGGCGACGGTGGCGGAGCTCAAAGCAGGTCGGGGCCGGGGCCGGGCCGGGCCGGGGGTGTCTCGGGCCGCCGGGAGGGCAGGAGGGCGGCCCGGCCTCCCGCGGCCACCCGGGTGGGTTTCAGAGCTGCCGCGGGCGCTAATGGGGACTGCCGTCCGTCATGTACCGTGGGCTGTATTTCACTGTACTTCAATATTAAACACATCTTGGTAAAGTAACATTCTTCTTAAATTGCCAGAACGTATGCTTGCGACTAAAAAAAAATAGATATTTATAAGTTCTCTGAAGGCTCGACTTTTATCTGTGGCGTGCGTGGCGCGGTGGGCCCTGCCCGTGCTCGGGTGCAGATACCTTATCGCTGCGCACTGGGTCCGCCGGGACTCCGCTGGTGTGCGGCTCCGAACTGCTGCCGCTTGAAGGCTTTGGCTTTAAATTAACGCCTCTTCTTATGGTGATAGTTTTAAAGGACACACTGGAAAAAAGAGGAGCTCTTGCCCAGATCAAAGCGAGGATCAGAGCTGAAGTGTTTAATGCCCTGGACGACCAGAGCGAGCCGCGGCCGGCGCTGTCCCGGGAGAACCTCCTGATCAATGAACTCATCCGGGAGTACCTGGAGTACAACCAGTATAAATACACAGCATCTGTTCTGACGGCAGGTATTGGCGATGAATTTGTGTCATCACTGTAATAGTAATCAGTGATTGATTGGTTGAATAATTCCATTGATATTATGGAATTAGTAAGTGTGACAAGATGCATAATCTTGTCTTCCCTTGGGAATTAATAGGGTACAAACAACCTCTCCACAGTTCTACTTGCAGTCTTAAGCCAAATCATTCCATTAGTTTTCAAGAAAACTTACTCTCTGCTGCTTTACCCTTGAGGTAAATTGTTTGACAGAGTAGTTGATGCAAGAGCAAGATAACTTGATAACACCTGCAAATTCAAATTTCTTGAAATGTCTGAGAGTAGTAGTTTAGAGAAAGAGTTGTTTGCTTGATAAATTTATCTCTATGCTGTAAGACTTATTTAATATTTTTCTTAGATTCTTTTAGGGTGAAGATTAAAATTGTAATGTGCTATTATAAATTATATGAATATGAATCACTAATGCTTAATTGAGTTTCCTGGAATTACAATACACTGTTAGTTATTAATAATGTAAAAGGGAGGGGTGTGCTCTCATGCTCTTTTGAAGTCTCCTGTTAATTGGTGACATTTTTCTTACCAGTCTTAAGAATTTCAGGGATTTTTTTTTCCAGAATCCGGCCAGCCTGAAGTGCCCTTGGATAGACAATTTCTTGCCAAAGAGCTGAATATAGTTGAAGATGCAAGTGGAAAATCAGTGTAAGGAGGAATTTTGGAGTGCACTGTATTTTCTGTATATTCTGTATTCTGTACACCAGTATATTTTTCTCTTCAGTGTTATTATAAATCACATATACATGTTCTCACCAGTTGAAATGTGGCTGATCCCACTCCTGCTCTGATGTGCTGGACTCAGCTTCACAACGCCAAACAGGGGGCTATTTTCAGACATACTCCAAACTAACACTGAATTCTGCCAGCACGATGGCATTCTCCAGATAGTGTCCTTGCACACCAAAACACAACTCTCTTACCAGTACATTCTGCTTTCTACAGAAAGTAGATCTGCCCACTGCATATCTGAGTTGCTGTGTGGAGCAATAGAAAGATTACTGTGAGATTAGGTATAAAGTGACAGTGCTCCAGTACAGCTGCATTAATGAACCGAGGGCTGAAGCAAGTTCAGGCGTGTTCAGCATTCTCTGTAGCTTGTGCTGCCTGAACCTGTCAGGTGCTTGGGAAGAGCCAGGTTTGAGATGTGCTGTGGTGGACTGGCCTGTAGCCCACCAAGGTCTGATCTTTTGTGAGTCTGTGGGTCCTTCTGGTCCATGGGTGAGACTGTGCATCTCTGCTCTTGTGCATAAACACGCTCCAGTTCCTCACCTGCCAGGGGAGCTGGAGTTCAGTGGAAAGTGTCTCTTAGTCTGAGCTTTTTAGGGGACTGTTGGTGTTCAGGGGGAGGTTAGGTCTATGCTTATTTATGTAATGATACTTGGCATAATGTGTTTTAAATCATTAAAGACATCTGTACGTATTGTAGAAGTAAATATTAAGATCTACGAAGTCCTGGGGAAAGGGTGTATTTTTAATGCTCAGTATTTCATAGACTTTACAGACTACTTTTGTAATTTCTCCCTTAAGCAGACCTCTCCTGTATGGAATTCTCTCTCATTTCTTACATGGTGGTAAAGAAGAAAGTGCCCAGAATATCCTTCCAAAAGTGTCTTTGGTGAATTATCCAAAGCAGAACCTTGGCAAACCACCTACTGAGAGAAATCAAAAAGGTGGGTCCAATGTCATTTTTGCAGAATTTGATCTGTGACTGGATTTCCTGTACCATGCCTAAGCTCCCAGCAGCACAGCCATGCAGCTGGACACAGTGTCCCTCCTCCTCTGCACACGGAATGCTTTCATCTGACACCACATGGCTGGGCCACTTCCTAAGGGCTCAGCTGGCCAAACTGTACTCCCTTATACTATTGCAAATCTGAAAAGGGTCAGCTAGAGACACTCTCACTACGTTGGCAATTTAATACAAGATTTTAACCTAAAGTCTCAATAAAATATATTAAATAGTGGGCATATCTCTGTTTCTTACCTGGTCTAACCTAATTTCTTTAGAAAGTTCTTAACTCTTTAGCTGTCAGTTCTTTATATGGGCATAAACCTTTTCTGAGAACATCATTCATATCACATTTGCCACAAAAGCTTAAGCCCAAAGTTCATTGCTCTGTAGTAAACACTGCTGAATCTGATTTGCCCTTTCTGGTCTGCACTTGGACTGGTTACAATTAATACCACCTAAGCTAGAGAATGAAAACGTTCACTGGTCTAGTTTTTTCTTTCAAAGAGTCTGCTTGGCATATTGCTTCATTTTTTACTGTGAAATTTTATTGCTCTCCTGTTAATACTATGAATTATTTGTTTTGTATCGAAAAATTTCAACAGCATGAGGCATGAGATGTTACTGACATCTAAAAAGTGTGAGAAGTACTAACAGTTTTTTAACAGTTAATTCATTGAGACAATGCTGTTTTTCTTCTGCCAGAAGAGGGGGCTGAAGAAATAAAATTTCCATACCAAAACTGCAATAAATTACCTCTTTGTTAGAAAACAATTATTCCTATCAGAAATTTCTCCATTTTTAAAACAAACTAAGTGTATAGGAGATTTGTTTTTAGAGTATATTTTTGTTTCTACTGACTGCAGGGTCATCCTGCCCTGTTGACTCCAATATAACTTCACATGGAGATTTAATGGGTTACAGTTAGTTACAGAAGTCAGGATTAATCATAAGACACAACAGCATATTGCTTTTAAAACACAAAAAACCATGTAAGTTTTAAGGCTTTGAACCTTTAAGTAAATATATTCTGAAATTATTTTCTGCATGTGTTTGTGGAGTATGTTAGTGGAGATCTAAAGGCAGTGGATTTAAAATACTAATTATCCAGCTCTTTTAATTAGGCTACATATTCAGGTAATCAAGTCCATTCATAAACTCAACCTGCCAAGTCTCCTATTTAACATCTCACTTGCTTTTCACTTTACAAATTATCTTTCTTGTTTAGATGTGTGGGTATTCCAGCAGACTGGGGATCCTGATAAAAGGTGTGGAATACGGTGTTTCTTTAGCTCGTTCACTACAGCTGAGTTGGAAGTTGTCTGAAATCTATTCTTAGTGATGCAAAGCTTTTATCTCCTACAGCTGCGTGGAAACATTTATTTGTGAAATTGCCTGAGCCCTCTCTGATGATACGGTGTATCAAAGTTGATCATAGTAGAAGATAATACTCACACCTTGGACCTCCAGATGCATGAGAATATTTTTGTCTGTGTTTTCTTTTCAGACAGAATTCCAGAACCAGGAAGGATGACTGGCACGAGCATCGAAGAGCCCCTTATTTTACAAAGTATAAAGAGATGATACCTTTCATTTGCTAATTTCTCATATCAGGGTCTGTCGGATTTAATTTAGGACATTCTTCATTGCATAAATTTCTCCAGTAAATCCAATGGGACCATGTTAGCTTGTAACATCTACTCACGAGACAGGATCACAAGGTCACACTTAACTGTCAATTTAAAAAATGTCAGCAAGGCTCTCTTCCCTGATGGAAGGAAAACTGTATAGGGAGTCTCATCAGTGAATGCTGGGTCTAGAACTGCACCTGAATATACTGGGTTTATCCAATACATTTTTATATAGTAACTTACCACTTCTGCATTTATATCTTTGTGTGTTTTTCCTGTGTTTCTGAATAAAATTTTTCAGTTTTATTCTGTGTGGTATTTTGAGAGTGTTCAAACTAAACATTTTAATCATTCATTTTAAAAAGAAGCTGCAACTTTCAGATAAGTAAGGGCAAAGAAATTTTAATAGCAAATTGAAGTGATTTAGAGGGATAGTTGTTTTTAATTCTCTGGAAGGGGGGACTATATTTATCTTCATGCCAGCAAACAAACGAGAGTAAGTTTTTTCCATCTGGAGTTGCTATAAATTGTTCAGTGTAACATTGGGTATATGGGAGGGGAAGGAACTTCTGGGTTTTTTTCCCAAACAACATGAAACTCAAAGTCAGGCAAAGCTAAAAATAAAGTTGATAGTAGATTACAGATTCCCAGAACTCTTTTTTAGCTCAGGTATTTACATGTTTTGAAATGGCGATTTATTTTAAAAGCCAAACTTGCAGGAGTACATAAAAAATAACATCTATTTTTTCTTGTCTCATTTTAACAAAATGCATAAATGTTAAATATTTTCAGTGGTACTGACAGGAGTTTTGTATAAATATATCTCTAGAGTCAGGTCCTTAAAAATCTTTATTGTTAGGTAAATGGTCCAGTGGAGGGGGAAAGAGGGAGAGAAGGTGCAGTTTGTGGATTTGAAAGGACCCCAGGTTGTGCACGCTGTGAGGTTTTGGCTCTATCTGTGTCACACCCAGTCAGCACTGCAGGGACCCCTGTGCCCGTGCCCGTGCCCGTGCCCGTGCCCGTGCCTGTACCTGTGCCTGTGCCTGTGCCTGTACCTGTGCCCGTGCCCGTGCCTGTGCCTGTGCCCGTGCCCGTGCCCGTGCCTGGGCCTGGGCCTGTGCCAGGGCCTGTGCCTGTGCCCGTGCCTGTGCCCGTGCCCGTGCCTGTGCCTGGGCAGCAGCCGGGGCTGGCACGGGCAGTTCCGAGGCTGCGGTGCCCATGGGAGCCCTCGGAGCTCATCCCCTCGTGTCCGCGGCAGCGCTGGCAGCTCCCCGCTGGCCGGCTCCGAGCGTCTGACTGCTGCAGGAGGGGAGGACGTGTGTTTGCAGATAAACCTCCATCACATCCGTCCGTCAGCCTTCTGCAGCTCTGCATCAGTGGCCGCTGACCGCTGGGTCCCGCGGGGGAATCTCTGTGTGCCCCCAGTGTTTGCTCTGTGCTCACGCCTCTGGCACCTTCAGCTACTGGGCTGAGGAGCCATCCCTGGATTTTTAATTTGGTTTTCCACAAGTTCAGTGCTACACACCTGTGTTTCCATGAACCATCAGGTCAAATTGTTATGTGTATTTGGATTCTGAATCGCCTTTTCAAGGGCAAAGAAAAAGGCTCTGAAAACACAAAAGCTCAAACCTCCTCTGCTATGCAAATGTTCCAGTGTAACCAAAGCCACTGCTTCTGCTTTCTGTCTTCCCACCATAGATCATCCAGATGCTGCCCAGGTGCCATGGACCTGCCTGGGAAATTAATTTTTAGTGGTAGAAATTAAACACAATTTTTGCCCAGGCTGAAGAAGGCAAAGGGATGTTTGGCACCTGCCCACAGCTCCTGTGTCCACAGTCAGGAAAGCAGAGGCTGCTGCACGGGCATCCTTCACTGAGCTTTGACATAAAGGTGTACATGTGAAATCAGAGACAAAATACATTGAAAACAAAGGGAACCTTTGGGCTATTTTCTCTGGGGACTCACCCATTGTACAGACACTGCACTGGAACAGTGGGTGGAATTTGGCCTGTTTGCTCTAGGTGCAACTTGCATTTAATCTAATTCTCCAATACCCTCACAGCCCACATCTGGGGTTTTGAAACAATCTCTTGTTTCAGAGTATAGTCATTGTACAAGCAAACTAAAGGCAAATTAAAATGTTTTTCCAGTGATATTTATTTACAACAAAGCTTTGAAATAAGTCTATGAAAATATACTGGTCTAATCATATTATTATTGGTCCAGCATTTATCTTGACAGTACATGAAATACGAGAGTATCTTTCATGATGATGACATACAGCAAGTCCTCTGAATGTCAGACTGCCTGCCTTGTTACTGGGTGAAGAGGAATTGCAAAATCTTTACTACATGGATGCACTTAGCATTCCTTAAAATTTTAAGGTGAGATCAATATTTAGATCAAAATATTTCGCAGTCCTAGAGTCACAGGTTCAGGCTTTAGAAGAAATTGCCACCTAGGTAAGCATACACAAAAATTACTTTCTCAATTTCAGAAGCTGCATAATTGCATAATAATTACAGCCTGGGATGTCTTGCATTAACTACCCTTATTCTTTCTACTGACAACAGAAAATGAAAAAAAAAGAAAGATACAAGCATATAGAAGTTTAGGGTCTTTAAACAGCAAAATGCATTTGTGAATTTTGTTGGAGACAGAACACTAACTAAGAGCATTATGGAGGGAATTCCATTAAAAGAGGCTGTTTGTTGTCTAAGCACATTATCACAAGTGAAGGTGACAAGGAGCCAGTGAAGTCTGGTATGGGTATCAGATCTGGAAACCACTTTGGAAAACTTAACCTGCAAGTTTTAAAAATAAAAAGTTCTTTAAGACCAAATTTTTGCTCTCCCCTCGAATGAGAGCAAACTGTGTCTCTAGGCTCCAGGGCAGCTGTGCAGTTTCAGAGGTTTTAGTTTCTGTCCTGCACAGGGGAGATTTTTTAAAGCTTTATCAGCTCACTGTGAGCAGTCGGTTCCTGTTTCCTTCCTGAGAACCCTCCCGTCGGGCACCAATCTCGGTGTCACTGGATCGCTTTTCCGGAGGAGTGATTATCCCTGGGTAATCACCTTCAGGAAAAGAAACCCCAAGGGTTTGTTCACTCTTGCAAAGACACCCTTCCAGCAGCAGCTGATTCAGACCGGACCTGTGCCCTTCACTGACTCACCCGGGCACCTGCAGCCAGGGTTGGGCACAAACCTGAACATCAAGCACTGGTGAGGACTTTCCCTCATCAGACCCTTCTCAAGATTGACTGTCCTGGCTTGGTCACAGACTGTCCCTCCTGTTGCAAGGGCACAGCTTGACACAGGTGGTAATCCACCAGTGTAATTACCAGTTCTAATTACATTTGTCATCTTAGAGAAATATGGTTGGTAAAACTTAAGTAAAAGCATTTTTAAACAAAACAAAAGTTGCTTACCTGACACATTATTTAACAAACCAACATCACCATCCGTGCTTTTCTCTTTTCCCCTCCGTTGTGTTCAGGTCACACCATAGTAAGGCTGCTAAAAATTCACTTCTTTCCTTCTTGGGTCCTCTTTCTTTTGCCCAAGCACAGTATTTACAGTGCAAATTCAGTAAGGAGATATATAAGGGCAGGCTGCTCAATACTTTATTTTCTTCTAGAAAAGTACTTAAATAAATAAACAAATCATGGGGATTTAAACAAAGCTTAATTTTTGCCACAAACTCACCATCCACTGGGAATCTACAGCTTTCATTTTGAGGCAATGTTGCTGTAAAACAAACACCACAACATTCAGGAACCCCCACCCAGGCTATCAGATTAGTATATTCTTACATTAATTTAAGTGAAGGTTGGAAGCCATGCTGACACGTACCAGTTGCTATCCCACATGGCTTGAGAGTGCAGCTCTTTCAGTCCCAGCAGTAACATTTTTTTAGACTTTCCAGCTCCATTTAATGTCACATCATATATCACCCTCCAGCACTGCTGCTGTTAAACACCCTCCTCGGGCAGCAAGCCTGCGTGTGCAGTGGTTTGCAGACCAGCCAGAATAATTTCCACTCCTTTTTAAGCTACCATTATAATGTGTCTGGTTTTGTGAAACAGCTGCATGTGTTTAAAAGGAACTTCTTAGGATAACTTTGATTAATGTTAAAATGATGATACTTTTCAGAGGATTCCCTTGCATTTCATTGTGTTTCTAATTAAAAGCTAAGTTTGCAATCGAGAAACTGCAGGGGGAAAAAGTAAAATAGGGTGAACTACCCTGCCCTGTGAGGAACTTTCTGCTAACAAGGACAAGTTTCTTGGATTTATGTCATGGTGATAATTTCCCTTGGCTTTCCTCCAACAAAGTCACACAGGCACAAGTCTGATACGGCGCTGCTGGGTCCTGGAAGGCTCTGCATGGCTCCGTGGCAGCCCCACTCCACTGCAGACACCAACCCTCCCTGTGGCAGGACACTCAGTGACCTCTGGGACTGTGTCATCGCCCTGGGAAATCTGCTCTTCTCCAGATGAGGCCCAAACCTGACCCTGCATCTGGTATTTCTGAAATGTTGTGGGGCAGAAGCCCCAGGGCTCTTTCCCTCTCTCCTCTTTGTCCAAATTTTTTCGCCGCTGGCCAGAACTAGAAGAAGGGGCTACGGGTCTATCAGACCTGCAAGTTCCTGACCCAGCGATAGCAGAGGTTTTCAGCCCAGCCTCCTCTCATAGGTATTTTTTTAGGATGATGAGACCAATATGAGCCCCATCCATCTTCCCCAGGAGGGTTTATTTTCCAGAGAAGACAGGGCTGTTGATGTCAAGAGAAATAATTTCACTCAGGCCTGTGCTCTGATCCTTTGGGTATACACCATATTTAGTCTGTTGCTGAGAGGGGGTTGTTTCGGTATTTTGAATTTGGCACGTTGATGGGAATTCCTGGAGGATCCTAGCTTTCCCTTTTTGGGATATCTCCATCCACAGGTCCTACTGCACAAGGCTGTTGGCTACTAGGGGAGGAAGGAGGGGGGACAGCTGGGGACTGAAGGTTTGGGGGGTGTGAGGAAGGTTTGATGAGGACCAGATCACTCCCTAACCCTGCAGGTCTGGCTCCCAGCCCCCTGCCCTCCTCTCCCGGCCAGCACACGGCTCCTGCTCCCTGTCCTGTCCGTGCATCCCGAGGGCTGTGCCCCCCGGCCCCTCATCGCTTCTCTCTACATTTACAGGCACAGGCAGGTATTGCTTATACATGAACAAGTATTTACAGTCCTTCCTCAAGAACTGAGCTGCACACTGGATCACAGAGGAAACTGGCAAATCTGCCGGGAAAGTGGGAAACAACCCTCTCGTTTCCCAGGGGCAAAGGAGGCTTAAACCAGCCCCAGGCTCCAAATGTCATAAACACAGGGAAACCCAGAGCCACCTCCACCCACACAGCCCTGCTGTGTTAGGAATAACCCTCCTCGCCCAAGCAGCCCCCCAACTCAGGGACTCAGCTCCAAGGAAATGCACTGAGTGGGTAGGAAACATCCTGTGCCACGGGGCCATGACCTGCCCTTTGCCCCTGGAGGCACAGGGCCATGAGGAGCAGGGATACTGCCAAGGCAGGAAGGAGTTAAAGGTCCATTTGCTTTGTCAAACAGCAGGGAAAAGGGTGAAGCCCTGAACTTGTGCGTTAGGGGCACCCCTTCCATACACCTTTTTGAAAGCCAGAACCAGCCTGCTTCCCTGAGAAGTGGCTGGGGACAGGGGCCACAGCCCAAGGTTAGGCCCTGCTGGGAACGAGGTCCTTGGCTCAGGCTGTGTTTTTAAAGCCAGGTACCAAAAGGATTTTCCAGCAGGACGTGGTTTCCCGGGCCCCTCCCCACTGACAAGATTCTCCTCCTCTATATAGGGAGGCTGCAAAGGCAGCCAGGACTTGGGCTGTCCCTGCTGGTGGCTGCATCTCCAACTCCCTCTGCTCCCCAACTGGACACCTGTAAGTACCGGGGGGTGAAGCCCCTGCTGGGCACCGGGCTGGGGGCTCTCACACTTTGGGAGGGCGAGTCTGGCACGGTAACTCTTGCACTGCTCTGCGAACACACTCCGAGAATTAACCGGGGGTGGGAACTGACCTATCGGACACGCTGGGATGATTTATCCCGGTTGGTGTGTTACTGTTGGGTTCTGGTTAAAATGCAGAGAGACTGTGCATGCCTGAACGCGTGCTCAGATGTTCTCGCCGGCTCCAGCCACTGCCAACGCTGCCCTTGCTGGGTCGAGCCTGAAAGAGCCCGGCTGCAGGGCAGGAGCTCCGAGCAGGTACCTGCTGCAGGGAACCAGAGCCTGGCAACCTCAGCTGCTGATCTTCTCCACGTGTTCCTAACCTCCCAGTCCTAAGAAAGGACTGCCGAAAGAAAGTGCAACCAAACAAATAAATCAGTCCATCAGTAACTTGTTCTGTAAACAGGAAAAATGCTTAAAAATTAGAAGGAGGAATGGAAACACTTTTGCATAAATGCCCCAGCATTACATACATGTGTTTATAATATGCTGGGAACAAATTTTAAGCAAAACTAATCTGATCATTTACTGAACTACACTAATTTCAAAGGTGGCATGCCTTGATTCTAAAGGGAAAATAAAGCAACCAACTTATAAAAAAATCCCATTAAGTAAATTAAGACGACAGTAGATGGCAGTGCAGAAAGCAGCTTCAGTGTCATCCCAGAGGTTCACGGGCTTCTTTCACTTATGCGTGTGTGTGTGCATCTGTGTGCATGCACACCTATAAAAACGCTGATATTATGTGAAAGGCATATATGTTTGCATAATTAAGAAGCATCATGAGATCTTTTCAATATAAGGGAAATCAGAAGGCTTGTCATTATTATCTAAAACATACATCTTAGTGAAATCGTCTCTAAAATACACTTGTTGAGAAACAAGCCCCCCTTGTCCTTCACTCCAGGCTTTGCCCTGACAGGCAGTTTGCAGCAGGATTGTCTGGGGGAGCTGACTTGCTGAACTCCCCAGTTCACTCACACGGGCTGATGAACCCCCCGAGAGCAAAGCTCTGATTAAGTTGTCACTTCAGTTTAGTGCCCGATTCTGCTCTGGCCGTGTTCGCTCGGATGTAAACAATGAATTTTATTATCTCATTTGCAATTGACACACTAGTCCCTAAAAGGTATTTGTTTTGAATTTGTTATCATTACATTTTTGCGGAACGGCGAGTATTGAGCAGAACATCTCCATAAAAGGCAGCGTGGGGATGTATGCAGAGATCCCAACGCTTTGGGAATCACAGAGACTTATTAGCTGCAAATCTGTTGGCTTTTAAGTATGTTAATTTTAGGAGAAACCAAGAGCTAGATATAGCTTTCCAACTTGTGCAAAGTCTAGTTAAATTATGGATTATTTGTGAATTCTAATCAATATACAGAATCTGATTTAGTTCATAGAGTGACATCTACAGGAATCTGAAATAGCTGATATTTTCCAGATAAAGAGAATCTATCCCTTTTCCCCCTTCTTTTCTGATTTTTACAGTTTATAGCAGGCAATAACTAGGGCAAATTTCTTTTGAATATTAGAAAATGAATCAAGTGTTTAGTCAGAGTTATGTAGTAACTCACATTAACAAAGGTGAGAAGACCTTATTGCAACTGAGTACTTACAGATAATTTGATTGAAGAATATGGAGAATGCAGTGCTCAGTTGGATGATCAGTTAAGTGCTGGAAAAGTAAAAGATAAGGAACCTGGAAAGAAAGTAGTCACTGTAGCCCACGAAATGCAGTTTGAGTTAAGCAGCAGGTTACTGCTTCACTCTTTTATCAGAATGTACTCATGAGAGCAGGACTTGGGTTTTGAAAATAATTGGTTATATGTTCCTCTATTGCAATAATTATTCCCTGTACAGATGTGATAAGGCTTTACGTTGACATGCACATCCTGCAGAGGAAGGGAGAAATGTCTTTTATCTTTTCCTTGGGAGAAAAGCAGTCCCTCCAAGCTCTGACTCAGGAGGCAATTCTGCTTGGCCAATAACCTTTTAATTAAACTGCACTTCCTGGAAATACTTATATTTCATCCTTGAAATAATATACTCAGGATAATACAGTTATAAAGACAGCATTCAGCTTCTGTCATTAACATGAAAAGGGAAGAGGCAGTGAAGATCAGCCAGAGATCTCCACAGTGGGACAGCAGACAGAGGAACAGAGGGAGCTGTGCAAATATCCATGCATGTGTAGGGGCTAGACAAGTTCAACAAAGGGATCAGGTTAGCTGTAATTTGGCACCTAAGGCAGAAACTTCCTATCAATGGTATTTTTGTGATTGCTTTTCCTCCTCCCATTCTCAGGATAACTCACCTCTGGGTATAAAAGAGTAAACTCTTGTTCATGATTTGGGCTAAATGGATGAGAGCCTCCTGCCACCTCTTGCACATGGATAGGGTCTCCACTTGTCTCAGCCAGCCCTATGGGTGAAACCCAGGAACTGGCTAAAGGGTAAATTTTGCCTTCCCAGGGAATGTTCTCAGCAGGCAGTACAGAGTCTTTCCCCTTGGCCCGTTTCCCCAGTATCAATCACGTGCTGGCCCAGTGCAGTGCAGTCTTGATCAGAGATGGACCAGAAGATATACTGCCAATTATTAATCAGAAAGCTTCAGCAGCTCATTAGTCCTCACTAG
Organism: Platysteira castanea; assembly: GCA_013397175.1. Lineage (NCBI taxonomy): Eukaryota > Metazoa > Chordata > Aves > Passeriformes > Platysteira > Platysteira castanea. The sequence goes on from VYXC01005488.1 coordinate 362,265, forward strand.
GACAAATTTAGTTGAGTTTGTGGAGCTTATATTCTACCCCTTCCATTCAGAAACCTTCCTTTATAATGAAAATGAATAGTGCACATTAATAAATAAATTATGAATAGCCATTAATCCACATTTCCTAACTGAATTTCCTTTTTTATTACAGTGGTAGTCAGAAGCTGCTAAAACTTTATCCTCACGTTCCAGAGGTTCAGTGATGAACAGTTCTTTTCACATGAATCCATGTTTTCTCCTCATTGTGTTTCAGAGGAGTTCTGGGATCCAGCTCAGGCTGTCTGTTCACTAGTTCTTGTAGGGGTTCTATTCTTACCATACTCAAACTAGTCCTAGAGCTTGGATCTAGGGGGTAAGAACCTGTATTTCCAAGTTCTGTAGTTCATTCCACATCATATACCTTCCAAGTGGATCTTGCTTTGAAAAACATTGAATTTAAAAGTTTCCTGCACCTTGCTATGTACATGCAGGAAGAAGTAGAACTCAGTCAGATAGAGACAGACCAGCTCTTTTTGACTTAGCATGTAACAAAGAAAGGAACTTTTCCTTGGTCCTTGGGCAACAGAACAGACAAACCTCTGGGATGTCCCACTGTGACATGTTTTGTAGCAAGCCAACAGTTTTAGCTGTGGTGGGGTTTTTGAGGTAGAATGTCAGGATGATTTGGCAGTTTGATTTCCATCATCATGTTCTGTGAGCAGCCTCAGAATAGCAGGATATGAGCCCATGAAGTTCAGCTCTGCAGTTCAGTCTCACTTTTGGTGTTTCTGAGAGCAGTATCTAATTCCTATTGATATAAAACTGCTGTCACCTGGCATTTAGCCAGAGGCAGCACTTCCCAACCTTTCTGATGCTTCAGCATGGCCATATAGGTCTCTTCTGGGCACAGGATGGGCTGAAATTCCCATCTCCACTGGGGCAGCAGCTCCTCCCGTGCTGCTGGGGCAGTGGGGTGCAGAACGTGCCTCGCCTGTTGCCACTGCAGTGGGAGAGGCCGGGGCAGCTCCTGCTGCTCCCCGAGCCCCGTGCCCCGGGAGCTGCAGCTCTGCAGATGGGGCAGAGCTCCCACGGCTCCCCAGCGCAGCAGCTTCCCCTGCACCGCCAGCTGGGGAGCTCAGCTGGAGAGAATACCATCTCCATTATTGGAACTGTGGCAGCTCTACCAGCCCTCTTGGCAACCAGGGAGCATTTTCTGCCTTAATCCGCACAGAGGTCAAATAGTTTCCTCTTGCACTCTTCCAAGAATCTCCTGGGAGCGAGCGGAGGGCCACATCCTACAGATGCTCCCTCCCAGAGCCGGAGCGCTGCCCAGGCCAGAGGCAGTGCTCAGCTCCAGCCTGCCAGGGCCTCCCTCACACACTGCACGTGCATGCATTACCTGGGTGAATTCTCCTCTTTGGGATTTCCAGGCGAGGCTCTAGAACAAGCACATTCAGCTTTTTTTTTTTTTNAAGACAGTTGTCAAGGGAGTTTAAAGAGCTGGGGCATCTAATTTCCACTGGATTTCAGTGGGATATAATCTAGCCTTCTTAGGCGCCTCTAAAAATCCTAGTTTTGTTTTTAAGCTTTATGTCACCTTCTGCATGATCCATGTTTCCTTCTCAGACCCCTCAGAGAGTGTGGCCTTGCAAAAAAATCCTAATCTCTGGGAAGGCTTCAGGGACAAATATTTGGAAAGCAAGCTGTGATACTCCCAGGGCACAGGGTGTCCATTTGGCTACATACCACAGAGTTCAGTCCTTACAAATACTGTCCTGCTTACGAGTTCACTGCTGACATCTTTAGCAGTCAGTTCTCCAAGCTCCCTCCAGATTCATGTTTGTTTGAATGCTGTAAATATTAAATTCATTCTCAATAAGGCAATGAAACAGCCTCTGTCTCCTAAAGATGTTTTTCTTGGGCACACGCTCTTTGTAGCTCCTCCCCAGCTCTCCTCTCTGCTCCACTGCACAGCAGGTTTCCCAACCAGCACGACTCTTTCTGCCCTGGAGCAAACCGCAAATCCTCTGTGTGCTCCTTCCCTCCTTTAGACCTGTGAGACAGAGACATGAGACAGAGCAAAACCCTTACAAAGCTCCAGTGTTATCAGCACTGATCTTGCAGCTACATCCAAACCTCAGCTGCCTCCTGTCTCAGCACCGTGCACTCTCTCCTCTGGCTCTCACCTGTGGGGCAGATAGACCCAGCTGCTTTGTCCAAGTGCAGCTGCATGACACAGGTGCATCATCCTTCCAGTCTGAGCATCATGGTTCAGAGTATCTTTTAGCTGAGGCAATTTCCAGGCTTGTTTTAATTCTTCTTTCTCTCATGTGATAGACATTTACCCTTCATAAATGATCAACTGCTACTGTCTGACCCGTGGGGAGGGGCTAACTCTAAATTACTTCTCCTTCACCAGCAGAACTGATAACACTTTTTTTTCCGGCTTTTTCTGTTGACCATGTCTTAATCTTATTCTTCTCCAAATTAAATGGTATTAAGTGATTGGAAATAGTCCTTTGCAAGAAAGGTTCATTTCTGTCCTTGCTGGAATACAGACTGGGAACCATTCTTCTGCTATTTATTTCATTATTGCACTGGTATTTCAGTATGCACCCCACAGCATTTGGGTGATAGGAAATTTTGTATTTGTCTGAATTCCATTGACTTTGTGGTGGGCAGGAGCTGAGGCAGCAGGAAGGCGTTCAGTTGGTGGTCCTGGTGCAGTTCTGACATCTCACTGCACAGACATCAGTTACGCCTTATTTTTTATTCTGCTCTTCAATGCAACCTAAACAAGATAAAGTAATAAGCCCAGATGTCCTCATTTGATTTAGTGCCATGAAGCTTTTGATTTTGGTGATTTCAGACACAGTAACAAAGGCATGAGAATCTGAACACATACATTCTAAAGTATCTATGCTGGCACCCAGAAGTATCCATGTGGAAATGTGAGATATGACACAGGACCTACAGTGCTTTGGACCTGCTGCATGGCATATTTGACCAAAGTGTGTTTTGCCTGGAATGTCTCCACATTTGCCTTCCTTTATCCCTTTAAAGCAGAATATTTTGCTTCCTCAACAGGTGTCTGCTGAGTCAAAATGACTCAAAAACCTCTCAGTGATGATGAGAAATTCCTCTTTGTGGACAAAAACTTCATCAACAACCCACTTGCCCAGGCTGACTGGTCAGCAAAGAAACTGGTTTGGATTCCATCAGAGAAACATGGATTTGAAGCAGCAAGTATCAAGGAAGAGAAGGGGGATGAGGTGACAGTTGAACTGGCGGAAAATGGAAAGAAAGTGACACTGAGCAAGGATGACATCCAGAAGATGAACCCTCCGAAGTTCTCCAAAGTGGAGGACATGGCAGAGCTGACTTGCCTCAATGAAGCTTCAGTGCTGCACAATCTAAGGGAGAGATACTTCTCAGGTCTCATTTATGTGAGTAGACCCAAACACACCCAGAGCATTTCCTGCTGCATGCAACCAGGCCCCATGGACAGCGAGGTGGATCCCACCCACTGCCTGGGACACAGGCCCTGTCTGACACTGCCATGCAAGCATTTTCGGCACTAATGGCACCCCAACCCAAAAATGCTTTAAAGTCACCTTATTCCCCATGATTCTCCTGCTCCTTTAATAATGGTTTCTTTACTTAACTTAATTAAAACACATGAAGGTTTCTTCAGCACAATTTATGGATTCTGAAAGAATATTGTTGGCTTGGAAAGTACTCTCTGATAGCTGAGCAAAATCTGAGTGCTGCTGCTTGGGGGAAAGAAAATAATAGGGACTTTTAAATTAATTCAGTGTAAACCTGAACCAGTTTCCAGTAACTTGCAAAAAGAGCATAAGGAAAAGCCAAATCCTGCAGTTTTTCTCAGGCAAAACTCCCACTGAAAGGCAGCTGAAAAGTTCTGGTTTGGTTGTGCTTGAGTTAAACCTCATGTTTGGATAAAGGGACAAACCCACTGGAATTCAGGCAAGAGTACTTTCACGTACCAGTGTGTTACTGAAACAAAGTCATGCATCCACTAAACCTTTTTGTCCCTCATGTTGGTCAAGTTACAGATCAGACAAGCCTGGATAAATTACAATTTCTCTATATTCATGTGAGTTATGGCAAGATTATTCTGTCTTTCAGTCCACACAAGTACATTAACACAAGAGTATTTTGACATTGATAACCCTGTAATCTGTCCACATCAACAGTTAGCAAACAGCACAGTAAGAAAGCCCAAAACTTTTCCAAGGAATTCAGCTGTTATCTTTGATTTTACATGGAGGATCCCTATGCTGTGCTGCAGAAAAATTATCTACAGTTTCAATCTATGAAAATTTTACTTGCATGACAGACCACTGATGAGTGAAAGTACAGAGCCTGAGTAGAAACAGTAGTCAAGGTCTTATTACTAATATGAAGAATGCTAAATTGAAAAGTAGGAAATGAAGCAGAAAATAAGATAGTTACATGGAGTACAACAAAGGAACTACTTACTTGTTATGTGTAACTTCAAAGAGCTAAGCTCAAGATCTTTCCTTCAGGAATGCACTAAGAAGTTCCTGAAAGAAGCTGGACTTCCTATCTTTTTGCTATTTGAGTTTATTGGATTTTAAGTTTGCAGGTGAACATGTGGACCCATGTGCTATTATACCAGAATATGCAGCCTTAATGATTAAAATAGACCTTTTCTGAAAGTGTTCTCATTGTTGCAAGAATTAAAAGAATTAGTAGAAGGTTAGCAGGATAAAATGGGGCATTGGGTATTCCTTTGTTGTTGTTCTCAGCAACACTCTGCATAGATGTTCCAGGGTTTCCATTATGTTTACTTTGTGGAATTTCCACTTTCCACTTTAAAGAGGAAATTAATTTCCAAAAGTGGATAATGCAATTAATCAAAGAGTTTTTCATGGAGGCAAAAATGGAAGTGTACCTGAAATTAAGTTTTCTTTCTCAAGAGACTAGATTTTAAGATGGTAAAAGTTTCAAAGAAATTAATTTGACTTGTAGTGCTACAAGTTGTTTATATTTTCAGTAACCAAAACCTGCTTGAAACTGTCCAGCTTTACACAGTGCTGCCCTACTAGATGCTGACATACCTTTTAAAAACAGAGGGGGCTTCTAAAGAGGATTTGAGTCTCATCCACTTGCAAAACTAACTGTAAACACCCAGCTCCTGGCTTTGCCATGTGTCGCCTAATTTGCGTCCCTTGGAGTCCCACACGTTCAAAGGAAACATGACCTCAGCATTTTTCTCTCCAGAGCACCACTGACGCAAATGGGGATTCCCAAATCTGCTAAAGAAAAATAATCAATCTAGCTGGGGAAAAAAAATCATCTCCCCTTGCATTTACATTAAATATTATCAAATAAAAATATTCAGAGCAGAAATGCACAGAGTGACTGCACACCAGAAAAGCACCCTGGCCTTTTGGTTCATCACAGTTAATTAAGATAGAGGGGCAAGACAAACATGAGCCACTAACTCATGTTTCACATTGCTCAGAACAAAATGAATCTGCTTTATCCACACACAGATCACACCAAAAAATATTATATAAGCATGAATAACACAGCAATGCAACTTCAGTGGATTTGAGAGTAGAATCAAGTTCCTTGTGGGTGTATTCATAGGCACTACTTGTTCAGTCTTCACTCATGAGTGAAAAATGCTGTCTTTGATACGTAAAGCTATATATGCATATTGGAACTGAGGTTGGACCCTTCTGCCCAGACCTAGATATTTACAATGCAGATGTGTATTTGTGTATTTTCTATTTGTGCCAGTCTCCTGTAAATACCCATCAGCAGTAGTTCTCTGAGGGATGCACAAGCTCAGCACTCCCATGGAAGTATCCCTAAGATATTTCAAATTATGTTCCTCCTCCAGACCCTCTGGGGAGAGATTCAGCTGGGGGTGCCCCTCTCCAGACAGGCTGTGCCCCAGGGAGAAGGATTTCAGGCATGGAAGCTTCAGTGACCCCACTTTCAACCACACACTTGGCAATGTCAATACATCCTCTATATTAATCTAGCTCCCCCAAATCCTTGAAAAGCAGATACCTAGAGCTACAATCAACCAAAATAAGAGGGCTTCGTTAAATTTCTTGTGCCTTAAAATCAGTTTTCAAAGGTGTGTTACTGTGTGCCAGGGTGTGCAAACAGCCCTGCATGTGGCAAGTCAGGAAATGCCCAGAAATCTCAGGGAAGGGAGGCCTAAATAATTTCCTTGATTTCCTCTCCTATTATTTTACTTGGGTGGGAATGATTAGTTGAGTGTGTACAGTAAATCTATTTACACTATGAAAAAATGTCTTGCTGTCCTTTCCATGAGGGCCTTGGTGGTCATTCCAGGATAAAACTGTCACTTTTCAAGTGTGTTATCCTGGCAACACCAAAGTCCATTTTGACATGAGCAGCACAGTTTCATTCTGAACTCCCAGGCCAACGAAGATCCAGCCCAGCAGCTCCCTACCTTCCACCCCAAGGGGTTCAGCCCGGGGATACTGAGAACCGAGGATTGGAGATTTTCGGGGCCGTGGTGGCACGGGCACCCCCGAGCTGTGGGTGGAGGGCCCAGGCTGCTGCTGGGCCCGCGGATCGGGCGCTGCCTGTGAATAAATTCCATATAAAGCGCTCAGGCTGTGCCGGGGCTGTGCCGGGCCATTGCCTATTATGGTCAGGAAAGGGAAATCCCCGTGCCCGGAGCCTGCTGGCTGCCACGGCCCAGCCCGGCCGCGGCTGCTGCGGGCGACCGGGACAGCTCCGGCCACGCTGGACACAGCCCCGGCCGCGCTGGACACAGCCCCGGCCACCCTGGACACAGCCCCGGCCACGCTGGACACAGCCCCGGCCACCCTGGACACGGCCCCGGCACCCCTGGACACTGCCCCGNCGCTGGACACGGCCCCAGCCACGCTGGACACGGCCCCGGCCACCCTGAACACGGCCCCAGCCACGCTGGACACAGCCCCGGCCACCCTGAACACGGCCCCGGCCACCCTGGACACAGCCCCGGCCACCCTGAACACGGCCCCGGCCGCGCTGGACACGGCCCCAGGGCTCAGGACGGCAGCAGCTGCACCCCACAGAGCTCTCGTTCACACACATGGCAAGAAAATCAAATAAATAATAATAAAAATTAAAAACAAACAAACCAACCAACCACTTCTGCCTATGTCAGAAACAGCATCGTTTCATTATTTCTATTTTTTTCCATAGGCCAGTTTGAATATCACAATACTCCTGCAAGTATGATCTCATAACTTGATTTTTTTTTTTTTAAATTTTGGGGGTTTAAATTTTCTTTTAAAAATTAAAATACTCTTGCCAATTTCTTACTTTTAGCAACAGTTTGTGAAATACGGCTCTTCATCTACTATCGTATGTTATTATTTCTGGTCCAGTTCAATAGCTGGAATATTTAGAAAGAAAGGAAAAATAAAAAATTAAAATTAAAAAAAAACAACTAAGAAAACATGGATGAACATCTATCAGCTGGCAGCCAATATCCTTGTTTGTTTATATATTTTTTTTATATTAATACCTTCATTACATTCTAAACAAACTACATTTTTCCTTAAGTGTCCTGCAGAAGTAGTCAGGTATTAGTCTCTCAAGGCATCTATTTGGAACTTGAGTAATTTTTTTTAAGGACTCTCATCAATCATCATTGTTACTTGTGTTCATAGAAGCTTCTTTTAAAAAACCCTTCAAACATCAATCCCAGCTTCTTACCTAGGATTTCAGTTTACAGAATTTGATGCCTACATGAGCAGATAGCATATTCTGATAAGAAAATAGACATATAAAGAAATATTAATTATTACAGTTGTTACCATACCCTTATGTGTGATAAGGGTTTGTACTGAAAATAACTGAAGTTAAGGAGCTCTAACATCAGATCACGGTGTTTCTACAATTGCTAAATTCACCTACTTTCCAGCAGCTCACTTACTAGAAATAATGATTTGTGCACTTGGAAATTACCCATTCACATACATTCAGAAAATCTCTGCTTCATTTGGTACCCTGGGCAGAACACAAAGGAGCGCTGCTCGCTGAAACCCCATTAATTCAATGTGCTGATGCCTGTGTTTCCCAGCCCAGACATGGCATGTGATACTAAGTCCAGCTTTTATCTGAATTCCCTTGCAGACTTACTCGGGTCTCTTCTGCGTTGTGATCAACCCCTACAAGCAGCTGCCCATCTACTCGGAGAAGATCATTGACATGTACAAGGGCAAGAAGAGGCACGAGATGCCGCCGCACATCTACGCCATCGCCGACACGGCCTACAGGAGCATGCTGCAAGGTGGGACAGGGGGCTGCCACCCCCGCCCTGTGTGGGCCACAGAACACCCGGAGCTCCCCATGTGCTCCGGCACCAGCCACAAAAGGGCTCTCACACAGGGCAGCACTGCCTTTCTAGAAGTTTCAGAGGAATTCTTTGGCAGGAACAGCAGTCCACAAACACTGTGACTCAAAAAGGAAAAACAATCCTTTTACCCATCTGTGTCGAGGCATGTGGGAAGGTCTCAAAGTCAAGCAAATAGTTTTGGCAAATACGGGCATGGAAAATGCTCCCTCTCCACTAGTGGAGACTATTCCAAAGTTAGCTGTGAGCTGCTGGATCTGTCGGCAGCGCTGCTCTCTCCTCAGCAAGGCAGATTCAAGCAATGTTTTGGGGCTACTTTCCCTGCAGCCTGGTGTCCTGAACCCCGAGTTGAGATGTGCTGTTTTCCAACAAGGATGCAATGAGCAGTGGGAAAGCAGTCAGGCCCCAAAGGGTGCAAACAAACCCCAAAATTCACAGCGCTCTCCTCCTCCTGCAGTCATTACTGACAGACTGGGGGGATTTTGTTCTAAGGAAAACCATCATTTAGGGATGAAAAAGCTGAAATTATGGATGTAGGAGGCTGCAACACCTCCAGATTACAGGACATGACCAGGTCCCATCTCACATTGACCTTGGGTGCTACAGGAAACCAGGAGCTCTACAAAATGCTTTGAAATTTATATGGCCTCATAAGGACTCTGACCCTACAGAAATTCTGGCTGACAGCTATGGCTCAGCAAGATTCACAGGCTTGGCCCTAAAGTTTAGGGCTTCCCAGTTTGGAGTTTAAGGATTAGGATTTTTTCTTCCTGTGGCTTATATGACATTTCTTTTCTGGAGCTATTCAGTTCCTATATTTGAGTGCATCCCAGAAGGCAGAGCTACAGTACAGCAGAGGAGGACCCATAAAGCAACAAAAATATCCTGAACACAGACCTTCCTACGCACTGTGTGATATAATCACAGTTATAAAAAACTTACTTGGCAGAAGGTCATCCCACTAAGCCACAGTCACATATCTGTGCTCCAGCTTCCCTCCTGAATCCTGTGCTCTGCATCCAGCACTGTCCAGGGCTCTGAGCAGGCTCTGAAGCCATTCCTCCCTCAGATCCTTTATTTAAGCAGCAAGCCTTGAGGGGAGCTCTGGAAGATCTCTGGAAGATGGCTCCTGCAGATCATTAGCAGTTGTGCAGGGTGCTGTACTTCCCCTAGAAACGAGGTGGGGGGAAAAGAAACAAAAAAAGACCTATAAGCTATCTTTAGGAAAGGAAAATACACAGATGACTGCAGCCTATGCTGAAACAGAATTGCTTTATCCTGATAATATGGGAGTTTTCTGCCTAACATGAAACTAGTCTCAGCATAGATGAGTCTGATCCAAGCAGCACAGGGATGTCTTCCACCCCTCCTCTCTCTGACCGTCTCCTGTCCCTCCCAGCACATCCTCCTGAGCAGTGGGGAGCCGCTGGAGCTGGTTTGCCCTTGCTGTGGCCATTAACTGCACCTAGAACAGCCCGGGTTCAGCTGTGCCTTCCAGGCTGGGTGCTGGAGGGAGGAGGCAGCGAGTGCAGGTTCCTATCGATTCACTTCTTTTGGCGCTCAGAGGAATTTCCTGGCCCTACCAGCTCTCGGGGAAGCTTTATTCCTCATTATTCACATGCCCCCATTGCAGTTCCTCCTGGCAGCAGAGAGAAGGGGAGAGCAGGTAGAAAGGAACAAGGAGGGAGTAGGTGATCAGCCGAACCCTTAAGCGGGTGCTCTTTCACTGCCTCCCACCCCAGCCAGGCACAGCTGGCACGGCAGCCGGGGAGCGGAACCGCCCGAGCTCCCAGCACAAGCCCAGGACACCCACGTTTTACTGCACATGGCATTCTGGAGTCTCTCCATCTCTGAAGAGGGCCCCAGCTGCTTTTAAAGCTGTGCTTTTGTTTGTAAAACCTACTCGTGTTTTGTGCATAAAACTAAACCAACCCTCAAAATAACTCCCGTTATTCAGCCAAATTCTATTCACGTTGGAGTGCTGAAAGTGGGCGTCAACACGGTTCTGTGTGAGCATGCAACACATACAGACAGAGAGAGCTTTGGGGGGGTTGTGAGCATATTTCCAAACGGAATATAAACAAAAGTTCTTACTCATAAACATGGATCAGAGCACTAAATGTTTTCCCTGTGAAAAGTCAGTACTGGGCTTTATCTGGAAGCTTGCATACTTTCTGCTTGCCAAAGTAAAATGTCTTAGATTCATGAGACTGAGGAGTTATATTCTGGTACTTCATGACCAGAGCCACTTGGCCCAGAGCAATCAGCTTGTTCAGCTGTCTCAGGGATCCTTTATCTTCTGGTGAACCAAGCCTGTGTGTCTGCAGATCCCTGGTCCTGCTGCAGGTTCATCCTCTGGGAATCACAGCCTTCCACATTCTCACCCTCGCCTGTGTTGGCAGAAACATCCAGCAGAAAACATGAGCTGTGCACTTTGCATTCCTCCTCTGCTTCAGAGACTTACTTGGTTAATGTGTTCATTAGGGATGATGTTGAAGTCCCATCAAAGCTGTTCTGATAAAAACACTTAGCCACAGCTATCAGCAATCAGATAATCAGACTTTCTTCCAAATATGCAGAAAAGCTGACATCTCACAGGACACAGGAATTATCAAAGATATTGGCTGGGCAAAGATAAAATTTCCACTTGTTTCAAGTGGTTCTGAGCACCTAAAACCCTTTTACAAACCACAGTCATGCTGTCTCATGCTCAGCCAGGAGTGCTGGGTGTCTTGTTGAATCTGCTGATTACCTTGTCACTAATGCAGCATGATCACTGCCCAGGCACAGCTGTGGGTGCTCATTTCCAGCCAGAACAAGCATAAACTTTAATTTTCTTTAATCTCAGAGACTGAGAATTCTACAAGAGCATTTGTGTGTGTGTGTCCCCAGGAGTTACCAGGCTGTGTTTACAGGCCAGCTGTAGCTGATTACTGCTACACGTAGAGACTGCAGTCATAAAACATTTCCCCTGCTCCTGCACCCTCTGCTCTCTCCTGTGTTTGGGATGAAGTAGCTCCATACCAAGGGATTGATCCCCATCCCAACTCCTGCACTGCCAGCAGGATTCTTCATGCAGCCATGATGCAAAACTGCTCCAGGGGAAAGCCATCCCTGGCTGAAGTGGGTCCCCCCTCCTGGTGCCCAGTGTGGTCTGTGGACGCTGGTCACAGCAGCAAGGAGGAGGCAGAGCAGGCCAGGGAAGAGGAGCTGGAGCTGGGTGATGGCTCCTTCCTGCAGCAGTGCTGCCTTCCAGGGATGGTGCAGCTGAGACGCTGCTCCAGTAAGGAGGAGCAATTCTGCTGCCTTGTGTCATCTTCCCTGCAGAAATGAAAAATAAGTGATAGACAATTCAAATGTGAAAAGTCATGTTAGTCATGTAGAAGAAGTAACAAAAAGTTTTTGTATAGTTGGTTAGGCCTTTATTAAGTTTTCTGGCAATTAATCATCCTGGAGAAGATATATTACAGCTTTCTGCAGATTCAAGGAGATTATTTTCTGTGGAGCCACTTTTAACTCAAGCTTGAGTTAAAAATGAAAAAACAAACAACCTGATAGTTATTTGGAGGTATGGGAGGGAAACACAGTTCCCAAGGTCTTAGAAAAGGAGGCTGCTGTGAGAAGCCATCTGTTTACTGTGTCCTCAGCAGGACTGTACAGAAATGTCCCCTTTAGGCAGTGGAGTTATTAACAAATGTAAAGAAGCAGTAAGTGAGTGGGGAAACATGGTTTCAGTCTGGTTTTTTTCCTTTTATGGTAAAGCTGCCAACTTGCTGCTTCATTGTGATAAACCATCTGATTTTGTTTGTGATTAAGCAGAGCTAACTGGTCTATCAAGAACAGAGGGGCAAGAATTCTTACAAGCAATTTGGAGGTGTTTGGTGAAAAAAGCAAGCAGATTCTGGAAAGAAAAAAACAACCAGCTCTGCTGCATGTTTAGGAAAGCTAAACCTGGTGAGGTTTATAATGTAAGTGTAGGTCTCTATTAAAAATTGAGGAGAAAATTTTAAAAAATCTTTTAACATCTGATATAGAGGAGGTGGATGATACTCTTCCAGATAGTGTCAAATTTTCTTAAAAGGCATTAGCCAAAAAGATATTAGAATCTAGAAGACATATTTTGTTGCTTTTTAAGCCCCAGAAATCACATCTAGGAGTTTTATTTCTACAACTCTCTCTTCTGATAGGTCTAACTACATAAAGTTGCAGACTCACAAAATAGGGCACAGTCCTTTCTACATGGAATAAAACATTCCAGAACAGAAACAGGATAAATCAAATGGGAGAGCCCTGGAAAGTAAGTGAGACCAGTATCTGCAGCTCAGCTCAGAACAGGACTAGACTTCCTGATATGTTTTGCCTTTAGAGTGGCACTGAGTTAGAACTGATGGAGACAGAAGAACATCTGGAATTCTCCCTCCATGAGTGTGACAGCACCATTTGTCAGCATGAGGTTTCTCCCATGATTAACCTATCCCTGGGGACATTTGGTGCAACTTCTGATCCTCCTAATGCTTCCTCTGCTCTTACACATCCCCCAGCTGCCCCTTCACAGGTGCTCACATGAACCCCACGGTGGGCCAGTCTGTGAGACACCTTCGGGGGGTTCCCCTACTGAGGAGCAGGAGAAAGGCACCAAAGAGTAGTGAGGTAATACTTGGCATGGAGGAGACCAGCTTTTTCTAATGTTCCCTGAGCTCAGAAATTCCACTGGCAACTCAGTATCAGGAGTCACTTTTATTTTCTTTATGGTATTTGTGGGTTAGTGATGCAATATCAATATATGCCCATGGTTTCTATTTACACAACAATGTATTTTTAGCAAAAGTTCTGCCATGCTCTCACTTTTTTAACTTTAAAGAAAGCCTAGCTGATATCCTGCAGTGAAAAACAAACATGGCTCACAGCTCCTCTTCTCCCAAATGTTTATGTGGAAGAGCCCTGCTGTGCTGGTTGCTGAGAAATACCTCCAGTAGAAATGTAATGGGTCATTTTGTACCAAGTTACAAAACGAAGCAGTTAAGAGGCACCATTTGTTGTGTGGTGATCAATAAAGCCGTGAATGTTATAGCTTTTGAGGAACTGGGAGTAACACAGTTGTTTAATATCAATCCAAGCCATTGCAGAATCCTCTAATGCTTTCCCTAGACTGGCTGTGGGCCAGGCAGCAGTTACAACTTGAGGGCTCCATAAACAGGTTTCAATAGGTTTATCTCATGGTATTTGTGACATACAGGGTCAGGAACAGGGGAGAACAGCCAGACAGGTGTTCCTGCAGGTCACCCCACACACTGAGCCAAAGGAGCTCGTGGGTTAACCTGTGAGCAAAGGCTGATGGTGGCTCTGCTTTGGATAAATAATGACGAACCAAAGGAATTATTTGTCCTCCTCACGAAAGCTGTCTCTCAGTCTGAAATGAAATACAGACTCTGTTATTCAGGTGTTTGAACTGCTTTGCTTTCAAAAGTCAAAGCTTTGCATGACCAGCTTAAAACATTTTAGTTGTTGATGCCTTATCTGTCCAGACTTTGTTTCGAGTGGGCTGCTAGCCATAGTTCATAAGCATAGTAAAAACTTGAGTTTCAGGTTTGAAGTTGTTATAATCTTCTTACAGAGAGCCTGATCTTTTTGCTGTCCTCATTACAGTTCATCTCTAATGGAATTTACAAAAAATATTTTTGACCTCTTAACCTTTTGTTCATTTTTTGTACAAAATATTTCCATTAGAGATGGTTATTTAAATGCAAGGGCAAATTAAATAAGATGTCAACCCAATACTTTTGACTAATCATGGTCGGCCAGATTTTATAAGGTCTAGGCTGTTCAATGTAAATCCTTATAAATATAAGTACTTCTGTCAGAAAAGGCATTTCCCCTAATTAATGGATTATTTTTCTTTATTCACAGATCGAGAAGACCAGTCTATCCTGTGCACGTAAGTAAAACCATCTACTTTAGTATATCTCAATGTCACAATGTCTCTCTCTATTCAAAATTGATTCAATTCTGATGGAATGGACACATTCTCCTCACCTTCAGAAAGCTTGAACTCCAGTACCAAACCTACTTCAGTAGATAGACCTGTTCATAAGATAAAGAGCAGGTATCAGTGTCACAGGAAGTCTTTAATGCATAAAATTATTTCTTTAAATTGACTTTCTGAACTTAGAGATGTAACAGTTTACAGTGAACAACTGGGGAGTGTGGTTATTACTCCACAAAATCCCACTGGTTTGTCATTCCTGCCTGTTTTGAAAAATCACTGAAAATGTTAAACAGCTGGACAGGGATCTCCTGCTTGACCCTCAGTTTTGACTCTCTCCGTTCTTCTCTTGCTCGTTAGTTGGTTTTATTTGCCTGAATGCTATCAAGAATGCTTCTGACATAATTTTGTGTTTGTTAAATTAGGCATTTTCCAGTTTTCCTGATAAAAGATAGGATTTGATTCTATGTAAATGCTAATACTGTTTGCAGAGCAGTATTATGTGTAATTATATTATTAAATGTGTATTATTTATGTCAGGTTCATGCAATGATGCTGTAATCTGTCAGGTTTAAGCTATCTGAGAAAATGTGGCTACTGCCTGAATATATATTTACACTACAGTTTTTAAAAAGCACTGCTACTGATCACCAGCCATAACATTATTTTTGAGTGCCACTGCTGACTGGAAAAAAATTATCACCTAATAAAAATTATATACTGTGTCTGGTACCATAAGGGCTATCATAACTCTCATTCAAACAAGACTTCAGTATTTGTAAGTATACCAATCAAAAATATGCCCCCAAATGCATTAATACCTAAAAGAAATCTAAAATTCCTGCAATGATGAAGTAAAAATTGACCATCACATTCTTCCCAGGATGAAACATGTCATGGTTATGAAGACTAATTTAGAATATGCATTTCCTCCTTCTATTTCTGTACATTTGTTTATTTTTCCACTAGTAAATCTTCTTTTAACTTTGGAACATCGGTACTTTCAAGAAAGGGACTTTCTTTTGCAAATCTATGCCTTTTTGAACATGAAAATCCATTAAAGTATCCACTTCTTGCAGCAATCATTTACTGAAATTACCTGGCCATCTTGCTGGAAACCTAATTTGTTTCACACCAGTAATACATAAAATAGAGAAAATTAAATGCCTTTTCCATCCAGTAATATATAAAATAGAGAGAATGAAATGCCTTTCCCATTTTGAAAACAGCCACACAAGTGATTGCCCAAGATGTTATAGAGCAATTGCTGTATGCTGGATGTGCATCACAACCCACAGCTTAAAACAGTCCTCACACGTCTTTTAAAGCAAAAAGATTGGCCAAGCTAAAACCAATGTACACTGGTTTAACATTCTTCTTGGCCTTATTTGGCTGTGCAGAAAGAAGAAAGTTCACTTGGCTTTCAGCTTGGCAGCTGTCAAGTTGAAGCAATTTGCAGTATTTTACAGAATTGTTAAAAATTCTTAGAAATTATCTTTTTGCCTAAAATATGCAACAATAACTGAAGACTTCATGGCATTGATGAACCAGGATTTTTTCTTGAAAAAGCTACAGGCTTGAACTTCCCAAGACCTAGTACCTAAATTGTAAAAGGATAGCTGGAAGGATTCACGTGGATCCCCTGAAATGCTGCTGGGACACAGGCAGGGGGGAGAACCGAGAGCTGAGCCTGATTCTGTGTTTCTGACTATAAATGCACCCATTCTCAGGACTTCACCCTCAGCTCATTAAACCTACCCTCATGTGGTTAAGTACCGTCTGCTTCCTCAGAATTCCCTGTCTTTCCAGATTCCATTATTTCCTCTACATTTTATTAATAGCTACACTCATACTGCCTTTAGCCTTCTCTCCCCCGTGCACACACATCCTTTTGCTGTTAGCTCTTTCCCACGAGTAACATCACTGAGCATCCTCTCGTGTCATTCCCTGCCAGTTGCTCTCTGGCACTTTACAGGCAGCCTCAAAATCCCACATCTTACCATGCACATTTACAGCACAAAAATCCTTATACCATGGCTGTGCTTATTAATATACCTGTGACTGCACTCTTGTCACAACACAACCTAGCATAGCATATAATAAATATACAATACAAAATATTGCACTAAAGATACGAAATATGAAATCTTACTCTTCTGTGTGTCTGATAATTAGGGCAGGTAAGATTTTTCCACCCCTGTGTCTTGGTGTCTGTGCTGTTCTGAGCAGCCTTCACTGCTCTGCCTGGCTATTGGGATTTCCTGAAGCTCCTGCCTATGCTTAGGCCCCCCTGCAGTGCTCTCTCCTGTTTGAAATCTACCTTAGCCACAAAATCGTCTGTAATCACCCTTAGTCCATACTGACCAGCACACAGATGTTGCTGAAGGAAAAATCCTGAGAAATCTGTCCAGATACTCAGAGACCTGAGCAAGACCAGTGCATCAGCAATGAAGTGGGAATTGAACCAGGCAATGGCCAATGAACAGACTCGTGGCTTTTCAAGTTTCTTCCAATGTTAGCAGAGGCACAAGCCCTCAGAGGAGACTTCTGGCCTCTTGTTGTTTGATTTCTAATGACACAAGTGGATTCTCCTGGACATTTCAAAAGGTTTTTCACTAAAAATTCCACAAGTGCTTATTTGCAGAGCTAAGCACATGAGAGTTTTGACAATTTCCTCATAAACCTGTCTGATCTTGAGGTTATCATATTTTAGCCACTTCCTGAAAAGAGTGGGTATTTTCTAGAAGGCAAATGTGGCTAAGAGGACTGTGCACAAGTTTCAGTTTAAAAAAAAAAAAATCTACCTTAAATGAGAATGAGAAAACAATCTGATCAAAGTTCTGAGTCTTTGGGGTATTGTGAAGTCTGTGGAAACAAGTACTTGTTAAACACCTGTACATATAATCAAGTACTTTTTCATTACCTTTCTGTTTTTTAAATATACATTGAGTTTGAATAGCTTCTATTAAAAAAAGGGAAGTAGCAGGGTCATATTTCCACTTTAATTTGATATGGGAACAAAACACGGAGTGGGGCAGTGACCATCCTGCCCTTTTCCCCTTCTTCCCCCCTCTCCCTGAGCAAGCTCTCCAGAGCCTCAGCCGGCGATGGGGCTCCAGCCCATTTCCTTCCCCGATGCGCGTCGAGAAGCAAAATCACCCGGAACATCTCCAACCTGCAAAGCCCCGTTAGTCCAAAGACTCCTCCATGAGAGAGCTGGGCTCTCCTCTGGCAGCTCAGCGAGCCCAGAGGCCGGGGCTGGCGGGCGCTGCTGCCGGGCCGCTCTCGCCCACAGAGACCCGCGGGGCCGAACGCGCTCCGGCCGCTCCGGGAACGGCTCCGGGAGCGAACCCGCGGGGTCAGGGCTGGCTGCTGGGACAGCTCCAGAGGGGCACAGCTGCTCTAGGACAAAGCTTCCATTATGCTTGCACATCTCGCACTGCAGGACAGAGGCTGCCAGGCGCTGATGGGATTTAGAGCAGCTCTCGAGTGCCCTGCGCACGGGGGCTTCCCGCAGTGCCAGCGCAGCCGGATTAAGGGACGTGTGAACGGGCAATTCTTGTGGTTCATTGCTTACTGAAACAACCGCTGGAAATGAATTCTGCTGCTGCTTTTCAGATGTTTCCAAAAGTGGAATTAAGCTAAGTCTCATATCATAATATTAACATGGAAAGCTTTCAAATTTTCAACAACAACAAAAAATAAACTTTTAAAACTAATTTCCCCCAGTCACTCTCAAATGTACAAGAGTCCTGGTTACACCACAGGTTCAACCCCCAGGAGTGGGCCAATCTGCTGGTGTCACCTTGTTCTTACTTGGAAACCTAGCAGGGATAATTTTCATTTAAGGTGAAGTTGATGGAGTCATGGAGGATTTTGTAGCTTGCATAGGAAGTAGCTAAAGTTCTGCTGTTGGGCTGCTCAGAACTGTGCAATGGGACTTGCTTTTGATCTGGTTTTTTGCATTGGCCATCTGAGCTGGGTGCAAAGAACAGCACTGGCAGCAAATGTGCTCCCTTGTGTATGGCAGGAAAAAGAATTATTTGAGAGGCTTCAATTAAACTAATGGTCAGTCTGCTTCCTAAAGATGATGGTTAGGAGAGTGGTAACAGCATTTATATGGTGAACACCTACTGGGTACATAATTAAATCTGAGGAAAACAGACACTCAGAAGAAAGGAGCAGACAGCTCCTGAGAAGAACCCCATTGTGTATGGTCCATGCCAAAACCACCAGAAGATGTTTGCATCTTTAAAAATTCAGTCACTGAGCTCAAGAGAGTCAGTAGATTTTAAAGCAGGTGGGATTTCTCATACTCCTCACAATGGGAGTTGTTTCTGCCACCTCAGAAATGATGGTACTTCAAGGCAGATGCAGAGAAAAAACCCATTCTGCGTGAACAATTCTGTTGCAACTCAATAGTTCTAGGAAGAATTTCATCCACCTGTGAACTGAGAGATTCACATGCTCTTCTCCTCCTGGGTCTCCCTTGGTAAACTTCTTGATATTTAGAGGCATCGACGGTGACCCAGCCATTCCCCCTCATGAGCTGGTTTACAAACAGATGGCATTTCCTCACTGAGGTGAAATCAGAGGTTGTCATATGGCCGTGATCACCCTTCACAGTATGAGGGCTACCAATGTTCTTTAATGGATACTTGTTTATCAGACCTGTCTCTTGTCATGGACATTTATGACTATCTGATTTGCTGAAAATCAGACGTACTTATCAGCTATAGACATTACTCTTCATTACTTATTGACCTTGGAGACCTTTTTCCTAATTAACCCAAAGTGGTTGAGGTTCTGTGTGTTTTGTATTTCATGTTGAGGAACTTTTTATTGTCTATTTCAAAAGGAAGTTAAAGTCCCAAAGTCTATCTGCAGAAAACAGGAAAGCCCTCAGCCTGTGCAGAAGCAAAGAGTTAAGGATGAAAGAACAGAACTAAATGTTAAGTAACTTAAGCATTACAGTATGATGGGATAATTACAAGTCAAATGATGCCATATATGGTAATACTCACAGAGATTCAGGGAAAAGCCAAATGATGGGCACTGTTGCCCTGAGAGAAAGGAAATGCAATGATGATGTGATGAACTACAAATAACCCTTAATAAAATGAAATAGTTCAAAGCCCAGGGTTTGTTTGAAGAAAGTTGTTTTGGTTGTTTTTTTTCCCAAAGAAACAAAGCTGTAAGGTAGATTTATTTGAAAAGTTTGTATGCATATGTCTTCAAATTGGTGTGCTTGGTTTGGAATTGTTCCCAGGACACTTAATTTTTATCAATAAAACATAGGAATGTTTTAGTACTGAAGCACAGGCAGAGATGAATCCAATCTCTAAACTGTGCAAATTAACCCAGGTCTTGTGAAAAGGAATCTATTAATCTCAATTATTTGTGGTTCAAACTCTAAAAGCCAGAAGAAACAGTTCTTATCATGTCGTACCTCAGGCAGGAATTGTTTCTGGTTTCCTAAGGTTTACATCAATGTCATTCTGTATTGAAAGTTCTGTCCAGCACTTCTCCATATTTTCATGTCCATTTATCACTGGTCCTTTGGTAGGGAAAATTAACTCCTGCATTTCCTAATTAGGAAAAGAAGCAGAACTGCAGTGGATCCAGCTAAATAGTATCAGACTTGAAAGAGCTGATAATATCTCTGGGATTTTTGAATGTATTGTTCTTTTGTTTTTTTTTAAATCAATTTTCGTTTAGATCCAAAAGAAAAGAGGTCCAGCTTAGAATGTTGCTCTCCTCACAGCACTAGCTCAGTTGAAAGAACTCATTTGTTACATCCACACCCTCTTTACCACCCTTTTTGACTGCTGAGCAGGACAGGATAAAAACATTTTTGTCCATATAATCATCAGAGCCAAAGGTATCTGAAAGACATAAGATGATGTAATGTAACAACTAGAGAGGAAAATTGGCTGAAAATTTCTATTGAGAAAGACTGTCAGTCCGTACTTTGAAAACCACTCTTTTTTTTTAAAGAGAGGGCTTAAGAGTTGTAAATAAACTTAACCTGGAAGTCTTCCAAGAGATAAAAAGTTACCACTGCCTTCCTGCTTCCCAAGGGACTGCATGGAGCAGAACTGGGATAGTTCTGCTGGTCAGACGTGTCCCCATGATGTTCCTTATTACCCAGTGAGCAGGGGCACCTCAGGCAGCTCCGTTCTGCTCCCACTGAATTCAGGGAGCATCTGAACATGAAGTTCAGATGAGGCAGGATCAAGCTGTTACTCTACTTTAATGCCAGAGTTTCAGAAGAGAAAACCATTGTATTACTGCTGATGTTTTCTTTTACTGCTGTACCACATCATAGTTAATGATGTGGTTTTTGATCTTGAAGTATAAGCAGACTCCCTGCCAGCTCCACTTCTCATAAGTGTTCAGATGCTGCCAAAGCAAGATGAACTGCTGTTCAAAAATGCATCATGTTTTAGAATTCCCTTAAATGGCCCAATGTCCACTCAAAATACGACCAGGACAGAGGTACAGCTCTGATAATGCATTCTTTGCAGGCTGAGGTCAGGTGGATTTGGGAGATGATGTTCTGGGGTAAATAAGAACTGAGCTGGGCGGTTTCCAGTCCTGTTTTTGTACACTACGTACAGCTACATGGCAGAAGGAGTTACCTACCTTCTTTTGTGTTATTTTCTTTCCCCTCAGAGGCTTATCTGGTGCTGGCAAGACAGAAAATACCAAAAAGGTCATTCAGTACCTGGCTGTTGTTGCTTCCTCACATAAGGGCAAAAAGGACACCAGCGTCACTGTAAGTGAGCTCTTCCATACCCAACCCTCCCTCGGGCCTCTGAGGGCTGTGCTGAGCTGACTCTGCAAGTCAGGGACTGGGGCTTGTCAAACAGTCCCCATACTGAGAGTACAACTACGTCACAGCTCTGTGTTTGTGGAAAAGAAAATTTTGTTTGACACCATCTTAGGCATCAAATCAGAATGCACTTAGGGAGAACAGAAATACTCATAGCTTCCCATATGCATAGCACCTATTTATATCCCAGCATGAAGGCCTTGAAGTCTGCAAGGGCTCAAGCCCTCATTTTACCCTTGCCCTCTGGCACCTAAGAAGTTTGGGAAAGCCTGTAACTGACACATTGTCCAACTGCATCACAAAAATGTATACCAGCATTTAAACTTCCAAAGTTTTGATTGGATTCATTAGTAAGTTTTCTTACTAACTAGCAAAGAGTCCTGGTATAAAACTTGCCTTTTCTTTTTACTGCTCTGTCAGAGGTAACAATTTTGAAAGGCACAATTTTTATAAGTACTTTGTGACTTCAAAATTTGTAATAGTCTTGCCTGAGAGACTAAAGTTCATTTTCTTACTTTGAACCAAATACCTGCCCAGTTCCTGGAGATCATTACCATGGCTGAGGCTCTCAGCTGTCTTTGCTCTTCTCAGTGATACAACTTCAGGTCCTACATAATTTCCAGCCTTTTGAATGTTACTCAAAACTTTTGCAAAAAATGAAGCAATTCACTTTTACAACAAAATACAGGCTTAATTCAGGAAGACATTTCCTTGTGTCTCAAATACAAGACTGGGTCCAAGATAAGTAATTAATAGGAAGGGGAAAATAAAGTGAAAATCTCATGACCACCCCTGTGCTGGGTCTCACAGCTGCCCCTGCCCCTGTGTCAGCAGAGCATGGGGTGTGCAGCCCTCCCTCTTCCACCACAAATAACTGGGCTTTTATGTACAGGGCATTCTAATTTGGGGCACGGGAAGGAGTAGATGTCCTTTTGAGTAGTATTTTCTAGAAATCTGTGATTAAATTTAGTGGAAACAGTCCAAGATTAATGTTTAATGTTTATGCAAAAAAGGTTATTTCTTCCTATTGAGATCCTGCTCAGTGTCTGGGGGAAATGAACTTGGGGTGCCAGGGCCATCCCTAACTGCAGTTGCTGCTGACTCCTCTGGGGAATTTTGTGAGTCTTGGGATCAAATTTTCCCTGAGACAGACCTGAAGGCAAGTATCTATCAGAGAGGAGATGGGAGAAAGTCTAATTTGTTCTGTACCATGCTGACAAATAGTAATTCAGTGATTAGGACTCCTGACACTGCAATTTCAGTCATTAAAATACAACGAATAACAAAATGCACCAGAGAAGAACAAGGGATTTATCATAAAAATATTTGCCCTTGTCTGGTCCTGAGAGACTAACCTGGGACTGGATCCAAATCCCATCCCTTTGCTTCAGGTTTTTTTTCTTCTCTTCAGTTAAAATGCTATATGTTAATGGTGTTTGTACCCTTGGTATGTCTGCAATAGATTGTTCGTATCTGTAATCCTGATTTATTTGAATGGAAACTGTGTACTGGTTATTTTAATACAGGAAAAACAATAAAAATGTCTGTCTAATGGAAATTATACTGACACTTGTTTTATACCATGTTATTCAATACAGCAAGGTCCATCTTTTGCCTACGTGAGTAACTTAGACTGTTTGGTGTGTGTTTAAGGCACTGAGTGTAGATCTGCATGCTATTGTTGCACCCCAAAAATTGAAGAGATATTTTGTTGAAATATGTTGTATGATATGATAAAAAGCAACAATAGCACCAAATGCTCTCACAAATCAACCCTAACTGTGTCAGGCTCCATGGTAAAGAATGAGGTCTGACACAGGCTGGGGCATCTTTCAAATGTCACCCTCTTCTGTATCTCTGTGTGTGTTCAAATTGCCATAGTTTGAATTAAATTTTCCACGATCCTGGAAGAGCCACTCAGCCTGAAATTAAACAATGTGGTTTCTGAATGAGATACCCAAATGCTTTCTGTGCTTCAGGTTGAACTTTTTAGGACTGTTGTGAAATAATTCCTAAACCTCACGGTGTTTGATTTGTTTGGCTGCATGCTTTCCATTTGTTATTGCTTGGAATTTTACATTTCCGTGTAACTGTTGAGAACCGTTCACCACCACAAGAGTCAGCATGTTCTTAGCTTGCTGCTGTGACGTGTTACAGAGCAATTCCCACTGCAGCACCTGTCTGCAGGTGTTCCATGCCCTCCTCTCTGTGTGCCGTACCACCAGCAATGCTTTGGGAATCCAGGCAGGTTTGCTGGCATATTCTTGGTGTTCCTGTGCCAGGCAAATGGGATTTATTTTCTTTCATGCAGTCTTTTTTGCCCCATTCTGACTGCTACCTCTCAGACTTCAGCTATGACAGTGCTGTCCCTAGGTTAATTTAGTACTTCTTTTGACAATCTCTCTGCAAAAAAAAATTAATTCATGGTTGGCATAGGCGCCTCTGTGGAGTTTGGTGGACTCAGAGCTGCACACAGTGCTGGCCACGTGGAGCCATCGTTTTATACCCAGGTTTCTGGCATAGTTCAGTTCTCAGCAGCAGCAGGGGTGTCTGTCTCGTGTTGACAGACAAGGTTCTATTTCAGATGTCACTGTCTGATTGCAGCAACACCCTTTGCTTACACTGGAGTTTCTGTCTGGATTAAACTGGGACAGAGCTGCTCAGTACAGAGAATCTTCAGGGACTTTTAGGAATTCATTGCTTATTCTAGGATTCCTGAATGAACTTGTTTGGAAATTTTCCTTCCCTCTTCCTCCAACTCTTGGGTAGTAAGCTTTTTAATGATATTGTTGAGGTAGCTCTCATCGTTGCCACAGGAGTTACAAGACATTCAGGGGTTACATTTAGAAAAAGGTTACCAGATTTGCTTTCATTTTCCAAATTATTTCCTGGATTCAAACAAAATACTGCCTTAATTTCTAATTAAAGTTATTTAAATTATATCCTATTATCTATGAAGACTTTTTCCTTTTCAGGGTGAGTTATTTGAAATAATGCATGTTACCACGGAGTAGTATTCAAAGAATAGTGTGGCAAAGTAAATGTGAATGGAAATGATCTCATAGGACAAAGTTGAATGAAAAGTTCTGAAAAGCTGTATACATATGCAAAGTATTTTTTCAACTTCATTGATTTGCTTAGAAGTAGAATTAGGTAAATATATAAAATTAAATGCATGCTTGTTTCATTGCATGATTTGTTTCCTTAGCAATTACCAATCACAATTAACAATATAATATGAAGTTTGTGTGTTTGCATGAGAATTCATTACCCTAGTTTGAAATAAATCAATACAATTCCATATTTAACCTAAGTAGCCTTGCATGGATCATTATTAATAGACTTGATGAAATCTGCTTTGTAGCTTTGTGCTGCATTACATTAAAATTATTCTCGGCAAGTTATTCTAATTACATTGTCATTTGCTAGCAAAGGGTCTCAATAAACTAACTTGGAAAAGACATGCTAGAGGTTCCTTTAAGAATATCCCTTTTAAAAATTATATTAAACTGGAAAAAAAAAATTACATTGAATGACCCCTTTTTTTAAGGAAGGCCAGTCATGATGCTAAACAGATTAATAGAGTTTGATCTGTGACAGGCAACAGGGCTGGAAAAGGGTCGTGTGTACAGGGCAGCAGCCAATTGCACAAACAGATAAACACAAAGATTAATCAAGAATGAAAACAGATCCACATGAAATGCAATATTCAGCAAAAAAAATTGGAGACTTAAATTAGATTTCACCTTTCTCTCCCGTGTACAAGTGTTGGTTTCAAGTACGTAATTATGAAGTTTAGTGTTAACTGCTTCTGAATGAATTTTAGGGTGAGCTGGAAAAACAGCTTCTACAGGCAAACCCTATTCTTGAAGCTTTTGGAAATGCCAAAACTGTGAAGAATGACAACTCCTCCAGATTCGTGAGTAGGAGAAATCCAGTTCGGTCTGGGGTGGGGGGAGGTAAAACACCTTTTAAAAGCCAGTGTACAGACAGTGACCCCCATCAGTGCTTCTCTCTAAAGAGAGCCTTAAAACGGATCCCTTAAAAAGTTTAGAATTCCCCTCTGAAATAGGAATTTGACAGTAACGTTGTCTCTCACAATTTAGCAGTCTATGTGTGACCTTTTAGAGTCACCTCCTGCTCCAGCACATATCCACCTTCAGAATATTTGCAAACCAAATCTGTACTTCTCTTTTCTTTGCACCATTGTTGAGTATATATCTCATAAGGTGTGACTGTTATGTCATGGTTAAGATATTAAACAGAAAATGGAGAAAAAATTGAGAGAAAATGGAGAAAAAAGAAAAAACAGACAGATTTGAGTTAGAATGTTCTGAGCTGAGAGCTGTCATTATCTGATGACACTTCTTTCTGCGAGTGCTGGCAGATGCCCGTTTTCCCTGCAGACCCTCCTCTCCCACCTCTGCTCTCTCCTTGCAGATTTTAGGGATCCATGTGGGTCAGCCTTAGCAGGGAGAGTTACACAGAACCAACGCTGTTCCCTCACTGACTTTGTGGAAATCAAAGTAGAACAAAGATGTTGTCCTACCCCTGCTTCCAAAGCCTAGTCCAGTAGGGAGAACTCCTTTCCCTCTAAGTACCTGAATGAAATGTGGGGGGAAATCTGTACGAGGGAATATCAGAGAGGTTCACTTCCTTTCAGGCTGTTCCATGGGTTGTCCCAGCAGGAGGGAGTCAAGCGTGTTATTCTTGGGAGGATGATGTACTCACCTTATGAAACAGGCTAAATACTGGCTAATACTGGAAAACCTGGCATAACCTGGAAGAACAGCCCAATTTAGATCTTCTTTTCATTCACAGGGCAAATTCATCCGCATCAACTTCGACGTGACGGGCTACATTGTGGGAGCAAACATAGAGACTTGTATCCTTTTCAGTGAGCTGCACTAGGCCGAGAGGAAGTAAGATAAACAAGCTCACTGCGTGTCTAAGAAAGGCAAATATTGCTGAGGCTGCTATAAACAAAGAGGGAGGGAAGTGGCTCCGTTTGTGCTGGTACCAGCTTCTCAGTTTGTCTTGCTCTCAGGTTTGTTTTCAGGGCTGTTTTCTCAGCTATTCCCCAAACACAGCTTCAGAAACAGGACAAACCATAACTTAGGCCATGGCAAGGGACATTTTCATGACCAGAGAACTTGTCTTGCCTGGATGCTAAATACTGACTGCTGTGTCCAGTTACACACCCGGAGCAGGGAGCTGCGTAGCAATGACCCTGATGTGTTTTTTCAGGGAAAATGTACAGAGAAATTCAGCTCAGCCTGACCTTGCCTGTAAAGTGTGTCGCCTGTTCCCTTGGCTATGTTTTAATGAACATATTAATATGCAGGCAGTTTCCTCCGTGTTGCACTGCTCATCTTTGCATACAGAAGGAGCTTCTTGCTCCTGTAAATAAGAAAGAACAACACAGCTGTAACGAAGGACCTCATCCCTTGAATATAGCATCAAGCAACAAACAGTTTATCATTCTGCTCTTATTTTGACAACTGATCTTTAGCAAAAATCATGTTTTAACATTTTTGGTCTTAACTGAAGTTTCATCTACAGCACTTTAGCTTTTAAAGAGTGCATCACTGACTGGTATTGAAATACTTACACTATTGCTAACTTCATTTTTATTAGCTTATAGTCACAAAAATGGTCCATAAATAAAACTTGATTTTATTTCTTTTATACCTACAGTACTCACCTCAAGAACTCTTTTTCTAGCAGCCCCAGCTTAGCTTAAAGAATTATATTGGTACTTCATTTTCAAAGTGCTGTGTTATATTGTGATATAGATAATACTAGTTTTATACCTCTGATTTTAGAAGTATTTAGGTCTATTGTGCTTACTGCGGTGATTACCAGCATTTACCCTGCAGTAAGAGGCAGGAAATTGATCTGCTCTTTGTGGTAAGCATTACACCAATACCAGAGCTCCTGCCACAGAATTAGACACATATTCATGTTAGACAAGCTTGTGGCAAATACTTTGACAATGCCATTGATGGTTCTGAGGCTGGTGGCACAATTAAGAAAAGACTGAAACGTGTTATTGATTTTTTTAACACACTTGACAAACAGATTTGCTTGAAAAATCCCGTGCAATTCGTCAGGCTAAAGATGAAAGAACATTTCACATCTTTTACTATTTGATTGCTGGAGCTTCTGAACAAATGAGAAGTAAGTTCCTTCTTACGTTTTCTCTCATCTCATTGAATAGTCTGAGCAATGGCTTGCCTAAGTATTTATCTTAATTTCTGTAATTATGTCATTCAATCCTTTCTATAAATAGAAAGGATTTCATAGAAATAGCTATGTATTTTAGCTATAGAAAATAATTTTCTCAAGCGAATTATAAGAAAGCATCAATTCATGTCCACCTGTTTGAGGCAGGTTTGTTTGCAGTTTACAGGATATTTCAATGTACAGGAGATGTAGACCCATTCAGATACCATCTTGAATAATATCAAGAAGATAAACTGGGAAGAGTTATTAATTGCTTTACACAAAAGAAACTGGGGGTTCCAACAAGAATATCAGCTTGTTTTAAAATTAATTAAGAAAATATCTTTGCCACAGCACATTATTACACTGTGAAAGCCACAGTTTCAGATGTGTTGGAACATCACGGTTCAAATATGACATATTTCCCTCAAGCACTGCCAAAGAATGTATAAAGCAATTGACAAGTGGCTTTTATGTTCCTTACCTAAGAATCTGTTGGTGGCTGTAGAACAGGGCTGAGTAGCCTGTTAGTTTGGCTCACTTTGGTTGTTACCTGGTTTCATTCTTATTATTACGTGAATCCTCACAGGGAGAGGCATGATTCTGAGTAGGTTACATATGGCAGCAAATAAAAGAATTTTGGGAATAATGGCTCAGATTTGAGTCCATAGGACACAAAATTACCCCAAGATGTAGAGACGTTCCCCAGCCACTAATGAAAACTGGAAAGTTAACACCATCAAGCTTGCTAAATAGTTATTTTGAAAATATTTGTGCACCACAAAACCCTAAACTCCTCATACAAGCAGTATCTTCCTTTGGTGATAATATTGGGGGTTTTTCTGAGGTTCCTTAGGAGAATTCATGAACCAAGAGCATTAAGTAGATGCACTTAAATAAAGCTTTTCTTCTTCTTTTTAGATGATTTGTTGCTGGAAGGCTTCAACAATTACACCTTTCTATCTAGTGGCTACGTGCCAATTCCTTCTCAACAAGATGATGAAATGTTCCAGGAGACCTTGGAAGCCATGAAAATTATGGGCTTTACTGACGAAGAACAGACATGTGAGAATTGTTATCAACACTGTATTCAAGATATAGAAGTATATACAGATATTCAAGATATATCTGCAAGTGACACTACAGAGAGATGCAAATGCAGGGTTAATTGTCCAGAACAATCACTTTGCAAAGTTAATTTGTTTATGAAATGGAATATTTCGCACTGGAACTCCCTACATATCCAAAAAGAGATTACTGAGTCCAAGCCAGCTCTAGCAACAGTAATGACCATTTAAAGTAATTTTTCAGAACTTTCCAACAACTAGCATGAAAAAGTTGCAAAATAATCTGATTTATTTTTGAAAGAAATGAAACAGGCTCAAATAGCTCATACATACTCATCGATTCAGAGAAAAGAGGAATAAAAGGGAAGAGCATGAAACAACAGTTAAACTGTCTTGAAAATGTGGGCCTGCCAGACATCCACCTGCACAGCTTTTCCCTCAGAGTCGCTGCGAGTGCGCAGGGCCCTCGGATGCCAAGTGCCATGTCCCAGGTGACACCTGGTGGCAAAAGCAGCATCCTCCCATTGCCTGAGCCTCGGAGCAGCTGCAGCAGCAGCAGAGCACATCCCTCACCTGCATCAGTGACCGAGGGATGCTGAGCAAAGCCCCAGCCCTGGCCAGTGCAGAGGATGTCACTGGTACCCGCTGGCCGCTCTCCGGCCGCCGGCGGGGACAGCAGCGTTCTCCTCTAACAGCAGCCAGTATTTTACTGTCTGAGCCCCTTGGCTTCATGCTGTAAAACAGAAGCCCATTAGCACAGTATTCTTCTCCTGTGTAAATTTATCAGATAAACAGATAGAACCCCCCAGATTCATACAACCTCATCTGTAACATATCAGTAGATTTTGCTACCCGAGATTAGGTGGAATCACATTTTTATATATTTTAGTAATCAAACATTGTCAATTACTTTTCTGTACTTTGACACGAATCCTTCTGATTTTAGTTGCACAACAAAATATCCCTATGTCCCTGAATATCTGGACATTCAGAAGTGCCACACATTTTTTAAGCTGCTGGTAATTCAGATATATTTTTTATTTTAAAGACAGAAATACTTTTGAGTGACTGAGCAGGGAAGATGCTACAGGCACAGAGTGGGAGACAAATTCCTGAGACGTGGGGATCTGCCTGGGGAGCCAGCATAACTTAGCTTGAGGTGCTGGTGTTCCCAGACTGGCCCATTTACTCCACTGCAGATTGTGGAGACTGTAGCTCAATCAGCATTCAAACTCCCACAGTTTATGGCACAGTCCTTTAAAACAAGCCTGACTTTCCAGAGAGGTACAGACTATCACAGGCAAAGGAATGTTATTGCAGAGAACAGAGCTTTCAAAACACAGCCATTCTCTCCTCATTTATATTATCTGTTTCCCTTACAGCTATCCTGAGGGTCGTTTCCTCTGTCCTACAGCTGGGTAATATTGTCTTCAAGAAGGAGAGAAACACTGATCAAGCTTCTATGCCAGATGACACTGGTATGATTTTGCACTTCAAAATTTAGTTAACATTAAGAAATTAATAAAACAGCAACTGAATAAGCACTCCTTAGGTGTATTTTTTATTTAATTACCTATGTAGCTCTCAGGCTTTAAAATATAACCCATACTTAAAATCAGCTCAATTATCATTACCTTTTCTAGTAATCTTGAATCCATAAATTGATGAATGGTGAATTTGTTGCTTGGATCACAAATGTTACTTTTATGGCAAGTGTCATTGCTTGTATAGTAGAGGAGCTTTTAAAGAAGATAAATAACTCCACATACTTGCTGAGCTACTCATATTCACACTTACTGACCTGCTAAGAGGCAATTTGGTCTGAAATAAAATCTCACTTTTTTATTCCAGCTGCACAAAAAGTGTGCCACCTGATGGGGATTAATGTGACAGATTTCACAAGATCTATTCTGACCCCAAGGATCAAGGTTGGACGAGATGTTGTCCAGAAAGCTCAGACCAAAGAGCAGGTACCATGTGCACTCTGCTCAGCTCTCCTGAAGCTATTCTCCCTTCCTCTAGTTCTCCTTACATCTTGTCTAAAGGGAAATGCCTGTTTTCTGTCTCATTTCTTCAGAAATTAACAGTTAAGTGGGTTTCTTCTTTCACCTACAATCTCCTCTTACCTTTTCCAGGCGGACTTTGCCATAGAAGCTTTGGCCAAGGCAAAATTTGAGCGTCTTTTCCGTTGGATCCTGGCTCGCGTGAACAAAGCTCTTGATAAAACAAAAAGACAAGGAGCTTCTTTCTTGGGGATCCTTGACATTGCTGGATTTGAGATTTTTGAGGTATATACTGTGGGACAAAAGCTGATTAAACTGATACATATCCTTATATTTTAATTACTTTAATATGCAAAAAGGAATACAAAATAGCAAATACCATCTTGTCATTTAAGTTCACTCTTGAAGGTCTCTTTCTAATGTCACAAATTCATTTTTTTCCTCTTCACAGATCAATTCCTTTGAGCAGCTCTGCATCAACTACACTAATGAGAAACTTCAGCAGCTTTTCAACCACACAATGTTTATATTGGAGCAAGAGGAATACCAGCGAGAGGGCATTGAATGGAATTTCATTGACTTTGGCCTTGACCTGCAGCCTTGCATTGAGCTGATCGAAAGACCAGTAAGATTATCTCTCTGGAGGTGGGATACTACATAGGTATCAGTTATGTGTCAGGACAACAAGAGATCCTGCATTTCCTGGAAGGATTTGTAAGCTCAGGGTGAGGAAGGTGGTGCTCTGTCTCTGCCTCTGCTTCTGATGATTCTGATCTGATGCTCCCATTGCAGACCAACCCTCCCGGTGTCCTGGCTCTGCTGGATGAAGAGTGCTGGTTCCCCAAGGCTACTGACACATCCTTTGTGGAGAAACTAATTCAAGAACAAGGCAACCATCCCAAATTCCAGAAGCCCAAGCAGCTCAAGGATAAAACAGAGTTCTGTATAATGCACTATGCAGGAAAGGTACTGGACAGGTTGAGCTATTTTGACTTAGGGAACTTCGATTCTTTGATACCCAAACGATCAAAGAGAAACATTCTGCTACCTGCATTGATGAGACATGGCTTTAATTACAAAAGGTGCTTGTTAAATGCTTTAATTACACAAAACATGAAGTAAGATTTGCAAATCACTGTTGTGCTAAGCTCAGAAGAAAACAAAAATAACCAGCACCAAGGTTATTGAAAATGCAAGTAATTTGGATTCTTTTCTAGCAAGCAGACTTTTAAAAGACATTAGTATATGTGAGAATTAATACTCAACTCTCAACCCTAGAAAGCTTTGCACATTATTTGTCTGACTTTGTGTTAATACAGTGCCCTGTGTTCTTGGACACTCCAGATTTCTTACCAAGAACAAATTTTTGATGTAGCACTCCCTGTTCCCTGCAGGTTACCTACAATGCAACTGCCTGGCTGACAAAGAACATGGATCCACTAAACGACAATGTGACTTCTCTGCTGAACCAGTCTTCAGACAAATTTGTAGCAGACCTTTGGAAGGATGGTATGAATCACAACTCTAAATTGGTGATGGGGTTTAAAGGGAGAAACTCCTACCAGAACTTTTTGACAGCCATCCCTTGCTGGCAGCACACAAGTGTGAACATGATAGGCACAGAAGAAACTGAACGAAGAAATAAGAATAATGTGTCCTAAAGACATGTTTATGAAAAACTTCATTAGAGAGTTTTAAGCACTATCAAAATTTTTCCTTGATATTTTTCAGCAACAGAATAAAAATTATTCATCACACTGTTATAATGTTGCTGAATATGTAATATTGTAGACCTCATTTAATACAGGTTATTGTTAGGTTTTATGAATCCTCTCATGTCAGTTCTGTACAGTTCTATTTAATTCATGGACATAATAAAATATATCCTGGGTATTCAGTTGCTCCATTCTGTCACTACTTAACAAAATCCACATTTTCATCTTTGACAGAAGTAGACTATTTACCCAGAAGGGTTTCTAGTACAGTTGTCAGAATGCTTCTATTGCATAAAAAATATACTGGTCCTCTTTGGCAAGCTGCAGTGTAACAGTGCCAGTGGTGGGTGTAATGTGAGGCAAGGACAGTTCATAAACTGTTCCATTCTTTCTTTCCTGTTTCAGTGGACCGTATAGTTGGGCTGGACCAAATGGCCAAGATGAGTGAAAGCTCACTCCCCAGTGCTTCAAAAACCAAGAAAGGCATGTTCCGTACCGTTGGACAACTCTATAAGGAGCAGCTGACCAAACTGATGACCACCTTAAGGAATACCAATCCCAACTTTGTCCGCTGCATCATTCCAAATCATGAAAAAAGGGTAAATTTCAGATGCTTGGTTTTCAGACTCCTGGCACATTATCGCTGTTGAGCTGCTTGCTGCACATGGCAGAGCTGAACGATGTCTTCAAACATAGATATGTGGACGGTAACATTTCTGTAAATTTGTGCTAAAAATACCTTCTGTTCCCCTTTCAGTCTGGCAAACTTGATGCCCATTTAGTGCTGGAGCAGCTGCGCTGCAATGGTGTCCTGGAAGGGATCCGTATCTGCCGGCAGGGATTCCCCAACAGGATTGTCTTCCAGGAGTTCCGCCAGCGGTACGAGTCCCTCAGCCCAGCTCTGGGTTTCGTGGAGCTGTGACATCTGTACAAAACCTGTCTGTCTGTACAAAACCATCCCGTGTCTTTCAACCTCCCTAACATAAGCATCTTTTGGCAGATATGAAATTCTCGCTGCAAATGCCATTCCTAAAGGATTCATGGATGGGAAGCAGGCTTGCATACTCATGGTGAGGAAAGCATTTTTGATCCTATTGATAATCAGGCCTATTCTATTATATTGATAATCAGGCCTATAAGGCATTCTTATATAAAAATGTTGAGACTGGACAGAAATGAGAAGTGATTTTTAGTACCCTAAACCTCAGCACTGGAGTTAACAAATATCCCTGTTTTCCTCCAGATCAAAGCACTAGAGCTCGATCCCAACTTGTACAGAATTGGACAGAGTAAAATCTTCTTCAGAACTGGTGTTCTGGCTCACCTGGAAGAAGAGAGAGACCTGAAGATCACAGATGTTATTATCACCTTCCAAGCCATGTCCCGAGGCTACCTAGCAAGAAAGTAAGAATGTGTGCTAACAAGTACAATGTCTTCTGCAGCAGAGTATCTGCAGGGGCCTTTAGTTTTCCATATAACAAACAAGATACTGAGACATTCCATTATTATTTATACTGCATTAGAACTCATGTCAATGAAGGTTTCTCTTCCAGCCCACAAGAGGCTGATTAGTGTAATTACAGGGAAGCACTGTGAGGCTGCTCACACGCCTCTCTACAATAAGCTGAGACAATGACCCATCATTTAAACATTTATCTGTTTGTACCAGCAGGAGAAGGAGCATCCTAAGCTACGACTGGAGTCTTACGCACTCCAAGTAGCAGCACCCCTGGCATCCATAAAACATAAAATAATTCCTTCCACAGCTTCAGCGTGGAGCACTGATCATCTAGCATGATCTCAGTTAGTGTACACCACAAAATTATCAACAGTAATGCCTTTTTCTTCCTGCATACTATCAAGGCTTTCAAATTGCCAATCACAGAAATATATTTCAAGAATGATGATCAGTGCAAGATCTGAGTCCCTGTGTACTCTGGAAAGATGTTCACAGCCAGAAGTAGATCTGTACAGCTGTGCCTACCCATGGAATGCAAACAGCCAAAAAACCAAATTAAAATACCAGACAGCTAACCAGAGTTATTACCCTTCCTCAGGAAAGCACAGGCACTGTTAAAGCAACAAAAGAATTTGTGCCAGACTTCCCAAACCATGTTGCTCATCAGCAGACTCTCATGCCAGAGTTTCTTTGCTTCATGTGTGTACCTTGCAAACACCTTCTGTTCTCAGACTGAACCAATTTGCTTTACATTTTTAATCACAGAGCCTTTGCCAAGAGACAGCAACAGCTCACTGCAATGAAGGTTATCCAAAGAAATTGTGCTGCGTACCTGAAGCTGAGGAACTGGCAGTGGTGGAGACTGTTTACTAAAGTGAGTGACTGCTATCAGTAAATCTCTCCTCAGTTTTCCCAGAGAAATGAAATGCACATGATTCCAAGGTACATACTGTCAGGCACATTCCTTGTTCCAAAGCCCAGTGCAGCTGATGGCAAGAGCCTCATTAGTTTCACAAAATTTGGGGTTAGAGATAGTCTGGGTAGTTATATAATCCCATTAACATTAAAGTTAGTTCTAGCTTGAGAAAAAAACAATCTAGTTGAGCAGAAATTCATAAAAGATATTGCATGTTTGGAGACTTTTTAAATTGCCACAAAATGAAATAATTTCACAGGGGTGGATAATGAGAACACGGAGTAAAACTAAATTTTCTGAACATCCAGAGTGATATATCTATGGGGAACCCAGTAGCTCAGGAATTCCTAACTGGGACACTAAACAGCTTCCTGCTGGGCACTCATGCAAATTAAGTCTATTTTCCTATTAAAGAGGCTTGGCTGTTTCAAGAATAGTCTTCAGTTTGGATTCAGAAAATTTTTACTACTTGCATTGACAGCAATCTCCTCTGCAATGAGAAACAGGCAGTAACACCCACCTGTGTGCACATTGCCTTTCTATGCAGGAGATGTAGCTTTTGTACATTAGCAAGGGATGAAAACAGGCCTGGAGCCATTCCAAAAGTGGCACTATCAGAGGCAGAGGTGCTCACAAGGCCCCAGGATCTAACATAGAGACAGCCAAGAGCACCACTGCTGAGGCTCGGGGCTTTAGAGATGATCACATCAAGCTTGGCTGGACAGTATTTGTCCAGTCTTGAGCAATGGCAGCCCTGCCATTAGTGCCAGTCAGTCCTTTGAGCACCATGCTCAGCAACACAAACACTGACAGGAAACATTCCTAAAAAAACCTTTCTGTTTCCAGGTGAAACCACTTCTGCAAGTCACCCGCCAAGAGGAAGAAATGCAGGCCAAGGACGAAGAGCTACAAAAAACTAAGGAAAGACAACAAAAAGCAGAGAGTGAATTGAAGGAGCTTGAACAGAAACACTCCCAGGTGATGTACAGCTCTGAGCCTCTGGGAAACACTAGCTGTTCTTTTACCAAGCCTAGAAGCTGTTGTAATAAAGGTGTCTCTCTCCTTTGCACTCATGATTGTCTTCACAGCAAGGGTCCAGAACAGAAGGTCAGTGCAGACGAGCTCCCAGCCACTTCAGTGAAGGCCCAACATCCACACAAGAACGTGTGGTAGAGCTGCCTGCCTCTACCCCAGGACTGCCCAGGAAAACAGCCAGTTTGCACTCCAAGCCTTAACTTCCTCTCCATTTCATTTGTGCAGCTTGTGGAAGAGAAGAACCTCCTGGCAGAGCAGCTTCAGGCAGAAACGGAGCTGTATGCTGAGGCTGAGGAGATGAGAGTCCGTTTAGCTGCTAAGAAACAAGAGCTGGAAGAGATCCTGCACGAGATGGAAGCCAGAATTGAGGAGGAGGAGGAGCGCAGCCAGCAGCTGCAGGCAGAGAAGAAAAAGATGCAACAACAAATGCTGGTAAGGAGGGATAAGTGACAAATACAGACAATAATTTGGATGTCACTGAGAAACAACGGAGACTGGCAAACCTGAGATCCTAGGACAGTGCTTGCTACACAACCCTCTGTAGGATATGTCTGTGCCACTGAAGTAAGGACAATCAACTGATGCTCTTTCCTCCAGAGTTCTCTTCTTCCCCATCTCAATCTTAAATAATCATTTCTCTAAAACATTATTTTAACAAATCTTTCCTTCTATGTTGTCAGATATTGCAGGCTGTCTAGTTCTTAATAAAAACAACAAAGTTTACAACATACAGTAATAAAAATTAAGCATTTCTTAAGAATTATATAAGTGGTATTTTATTTCCAGGATTCATGTTTTGTGGGTTTCCTTTTCCCCCCTCAAAGGACCTTGAGGAACAGCTGGAAGAAGAGGAAGCTGCAAGGCAGAAACTGCAACTTGAGAAAGTAGCAGCAGATAGCAAGATAAAGAAAATGGAAGATGATATTCTGATAATGGAAGATCAGAATAACAAGCTAAGCAAGGTAAGAGTTCTGAGTCCATTTTCTTACTCTGAAAATAATGAAAGTTGAAAGAAAACCTTCTCTTCCACTAGAACAACAGGAATACTCTTGCCTATCTAATCTCATGGACGTACAGGTGCACCAGGCCATCAGTCCAGCCTGTATCAAATGCATTTCTGATAATTTTTCAGTGTTCATTTAAACAATTCAAAATTGTGTAGAAATACTGTGTTTGAGATCTGCTGTAGCAACAATATCTTCAAGCAAAATATCCACAGCAGTCAAGCACAATCAGTGGAAGACATGTCTTCTTGTCCAAAAGCAGACTAATTCTCTTGGTTTTCAACTAATTTCAACCAAACTTCATGATTAAAACTGGAAATAAGCATGTCTTCCAGTGCTTTTGGAAAGGGAATGCTCCTGTGAACTGGGCCCTGTACTTGGCAGCCGTCAGAGAGAGCACAAGATTCCGAGAGCAGCAGCTTAGAGAACATGGAAGTCACAGACACCGCTCCTCTGTAACTGAAAAACTGAACTATATCACTACCATCTCCAGAAATACAGCCTAAAAGGACAGTGTCTTGGACAGCTTTGGTTGGCAAAGAGTTGATTTATGATCACCAATGACAGACATTTTCACTAACAGCAGTATTTTATTTTTCTTAAGGAAAGAAAACTCCTTGAAGAAAGAATAAGTGATCTAACAACAAATCTTGCAGAAGAAGAAGAAAAAGCCAAAAATCTTACAAAGCTCAAGAACAAACATGAATCTATGATTTCAGAACTTGAAGGTAACATGAACAATAGTTTCTTGGGGGGTTTGGAGAATTTCTTTTTTTTCCTTGGCACAGAACAAAAAACCCTAAACAGAATCTGGAAAGAACTTCTAAAAAAATCTGTGTGGTGTTTTCCAAACTTTTATGCTGAAGCCAATTTGGTGGAAATCACCAAATCCCCATGGTGCCAAACCACAGAAACTTTTTATTTTTTACATACAAAAGAGTAGAGAGAAAACTAAGGGGAAAAAAATACTTATTTTGGAGAAAGATAAAGAAATGCTTCTTTAGGATGGCTAGAAAAAAGGCACTACATGTTGCTCCAAAAACACAGTGACTTGTAGTTAAATGTGTGGCCACACTGGAGGCCAGAACCACTTTTTGCCTGAGTTTGAGGTCAGATTAAGGACTCCTGGCACTAGCAGAGTGCAGTGACCAAAGTCCTTCCTTTGTCAGTGCGGCTGAAGAAGGAGGAGAAGAGCAGACAAGAACTGGACAAAGTTAAGAGGAAGCTGGATGGGGAGGTGAATGATCTCCACGAGCAGATTGCAGAGCTCCAGGCACAAATTGCTGACCTGAAGGCACAACTGGCCAAGAAGGAGGAAGAGCTGCAGGCTGCTCTGGCCAGGTACTCACTCCTGGGTGTGCACGTGGGGGGAAGCCCAGGCTGGAACACATCTTGCCCCTTCCCAGACACTGAGAAGCTGCAGCCATGAATCTCATCTCTCTGTTCATCTCCTCCGTGTGCTTCCCCGTTTTCCAAATGTCCTTTTGTGAAAAATAATTATGCTATTGCTTGTCCATAGACAAATAATTTATTTTATTAAATATTACCTCCAGGTATCAATGAAAATTCCTCTTCCCATAGGCAAGGGCAGTGCTGTCAAGTGATGAAATATAACAACCTACTCCATAGGCAACAGGCAAAAATTAATTAAGAGTCTGACCTTGATCTACTCCAGAATCTCAGTGGATTTTCTGTATAAATTTAAGAGGGAAAACACTCAATCAAAACTTGCTGAATCAACTGATCAGCATCTCCAGACATTGCATCCAGACTAAGTACAGCTGCCTGATCTTTTTTGCATCAGTCCCCCCTTTCTTTGGCACTTTTTTGCACAGAACCTATAAATCTTCAGTGTATACTGACTTTCTCAAAATGAAATCATTATTACTTTTTTAATTTATAAAATGAAATGTTCTCTTTTCAAAAAGGCTTGAGGATGAAACTACTCAGAAGAACAATGCCCTCAAGAAGATCCGTGAATTGGAATCTGTAATTTCTGATCTCCAGGAAGACCTGGAGTCTGAAAGAGCTGCAAGAAACAAAGCAGAAAAACAAAAGAGAGACCTCGGTGAAGAGCTGGAGGCTCTTAAGACAGAGCTTGAGGATACTTTGGATACCACAGCCACCCAGCAGGAGCTCAGGTATGGACATGTAGCACCAGGGGCAAAAGGAAATGTCACCAAGCTCAGTACAGTACTGTCCACTGGCTGTGCAGTAGGGCTGGAGTGCTCTTTGCTGCTGCTCCACTGATGTGTGTCACCTTCCAGAGCAAAGCGGGAGCAGGAGGTCACGGTGCTGAAGAGAGCTCTGGAGGAGGAGACTCGAACTCACGAAGCCCAGGTCCAGGAAATGAGGCAAAAGCACACTCAGGCAGTGGAAGAGCTCACAGAGCAGCTGGAACAATTTAAACGGGTAAATAGAAATCCATCTCGTTGAAAACTAGCTCCTAGAAAACATGGTTTCCTCTTGTAATTCACCTTTCTTCACTTCTTTACATACTTGTAGGCTAAAGCAAACCTGGATAAGACCAAACAGTCACTGGAGAAAGACAATGCTGATCTGGCTAATGAAGTCAGGAGCCTGAATCAGGCCAAACAAGATGTGGAGCACAAAAAGAAGAAGCTGGAAGTACAGCTGCAGGATTTACAGTCCAAATACACCGAGGGAGAGCGTGTTCGGACAGAACTCAATGAAAAAGTCCATAAATTACAGGTAGGAAGGAGTTTGATGTTCTGCCGTGACACCGTGGGACTGAGAAGCCCAGTTGATGCTGTCCTGTGAGGGTGTATCTGGAATTATTAGAGGAATTATGGCCCTGCAGCCAAAATGCCCATTTTTTTGTCACCTTAAACTCCTACCTCAACTATCACACAATTAATCAACTACAAGCACTGCATTTGATGGAACTGAGAGCTTTTAGTCTCACCACCCCTCTGCAGGTGTTGCAGTCTGTAATGCCATCACTGACTCTGTGACCATGATGCAGATCTGACAGTTTCTTTCTGTTTGTTCATTTTTGGGTGGGGAGGAAAATTAACAGGAATGTGGCTTTTGGAAATGTATTAGACAGCTATTAAACACAGGTGCTCAGAAAAGATGACAGTGAAAGGAGAATGCTCACTTACCTACCATTTTAAGCTGGTGGATAAATAAGAAAATAAGATCAAAATGCATCAACCTCTGTCAAACTTGGGAAGAGGAAGGAAAATCCACCCCAAATGCCCATTCTCCTTTGCAATTCATTGTCAATAGTCATGAATATGACTAGGTTTGGATATAGAGTAATAAATACTATAGTAAACTAGACAAAAATGGCATTAGTTAAGATTTCAGACAAATCCAAGGAAACTAAAGTTTGAGGAAGATTTTTAAGTTTTGCAAAATAATTGAGTTTATTCTCTGTGGCGTCTCACAGGTGGAGGTTGAAAACGTCACCGGTTTGCTCAATGAAGCAGAAAGCAAGAATATCAAATTGACCAAAGATGTTGCAGCCTTAGGATCTCAGCTACAAGATACACAGGTAAACTTGCATCCAAGAACAGCTCACCTACAGTATTCATAAAATGCACTCTAAAAAGACCTAACCTAATGACAATTGATGTGGTGACTGTAGGAGCTGCTTCAGGAGGAAACGCGGCAGAAGCTAAATGTGTCCACCAAGCTCCGCCAGCTGGAGGATGAAAAGAACAGCTTGCAGGAGCAGTTGGATGAAGAAGTAGAAGCAAAACAAAATCTGGAGAGACATATTTCAACACTGACAATACAGGTATCACTGCCACAGTTAAATCATTAGCTCCATCACCGGGAGTTTTGTTAGCATCTCCAGAGGATCTGTAGAATTATCCCGGCACAGCACACGGACCTTCAGGGAATTCGTGCTCTTAGCTCAGATGGCACCAGTGCTGTTCCACAATGGAGGCAGCAGTCTCCCTGTGCTTTCAAGTGTCATCCCTAGGACAGGTACAAATGCAAGGCAGCTCCACAGATAGTCTTGCACACAAGGCCTGTATGTGCATCCCAGGCCTGTGCTCTGCCTCATTTTATGAAGGCTGGGTGATGGGTAACTCATCACCAGCTTCACACAAGTCAAACCAGGAAAGCTCCAGGTCTTAGTTGTCTCCTGGCCAAGTTTTGTCATCACAGCTACAAATATTTGTCTTCTGAATTCAAATTTCAGCTCTCTGACTCCAAGAAGAAGATACAGGAATTTACTAGCACAGTAGAATTCATGGAAGAAGGCAAAAAGAAACTTCAGAAGGAAATTGAAAGTCTCACACAACAGTTTGAGGAAAAGGCTGCTTCTTATGACAAACTGGAAAAAACCAAGAACAGACTCCAGCAGGAGCTGGATGACCTGGTGGTGGACCTAGACAACCAGCGTCAGCTGGTCTCCAACCTGGAGAAGAAACAGAAGAAGTTTGATCAGGTATGGATTTAAGATTCTCCCTTGCTGTGTTATCACCTGTCTGGAAATCACAGTGTGTCCACTGGCATAAGGGGACAAAAAATTAACTAAAATTTAATTCTACAAACACTGTTTAATTTTGTATTTATATGCCTTTATCAAAAGCAGAGATTTTTCCCTGTCGTTAACTACTGACAAGACAGCTGCAATAGAGACACCTATTACTAATGACTTCCTGTACTCACACTACCTCCTTACAGATGCTGGCTGAAGAGAAGAACATCTCCTCAAAATATGCAGACGAAAGGGACAGAGCAGAAGCTGAAGCTAGAGAAAAGGAAACAAAGGCTTTGTCATTGGCTCGAGCACTTGAAGAGGCTTTGGAAGCCAAAGAAGAACTGGAGAGAACAAACAAAATGCTGAAAGCTGAAATGGAAGATCTTGTTAGCTCCAAAGATGATGTTGGCAAGAATGTAAGTTTTGGCCTTAGAACAACAATAACTTAAAATAGCAGCTAAAAAAAGAGATCATTGTTTTCAGTGTGGGAAATTCTCTGCAGCACACAAATCCATTCAGCAAGATCAGATATTTCATGCAGAATTCAGAGGTTATTCCATTTGTGTCCAAACTTTCAAGGGACTTGGCAAAGTAACTGTAGGCTGTGTTTATTTTTTATATAACTTCAAGCATGAAGAAGATTCTAAAAACATTAAAGAGATTCTAAATAATGTACTGGTTTATTACACTTCTTTGAAATTGTAAACTCTGCTAATCTTATTTTATTAGTTATATTTGACTTTGCCACCTGCCTTACATTTACTTATATAACCGTAGCAAATTTCCACCACTTCCTTTATTACGGAGAGGTGATTATATTACTTCTAATACTAAATAAATTAAATGATGATATTTGACTAGATTAAAAATGAAAGATTGGGATAAAGAGAATCTCATGTTATTTTAAGACAGTTTTGCAAGTGTACAAAATAAAGCTAATTTACCATTTTCAGTGTAAATTATTTCATTCATTGTCCATAGCTGCTGGTTCAAATGTGGCCTGTACTGCAGGTATACTGTGCATAACTAGAATTATTTTTATTTCTCTTAACAAGTCTATTAAATTCTCATTGCTTGAAAGGTCCATGAATTGGAGAAATCAAAACGGACCCTTGAGCAGCAAGTAGAAGAGATGAAGACACAATTAGAAGAGCTAGAGGATGAGCTACAAGCTGCTGAAGATGCCAAACTCAGGTTGGAAGTTAATATGCAGGCCCTGAAAGGCCAGTTCGAAAGAGATTTACAAGCCAGGGATGAACAGAATGAGGAGAAGAAAAGACAACTCCTCAGACAGGTACCATTCCTTACTATTGGCTTTGTAAATATCTAACCAAGTCAGTTGAAAGGCCCCAACCTAATGCCAGTATTAAAAGCACCTCACTAACTATAATGAGAAAAAAGCATTACATTGCCTTGTTCTTCGTGATTTAAAAAAAAAAAAGGAAGAAGAAAATAAAAGGGTTATTGCACTGAAAAAGGCAG
Source organism: Platysteira castanea (assembly GCA_013397175.1). Taxonomy (NCBI): domain Eukaryota; kingdom Metazoa; phylum Chordata; class Aves; order Passeriformes; genus Platysteira; species Platysteira castanea. The sequence goes on from VYXC01005488.1 coordinate 404,813, forward strand.
GGGGGTTTCCCTGTCTCAGTAGCAGATGCACAGTTACCAATAAATCTGCAACCAGTACAGTATAAAACATATGAATTGTTATTTCTGACACAGTCAGAACCACCTTCCCTGTATTCTCAGTGCAGGTGAAAAAAGACAACTTCCAATACATCCTTCTTCCCAAGGTACGCTGAATGCATACAAAAGCATTGGAGATGAAAACAGACAGGATAAAACTTATTTGTGTAGAGGTGTTGTGACAGCAAGGACAGCTGCTGTAGTCATCATCTTGTAGCACACATATTTCCATGAACACAGAACCCAAATTGCTGAGTCCTTTCAAACACCTTTAATTTTGGGACAAAATGGAAATCTATTCTTACTACCAGGGAAATCACAGAGATACGGGTTCTGTGTACACTATTCAGACATACACAGAGTGTTTAAGAGTGCCCAAGGACTTTCCTAAACTGAACTTGTTTTCCTTAATGATCAGCTCCATGAATATGAAACGGAACTGGAAGATGAGCGGAAGCAACGTGCCCTGGCAGCTGCTGCCAAAAAGAAGCTGGAGATGGATGTTAAAGACCTGGAGAGCCAGGCTGACTCTGCTAATAAAGGTCGGGAAGAAGCCATCAAACAACTTCGAAAATTACAGGTATGTAACCCCAAAAATACAGCTTTTCCCACTGCTGTGTCTTGCACAGCCACAATACAAAAGTTAGGTGACATTTGTGAACTTGATGCCCATTACAAATGATTGGTCAGAGGGGGAATTTTAACTAGACTCCCACATTCAAATATCAGTATTTTAATGCTCGGTTTGAATGACAGTGGAAAAATTCACAGGGCAAATGATTAAAATCTTAAATTTCATTGTGGTAGAGATGTTCCAGAATTCTCTAGCCAACACTCATCTGCTGCTAACTTACCCACAAGGAGGAAGACAAAGATTCACATGAAGAGAAAGGACTATATGATAAAATCTATTACAGGGATTCAATCCAGGTTCTAACACTTGACTCAAGAGCATAAAAGACTGTTCAGAAATCAGGTTGTCTCTGAACTAGCATGTTCCTGTTTATATTTTAAATGTCCATATCAACTGTTCTGTCACATGCTAACAACTAAACAACAAAAATTTTCTTAATCAGAAAGATTAAGATTTAATCTTAAGAGTTAAGTACATTTACTGAAATATTCAGAGGAAATATGGACAATAGGCATTAAAAAAGATGCAGTGTTCAAGTGGAAGCATTGCCCTCCTTGGAATAGCATTTCAGATCTTTCCAATATGTGCTACCAGACCACTGCAGAAAATTTAACTTAAGCAGCATTTTGACTATGTAAATAGGTATGTGTTCAGTTCCGTCCACATTTCTCCCTACTGAAATTATAACAAATTTGTTACTTCTTTCAACAAGGCTCAGATGAAGGACTACCAACGAGAGCTGGATGATGCACGGGCTGCCAGGGAAGAAATATTTGCTACAGCCAGAGAAAATGAGAAGAAAGCAAAGAGCCTGGAAGCAGAGCTCATGCAGCTTCAGGAGGTAAAGTGGGAAACCTGCAGCAGAAAGGAGACGATATACGACCTTCAGTAGCAAAACAGAACTGCAGTGAAGTAATCTAACAGCTCTTAGGGACTGAACTTGTAACAAGTTCCATGTGCTCCACGGACAGCACTAAAGCTGTTGGATCTCCATCTGAGCATAGTCAGACTGAGCTGAAAAAAATCACCTTGGAAGAAGGTACAGATCGCCAGCCTTAAAGGGAAATGAACTGTATGATCCACCACAAACTGTTTTCAATAGCAATAAATTCTTGAGGGCTTAGTGCTATTATTCCTACCTGTATTAAATGGCAATCTTGTGACTAAAACAAATAAAACAGAAACCAGCTGACAGGCTGGATAAAGTGTATTTCATTGTACCTCCCTAGGATTTATGATAGGACAAGAATTTATTCTGTTAAAAAGACAATCCATCTCATACAGCTTTAGAAAGTTTACAGTCCTCTGAATCATGCTAAAGCCACTTGACCATTTACTCATTTCTTTACTATGCTGCTTTTTCCATTTCTCTAGGACCTGGCTGCTGCAGAAAGAGCTCGCAAACAAGCAGACCAGGAGAAAGAAGAGATGGCAGAGGAACTTGCAAGCGCTGCCTCCGGAAGGTAGGAATACACCAAATTACACACAAGGCTCTGAACATGCTGCTAATTCTGCCAAGACAAGTTTTGTTCCTTTCCCTACAGCCATCTGGTCTTGACAACGTAACATGCATACATATGACTACTTTCACTGGAATATCTAGTTCTCTTTCTGTATTATTGGCAGTTCATAATACATTCATAACATATGGTCAGAGCCATCACTACTCACTTTTTAAATTTAAACTTCCAGGACAAGCCTTCAGGATGAGAAACGGCGCCTGGAGGCAAGAATTGCCCAACTGGAGGAAGAGCTGGAAGAGGAGCAAAGCAACATAGAGGCAATGGGTGACCGCATGAGGAAAGCAGTGCAGCAGGTAGAGCTCATTCCAGCACACGGCACTTTCTGTTCGTATTCCAGCAAAAGCCACTTGTGGTTCTGAATATCTGGAGAATTGCCATCCCAAACTGCCACCTGTCATTTCTCTGAAAGCATGCAACACTTCTGTGAGCATGCAACACTTGTGACAGCATCCCTTCCCATCTTGCAGGCAGAGCAGCTGAACAATGAGCTGGCAACAGAGCGCTCAACTGCACAAAAGAACGAAAATGCTCGGCAGCAACTGGAGAGGCAGAACAAAGAGCTAAAGAGTAAGCTGCAGGAGATGGAGGGAGCCGTGAAGAACAAATTCAAAGCTACAATTGCTGCTCTGGAGGCCAAAATTGCTTCTCTCGAAGAGCAATTGGAACAGGAAGCCAGGTACTGGGCTCCCGGAGGGCAGAGCTGTCCATTTATTGTTCCAGTTCATGAGACAGAAAATAAACAAAGGCAAGCAGGATTTGTGTCTTCAGGCTTTCAGAGCCATTGAGATTTGGTAAAGTCTCATTCTCACTTAATATTTCTGAGACATATGGCAAGTAACTGGAGTTGCTATGCTTTCTGATTAAGATCCATTTTATTGCTGAAAAGTTCTACTGGTACCAAAGGCAAGGATCTGCTCCCCTACATTTTAGAGTTACTGCCCTATGACTCTGCCAGGTTAATTGCCAGAACACATTGTGCCACTTGTTGGATTATTCTTTGAGGAAATCACCTTGCGTTTCAGAACACATCTCCTGGAGTACCTCTAGCATACAGCAGAGATATATATTTGTTTTTGTTTTGGTCAGAAGAACAGGAGCTTTAAGTTTTCCTTAGAATTCACCTGTTAAATTCAGTAAGACCTTTAACACATGGGTCCTTGGTGCCAGTTTCATGAGCCACGAGCCCAAGGCAGGTGTAGAATACAGAGCTTCCACATCACCAAACGCTGCCCTGTCATTGCAGAGAGAAGCAGGCAGCGGCCAAGACGCTGCGCCAGAAGGACAAGAAGCTGAAGGATGCACTGCTGCAGGTGGAGGACGAGAGGAAGCAAGCAGAGCAGTACAAAGATCAGGTACAGACTGTGTCACAAGGGTCTCAGTCAAGGGCACAGGAGTTCTCAGGTTTTGCCCTTAGAAAGGAGGATTCCACGTTCTGCCTCAAGCAAATGCCCTTCTAGGAAGCAGACTCTATGCTTAGATTCCATGCTGGGAGAGCTATACAGTCCATTGCTAAAAGATGGGACAATACAACTCTTCTATGCTGTATCAAGTGCCAAAGCACAAGTCCTTGTCAATCAGCCAGCTGCAACAGCCTGACTGCACAGCAATATACAGGACTGTGCACAACACCCTTGGTGCTATACGAATAGAGATGCTGAACACATTTTATATTAAAATTTTTTGCTTTATCTAATGCATATCCATCTGCAAGCCTGAAAAGCAGAGCTAGGACTGTGCAGCAAAAGAAAATAACAAGGTTATGTCTGAATACAGTAGCTCCCAGCAGAATGAACTCCCACAAGGTTGTTTTCAGGCTATAAGGTTCCATCTTTGATTCGGGTCATGTTTCAGTACAACTCTCAGTAGAAGCAAGAAATTAAAATGAGGAACATAAAGCTATTAGATCTGTTTTAAATTAAAGCATTACTCTAAAATTTCCCTTTAGGCTGAGAAGGGCAGCATTCGGCTCAGGCAGCTGAAGAGGCAGCTGGAGGAGGCTGAGGAGGAGTCCCAGCGCATCAACGCAAACCGCAGGAAGCTGCAGAGGGAGCTGGATGAAGCTACTGAGAGCAACGACGCCCTGGGCCGTGAGGTTGCAGCACTAAAGAGCAAGCTCAGGTAGAGTGCCCTTGTTTGGGGATAGCCCTTCCCACTCACTGACAGCCTTGAAATTTAGAACTGAATTACAAAAGTGGAAAAAAATCTGTCAGGTAAAGAACAGACACTGATAGTGCTGCGAAGTTACTCGCTCCTTGTGTTAGCCTGGCACGCAGAACAAAAGGCCGAAGCCAGGAGTGAAGTGCATTCCATAGACTGCAGCAGCCTCAGGATGTCAGCTGAGATGAACTGCAATAACATGGCACAGGCCTTACCCTTCTCTAATCAAAAACCTTTTGGCTTAAATTGGAACAGAATTAGGCTTGGTTGCTTTGGAAAACACCCCTTATATAATGGCTGTATCTATTTGTACAGAAGCAGTCACAAAAGGGTAGAAATGCTTGTGCTTTTCACACTTTCACACATGCACAACTCACATGTAACGACTGCGAACAGTCTGGGACATCACAGGCAGTAAATTATTCTTATTCCAAAGTCTCTTTGGACTTCACCACTATAGGATTCAGTGTCATCAGACCAAGGAAAAGATTAAAACGTCCCATTGCATTTTCTTTTTAAAACTGCTTGGGAAGAAGACAAAGCTGTGATCAGTCAGCTACATCCCTGAGTCCTGCACTCCTGGGTTTGAAAACATGAGCTGACTGAAATAAAGAGGCTGACTTGAATTATAAAGAAACTGCTCTATCTGCATCACTATACCATAACATTTTGCCTCCTACCTAGCACCATCACTATGTCAGATGAAAAAAAAGCACCAGTCTAGTTGTGTTCTCAAAGTAGTTTGCCAGGGTATTTACCAGTAACGTGCTTCAGTGTTACTGGATGTGGATTCCCTTCAAAGTGAAGAGTTATGGATGTGGCAGCCTTTTCCATTAGCACCATCTTGGGTAGTACATGCTCCTGGCTGCTTTATGAAGCAGTGGCTGTGTCCAGCCCTTTTACATAGAACACCACAAGGCTCATTTTTGTTTTATCTAAATGTAATGTAATTGGCTGTAATGTACTTTGTTTAATTATTTAAAAGTAATTACCTACCTCTGATCATGACCATGTGCCTAGTATAACTGCCCAGGACTCTTTATCTCTGTTTCAGAGGGACACAGGAACCTTCGCATGACTAAGCAGGTACCATGCCTTCAACTTTGCAGCTAGCTTGTATTGCACAAATTTCCATTTTCTTTGGCCCTGGTTAAAATTATGTGAGGTTTCTGCAAACTGTGAAGGCTTGGATATCTTGGCATTAATCTGTTTTATCAAAAAAGACAAATATTACAATAATCTAGCTACCATCAGCTGTTCATCAGTGATACATCTTTCTTACAAGTAGGTTATGTACTGACGGAGACTTACCAACGTTGCATTCTCACAAGCTCTACCGACAGAGTACCTAATTAAGTACTCTGATTTTTTCTGCATGAATTTTTTTTTGCACATCTTTGTGCACTGCCACGAAGAGTAAATTTTTTTCAAATAAAATACATCATTGATTAGTAAAATTGATTAAAAGGACTAATGAATATTGAGTGTCACAGCATGTCATTAGAATTTCACAGTATTTCTTGTGCCTACTGTAATGCTGACCTAAGGTAAGAGCCCATCTAATTCACCTGAGATTTGGGAAGCCTTACTTGCATGTGATTTATCACACACCACACAATCACAGACAAAAGAGAAAGTCTTGCCTTTCATTATGTAGCACTCTGTGCCTGTATTGCTTACAAAGAGTTATTACTGAGGCTTTTAGAGCTATTTTACAGACATTACCATGCTTGTTTACTGTTATTAAAACATAGAGCACGGACACAGAAATTGAAGCTGACACTGTAACCTAGCACAGCATTATGTTGTACTTATTAGCACATTCTATGGAGATAGGAATAATACCTGCACTGCAAAAATTAAAGAGCTATTGCCTTGTAATATTTGTATACTTTCTATTTTACATAGGCTGGATTTTGCTGTCAATACACAAATATTTAAAGATGATGTCTTGTCCTTGCATGTGCCTTTTAGTCAGCCTAATATTTCCAGTCAGACTGTTACTCAAGCACTACTCCAGTAGCACTTGATCAAAGGCAGATTAAATACAGAGGTGCTAAGCAAACACTGATGCTGAAGGCTTGTCCCAGATACACACATTATTCTCAAGGTACTAATGCCAATGACCACCTGAGTATTATCAAACACATAAACTTGTTTAAGAGGAACAGATATAAATAAAAAGTGTTTATCCACAGGGCCATTACCAGTTTAAAGAACTGGTAAGTTTATGCATACTGCAACAATTTGTTAATAAGTAGTTAGTGGGTGATAAGGAGTTCCCTTTGCAGCCAAAATGTAGTGCACAATTTGGTGAGACTCTTGCTGTTACTCCCCCCAGTCCCATGTCCTCTTGCAGCACTTCAGTGAATTCCTGCAGCACAAATGACTCGTGAGCAGACAGCACAAGTCCAAGGGGGGGAGAGCACTTCCTTTATTAACAAGAAGTAACAAATTTATTAACCTAATTAAAAATTTCTTGCTAAATAATAATAACAAATATCTGCTGCCTTAACATAGTAGACCCTGCTGTTACACCCTGCCAAGCACACACCAGGGTAGAATGACACACCCCCGTGTTCAGTACATGCCATCAGCACCAGAACAACCATGGTTAACTATCAGTGATCTTACATGAAGCTTTATTAGCCAGCTAATTGCCTGCTCACACTGAAGTTTAAGGGCAGAATTATGGAAAACAGACTACACGTCACATTTCCATCTTGGAAATGCAGATTCGTGCCTCTGAACTAAGTTAGTCCAGCCAATGCTCCTACCCTCTTCCCTCATACAGAAGATTGAATTTCAAACTTAAATAGCTGCTTCAGAAAGGGCACCGGCTTAGTCTTTTGCAAGGACAAGACAAGCCTTTAAATATTTATGCATGATTGCTGTACCCAAAAGTGTAGTCTCGGATATATTTAACACCAAATTAGTATTTCTGGCACAATATCCAGTGATCATGCATTTATTCTATTGCTTATGTCTCTGGTCTCAAGCCTTTACAAAGGTTTGCTTAAGGAGGGGCAAGTGAGAGGCGATGTCACAAAACTGAAATGCTTTGTAGCACATTAGCAATGGAGGCCATGGGACAAACCCATCTTCTGTCTCACTTGCTCACACCTCCCCAAAAATTAACCTTGAGGACCAAAGTGTCCCTGCCTTGGGATGTGCCTATGAAATATATGGGCATGGGAGGGAGATGGGAGACGAAAAGGGGGTAAAGTGGGAAAAGCATTTCCTATAAGACACTTGCACTGCTAAGCATCAGTCCCTGGGTTACAACAGTTCCAAAATAATGACTGTTTCCTCTCTCTGTTGGGAAAGAGATTGGAGTTACTCCAAATCTGGATGTCACAGCTGTCAGAGCACCTGTAGCACTGTGACCAGTGCAGCCTGTGCAGAGAGGAGCTGTGGGCTCAGAAGTGCCTGCTGACATCCACAGCACTACCCCAGGCCCAGGGCTCACAGGCCCTCAGGAACTGGTGGGCAGGAATTCCACACAAATTGCTCTCTCTCCTTGCTCCTGCAGAGGGACAGGAGGGACACTCCTCTGCTGTGGCTTCTGTTCCTTTCAACTACCATCAGTTGCAGCCCCCATGGGGGAAACCAGTGAAATGAAGGGAAGAGTGGGGGTGATTTGGGGCTGATGAAACTATTTAGAGGAGGACAAGGACACAAGCACAAGAACAGGAAACCCGTTGCATTTCCCAGCAACTGGGAGTCTCAGCCTGTTCACAAATTACTATCACGTTACAGAAGAGGAAGCAGTATTAGAGGCCCACAGCTCTTGGCTTTTCTGCACTTAGAATCATCAGCCCCACAGGTCCTGTTACAAAATTCTGTATATTTGTGAGGATTCCAAATGACTTAACACCTGATTATTTTTTTCCTATTTTTCCCCCTCTTACTGCAGGAGGGGAAATGAGCCAGCATCTTTTGCCCCACCCCGTAGATCTGGAGGCAGAAGAGTAATTGAGAATGCAACAGATGGAGGTGATGACGAAATGGATGCAAGAGATGGAGATTACAATGGAACAAAAGCCAGTGAATAAACACGCTTAAAAAATTGCACTGCAGCAAGGGGAGGGAGGAAGGACGATATTTAGCACTGTATAAGTCTACTCTTAGTGTCAAGGTCACATACACCCACTCCTCTGACAGATAAAAGCACAACTGCCTTGTCTCCAATGTATAGATTGATGCTAAAAGTACTCCAAAACTTATCCTACCATGAAGTGTATTTGAAAAGATGGGGACTTTTCACAGAGTAATTCACTTCGAGAATCTTGCAGAAAGTGAGTTCCAGTAGCTCAAATGATTTAAATCCCAGTGAACTATACTCTACGCAGGAATTGTGAGATTGTTGCAGGGAAAAAAAAGGCATTGGTCAGTTAATCTTTTCTTAAACTTTCATTTTGTTTTGAGTATTCAATTAATATAGGGTTTTCTCCTGGTTACTACACCCCTGATGCACAATTCACAAGGTGGAAGTGCCTTTTTAATCACTTACTGAAAAATATCATTTGTTCAAATTAAGTCAACTGTTACAGTTTTATATGCACCATGGATGTGCTTACACACTAATAAAAGGCTATAAAAATGACTCCACTATTCTTGTGTACAGGTGTCACTTGAAGGGAAGGGGGGATGCAGCAGAGCTTCTCTAAAACTGAAATACTTCTTACAAAAGTTCATCTGTAATCATTAGAACAAAACTCTGATTTTCTCCAAAGCTTTGCTTTTGAATACAGTAAAGCCTGTACACTGAGCTGGAAGTAAATTGGCATAGGTACCTGGGACAGGTTTGATTCCCTCAGGAACACACCGTGCTACCTGAGGTGCCCTGGGATGCATCCAAGGGCTGACACACACAGGACCCGCAGGAGACTTGCAGCACTCTGGGGCAGCAGCTGGAAAGCCCTCGGGGCCCTGTGTGTCTGTCTGTGGGCACCAACCCACCCTTTGGCATCTCTTACTTGCAGAAATACTTCCAACCAAAGCCCCAAGTGCAGGCTGAAACCATTAGAAACAGCAGCCCACACTGAATGCAGGGATCCAAGCCAAGCTATTCTGCACTAAGGACTCAGCATGCAGTTACTTTCTATTTTTGGAGCACTCCAGCAAGACCACAGCCTACTCCTGGGAGCTACCAGGACCTACCACAAACCCACGCAGCTCAAGCACTTTCAGACAGCAGCAGCTCTGTGGTCACACCGGGGCAGTAGGGAGCCATGCACAGCAAAGCTGGATGTAAAATCACTCTAAATCCCCTGCAGAGAGCTTACTTGATGCCTTTGATTGAACAGCAAGTGAACCTTAAGCAGTGTGACTACAGGGAGAGCAAACCATGTACGAACATCCACCTTGACAGCTAAAGCAATCATCTTCTAAATCTAAGCATTGTTTCACAAGTGCAGAGATCACAAACTGGGGATTCAGACTAGGCACCATTTAGCCAGCAGAACCAGAGCCCAGAGAATTCTCTCTGCTCATGAAAGAGTAAAGGAAGAATCCATTTAGAGCAATTAAGATGACAAGCTGAGCAGAGAGGGGTTGGGAGTTATTGGATAACACTTGATCATTGCTTGATCAGGCACAGAGCCCAGCTCTGTGAAGATGCTCAAGAGCTGGCTGTTACCACGGTTTGTGAGCCTGCATGTGTGGGAACAAGGAGACAAGCAAGTCAGACTTCATATTAAATGGTCTTAATCACCAGTGCCTGGAGCAGAACCAGCAAACTGAACATGTATAAACCACAGCAACAACTTGCAAAAAAACTCAGAATGCATCAACAACTCACATTCAAAATAGGCTTTATTCTGCTCCCCACTTAAATCAACTTCATAGGTGGACTGAAAAATGGAAATGATCTGTGGTTTTCATATTTTAGAGAAGTAGATGCCTCAGTGGCTGTTTTCACAGCACTTTCTTAAAAAAACCCCAAAAAACATCAAACCCATTTATGTATTCTTTTGTTAATAAGCTCTCCCCATCCCCTGCCATGAAAAAAAACCCATAAAAATTGTTTAGTCATGATTAGTTTTGCAAGTGCAGGCTTCCATAAAATACATTAACACTGGGAATGAATCTACTCCATTTAAAAAACAAATGCAGTAATATTCTACAGGGGGAAAAATTATTTTAAAATAATTCTCTACTCATATATACTCCTCTAGCATAAAGGGCTTTTCAGGTTAAAAAAGCATTTCTAAATTAGTAATAGTTGATACATTAATATAGAAAAATAAAACAAGAAAAAAATCACTAACACGCAAGGCACCTTAGTGAAAGGAGGTTTGTAAAGCAGTAAAACCCACCTATCAAGATGTTAGAACTAGAAATTTAATCAGGTCTGGCCCCCTACAACCACAAGGCTTTATGGGCCACTGTGGCATAAAAAAACCCAAAAAAGTCTACATGCTACTAGCTCTGGGATCTCCTAAGCACTCTAAGCACTAGACATGTCTCACCTCTAACCATGACCTGTTCTGAACAACAAATCATTGCTTACAGAAACATCTTGCCACTACAGAGGCAGGTTTTTGTGCAGCAACATTCTGGTCAGCAAACATCCCACGAGGAGCTGAGCAGCTTCCCTGCAGAAATACACCTTTCTCCACATAAAAACACTCCTTTAATTTAAGTGACTGCAGCACACAACACCCATGGTAGAAAGCAGAATTTCAGCCAGAACTGGTGGTGAATTAACACCAAAAGCCAAAGCCTGAGGAGCTGCATAGGGAATATTGCTGTGGTGTAGGCAGAAGGACAGTGGCTTTGGCAGCGTCAAAAGAAGTGACCTTCAAGGAGCTATTTACAGTAGCTGATGCAGGAAGCAATTCCCAGTCCTGCACTGCCACAGTCAGCACTGCTTTGTCACACTTTGTCACCCACAGAACTTGCCCAGAGGCCACTCTGGAAGCCACTGCCAATTGTGACTTCTTGTTCAGCTCTCACCTACCCTGACACTGCTGTCTGCTTGCTCATTGATATTCTCTTTAAAACTAAAGTTTGAAATACACATTTCTTCTCCTTCACCAAAGCCAGCCAGGCTTTTCATAGCAGCATCTTGACAACACTTTGTGAGGGATGGCTCATGGGTCCTGGAATGTTTGAATGCCGTGTTCCAAACTCCAGACGTTTCACCAACCTGCAAATACAAAACACAAGTCCGTGCACTTCTCACTCAGTGTAACCATGTTCAGAATAACTGCTCACTTCCAGAACACACCCCTCAGCTGAGAAACCAGCAGATGAAAGAACAGCACTCTGAGCACTGCATGAGGCCATTCCTTAACTGGGCTGAGTTTCCACTGCAACACAGGGCTCCATTTCCCATTGAGTGATGAACACTATCTTTTACAAGTGCTGGAATTTCAGTTTAGCATTGCAGTAGTAGATAGATAATCAGCTGCATGAATATGTAAATGTATGGCCCCTGAGGCTTTCTTGCAGGAGCTTTCATGAGGTTTCTCCCCAGGCTAGGAGAACAAGTACCAAGTGGAACATTCCTTCTAAACAACACCACTGGGCACTGGGTTACAGGACACATCAGTACTCACAGCACACGGGTCTGGCTAAAAATTAAGTCTGAAACAAAGTGTACTTAATTTACACAGAACCTAAAGAATGTGCAGTACAGGATTGGCAGAGTTATTGCAGTTTGCAATAACCTTGCTGATTTTTCATCATTTGATTTAAAAAAGAAATTTATAAGTTGAGTAAGGCAACTTCCTGTCAGCTGCTACTTAAAAACACCTCTTAGCAACTGTAAAGGATTCTGAGTGGACCTACTATTCACCTTTCTTCCAGTTCTCCCATAAGTGAGAATCTTAACTATGGTAAGGGAAGTCTCCCTACATATGCTGTAACATCCTGAGACATCACTTGTACAAGAACAAAAAGCATAAAAGAAATTGAACCAATAAGCAGGAACTGTTGTACTTTGTCCCATTTTAAACACTGATTTATAATAAAACACATCTTGCACTTGCTTCAAATTTGAGGTATTCAAAACTTGATCTCAGCTTGCCTTCCAATTTCAGCAGCAGGTAATTCCAAATTTTAAACTTACCTGAAATATTCAAATCGTAATCCTGAATAATTTGACATACTTTGAAAACAAATCTGTCCCTACCAAAACAAAGACTTAAATACCAAATACCAGTCCCTAAATTCCAAGACCAACAGCTGTCACTGAGACACCAGCAGAGCCCAGCACTCACCCTGTATCACACAGAGGCTGATGAGGACTCAGGCGTGTTTCAAGGACATCTCTGTTCATGTACATGGACACCGAAGGTCTGCTTGGAGACTGGTCATACACAAAGTTTCGGCAAGATGCAAGCTTGGACTCCAAAGCCTGAAGTAAATAGATGAGGGAAGTGTCAGAACCCTTCTCTTTCAGAAGATGGCCTTGTGGCACACCAAACTGACACTAAGTGTGTGGGTTTGAGGTTTTTGTTCTTTCTTTAAGAGTGAGTTGTCCAGTAGAGGAACCTGCTAGGCCCTAGTGCCACACGGGTTCTGAATTTGTGAAGAGATGAAAACAGTCATCTCTCTAAAGCTGTCTCTGTTTCTCTAGGGAACTGATGCTCTTCACCAGCAGGAAGACAAAATCTTCACTTTCCTTTTTACATCTTTCTTACAAGCATCACTTTTTAGATTACTAAACATTCATTTGAGCTATTTGCTTCCCTAGACATGTGTTAGGTGGTACACCAGAGGGAATGACCCACAGATACTCCATGCTCCATCACATGCTCCCATTCTAGATCACTCCACCTTTACTGAGTTACTTTTTGGCTGTGTCAGTTCTGCAGCTCAAAGAGTCATACAAATGCTTGTAACAACACAGCATCAAGGCAGAACGAATGAAACACAAGTAATGGAATTACCTTCCCAGCATCAGAACTACCTTAAATATCAAACTACAGCTTAGCAGGACATTAGGCCTTGCTCAAAAGACTACTGGACTCTTAAGGCAAACTTCATCAGAAGCCTCTTGGACAGCAGGCACCAGCCTGCTAACTTCTCTGCCTTTCATTGGAGCACATCCCTTCTCAATTTACTCATGCTAACTTATTTTTTCTGCACATGCACTTCCAGCAATTCACAGAGGGAGATATTATCCCCATCTGGATTAGAACTTAGAAAAACAAGCACGGTTCATTTTATCTGGCGGTTGGTCAGAAACGTTTGCAGTCCAAACCAATCCCAAGGCCACTCTTAGCTAACCTGGGGCCAAGAGACTCTTTCCAGTCTCCCCTGAAGAGCAGCACAAGTAGTGCTGGCTGCAGTTTCCAACAGCTCCAGCTTTCCAAGAGCATTGCCTGGCAGGTAATCACTCACCCCCACTTTTCGCAGCAAGTCTCCCACAATGTTAAGTGCAGATATTCTTGCAGCTGGTGTGAGAGGGGTTGCACCGTAACTGTCCTCAACACCTGCAGGGCAGGTTAAAGAAAGATATGCTACCCATGAAAAGGAAAAAAAATAAATTCACCCTACTCTCTTAGAGAGGACGATTCAAGGAATACAATTGAAGATCACACAGGTTTTTAAAACCTTTCCCCTAAATTAGACCAACATCTCTGGGGCAGTTGTAAACTAATAGTTAAGTCCCAACAGCTCATCTTATCCCTCATTATTACCAGACAGTTCAAGTCAATTGGAAATGAACAGACTATGAATAAACTCAAAAAAATCCCAGTCTATGCATGCAGAGACCATGGTGATTGGATTTAGGTGTATTTACACTACACTACACACTCAACTCTGTGGCTAAAGGAGGAATGCAAACTATAGCAAAAACAAGAGCATCACATTGTATTTCTGAGCCGGTTCCCTGCCAGTCACCTCTCCTAAATGTCCCAGGGGTGGATATGCTGATGGGTGTCCGACGCATTGCAGGTGTTGAGGGCACAGATAAGGAGGCCTGAACTGCAGTGTCTGTTCTTTCTGCTTCCAGGGGAGTTCTCATCGGTGTTTTGGGTTTCTCCTGTTTCTGCTGCACTGCAAGCTCTTGTCGTAGATCTATGAAAGAAGCAACACAAAGCAAGTGCTGGAATATGTAGCCACCAAGATAAAAACAGGAGGCAATCTTTTGCTCAAAAGATTTTTCTCCTCATGGAGGTGAGGTAAAGTCACTTATCCTTGTAGAAGACTATTCCAGGCATATCTTCAAAATCCAGATTAAAGAAGCAAACTTAAAAGCCCAGCTCTAAGGCATATGGAGAGGACTGAACAGCTAGAAGGCAGCAGGAGAGAAAGGAAAAGATACAAATAACTTCTGTCTAACCTCTGGCTTCATCTTTCAGGCGCTGCACAGACTCCAGAAGGTTTTCTTTCTCATCCAGCTCACTCTCCAGAAAAGCATTTCTTTCAATAGCCTGGTTTAAACGCTGTTCAAAATCCTCCAGAGACATTATAGTGGCTCTGAAAAAGAGTGCATTAGGTGTCACTACCGGATCGTTCAAGCACATCGAGGACTCCCTCTCCCACAAGAAAATGGATACTGTTGCATTTTTGTTTGGTTTACTCTGTTTTATTAATTTTTTTTTTTATTTTAGCTTGTAAGATATGAAAGAGTGCAGTCAGGGGAGTGGAAGACGTAAAAAAAATTTATCACATTGCCCATCTGCAACCAATCTCTTCAACACAATCATCACACAAGTGACAGTTCAGAATGGCAATGCTAACGAGTACAGTGTCACAAACAGCTCAATGACACCATGTTCACAGGACAGAACAGAGGTGGGAAAAAAACCTCACAAAAAGTAGATCACCTTTTTGCTCTTTCCAAGTCATCGTTTTCTTGCTCGAGTTCTCGAATGTATTTCTGAAGCTGCTCTTTAATAGCTCTTGTCTGTGCCAAGTCATCTTCCAGTGCAGAGATTTGCCTGTATCCTTCTGAATGCTGCATTTCAATCTTTTCCTACTCAAAGGCAAATCAAACAGCACATCAGGTACTTAGCAACACATGTTCTCTTTCTGCAGCATTGTCTGAGCCCCTTGCAAGACAGAGACAGATGCTCTGAAGTTTTTTGAGAAAAATCACTTTACATATGCTAAAATGCCAACAAATTCAATTGCTCACATAATTCTGGATGGCCAGCAGACAAGAGCTCTTCCTGTCACTGCTTATCAAACAAAAGTGATGGGGAACAGTTCCCAACACTCACAGCACAGGGCAATTCCTTGCCTCTCCCAGACAGCCTGACTCAGCACAGTTTCTTAGCAATACACAAAGCAGGATGCAAGAGAAGCCACTTATTTTCAACCCTAGTATGAAGTCAGGCAGTATTTAGGAGCCAAAGTAACAAGAATCAAAAAAAAAATCCAAGTGTGGCACTGTTACATGCTGCTGTGGAATGAGCAAGATTCTGCACTGCCCATGTGGTTTTATTAGCCCAAAGCAGGTCCACAATTCTAGATCACAGAACATTTCAGGCACAGTTATACTTTGGATGTGAACCTAAACCAAACTCTGTCTCCCTCTACACCACGTATACAAGGGTACATTTAAGACAGGCAGAGGCAGGGAGGAAGACTTGGCTTCCACATCAGATCTCTCTCTCCTGCACTGCCACTAAATGTGGAGTTAGTTCCACAGCACGTGACAGGGAAAGCTTCACAGCACACTATCACAATGCTTTATACTCAACCACCTTGCTACCAGACCACTTCAACACGCCAGAGGTTTTTTAGAAACTCCAAGATTGCTGTTCAAGCAGCGTTCCTGAAGTGCTCTCCAGACAGAATTCAAGTACAAAACACCTGAAGTCACTGGAAACAAATCCATGCACTGGAATTTGAAAACCATGGCAAGTAGTCTACTGTGAATGTGAAGACAGCTATTTTAGCACATGAAATGCATAGACAAGGAAGACGGAAAGAGATAACCATCCTGAACTAAGAAATCCTTATTTGACTGCAGTGTGGTGACACTGCTGTAATTCCAGACCTCTGAAACACAGTTAAGAGCCTCTAAGCTCCAAGAGGCAGATTACTTTCTACTAGTTCCTCAGGACTCTCTAAACTAACCCTCCAAAGCACTATTCCCATCGGCTTTTAGGTAGTGTGAGCTCTGATTTCTGAGGGGGAGCAAGCACACACACACTGGGCTGGTAAGCTCAGAGCCACAAGCTGTGTGGGCCTGGCAAAGTTCACTGGTGTTGACCTAGATGCAGATCCCAACCCTTGATGGGCTCAGTTAACACTGCTGCTCAGTAGCTTCATGAGATTAATGCTTTGCTCTTGAATTGATTCAGATAAAAGACCAGAACTGCAAGGTCTGAGTCTTTGTTTTTAGCCAATTGTAATAAACTATCAGCTGATCTGGCCCTCAATGGTGGCTCTGTTCCTTCACTGCAGGCTGTTACTGCAGTTTTCAGGCTGCATGAATAGCCAATTGTTGAATGGTTTATTTCAAGCAGAATATATTTTACGAAAGTTATTTACTGTGAAGAATAATTTTAGATTTTCCAAAATATGGCTACCCTCCACTTTTTGAGGCTCTGTATTGCTTCCTACTATTTTTGTTCTTCACTGTTTTGGCTGGTTCACTGTCCCTTCCTCTCATCCCAGCTACTCTAGAGAAAGAAAATAGTCTGCACACTCCTCAATTAAATGAACTATGGGTTTTATTTTTGTCAAACTTTTGTCTTCTCCCCAAACCCATCAGCTTGCATGGGTTTATGTGGCTACATGGAACAGCAGACCAATTCTACATACACTATGCACAACATTTAATATTTCTAAGGTGCTACAACACGAAGAACAAGGATTAATGCAACATAAATACAGTGAAACAAGTCTTGGAGGTCTTGCTATCAAAAAGCAGGGAGTGGAGGGATTGGCTAAGCTGGTGCTAGAGAGACAGGACATCTGCCTGGAATGGAAGAGTATTTCCTTAAGACAGTAATCTGGACAACAGTTTAAACAAAAGGCGTAGCAAACCTGGATTCATCTGGTGATTAATCACTTATACAAATACCTTCACTCCCATCTGCAAACACCTGTCCCGTTCACCTCTGCGCTGAGGACGTGCACACAACGAGCACCACCAGCTCCTACCTTCACTGCCTCCAGCTCCATCCGCAGACGGTTGTTTTCTGACAGGAGGTCTCTGTTCCTGGACTCTGTTTGTTGCAGCTGAGTCTCCAGTTCAGCTTCATACTCTCGGCTCCCCTCTTGGAATTCACGCAATTCCTCCTGTGTATTCTCAGCACTAGAGAGAAATTCCAGCAACAGAGTTCATCATAATGAACAACGAAAAAAACATCTCTTGTACGCCCAAGGTAAAAAAACCACTGCTCTTGAATGTAGGCGGCTGTATGCCCATCTCCAATGTATGTATTCAACAGGAAGAGAGAACTATATGCAAATGTTTCTCTGCCATGCATGGGAAGTCACCCATAGCAAACTGGTAAACAAAAAAAGTCCAAATAAACAGAAAAACCCCTGAGTCTGTCTTCACACTATAGGTGTTGAGGATATGTGGCATCTCTTTAGTTTGTCAATTGTCCACTGCCATCACACGTTTATTCCATTATTCAATTCTATTATTTATTTGGAAATATAAAAAAAGCCATTATTGATTAGCAATAAAAAGTGAGAAACAGAGAGAAAGATGAAAGGAAATGTCTTATACTCTTGAACAATTCTATTGAAACAATCCTCCAGCAAGCTAAACAAGCAGCAATGAAATGTCTGTGTCTTTGCAAGCAGTGTTATGCACCTTATGCAACAACTTGGAGGAATGAAGCCACTGCCTTACCATTGCTTGTACTTCATAGCCAACTCCTTCCAGTATCTGGTTTCCTCTTCCACTGAGCTGAAGTGTTGTCCTTCTGAGTCTTCCATAATGAGTCCTCAAAGTCTAAAACTCCTGTATCATTTTCCCTCCTGAAAAATTAAAGGGTCAAGCATAAGAACTAAGGCAGTGAGCAGCCTCAGTCCTCCTTGCTGCAGAGCAGAACATCCCTCCTCCCACACAGTCACTGCTCGCCTGGAGACCAAACTAAAGACCAGCCTTGACAGGACTCTGTCACACAGACCATAAATGTGAAAGAATTCCTGCTAAGTTGCTTTCACCCAGTTCTCCCAAAGCTGCTGCAGGCTTACACCACCTTCCCAGCTGTGAGCACCTTCAGCACCTCTGACTACACAAAACCCCAAACCTGAGCTGCAGCTGTGCCAGTGCACAGAGAACACAAGGGGAAGAAGACATCTCAGGCACAACTTCAGCTCCAAACACACTGCAACTCAATAACCCTAAAGACACTTATCATGAAATTAAAGAGAAACTTCAAAGAGACACAGATTAGGAACTCAAGATACTGATTTCTTGAGTTAACATTTCCAGGAACACTTAAGCTTTTCATGGACATAACTGTTGGACATGTGAAAAATTTCTTCCTAGGTCAACACAGACAAAGCTACCCAACTTTAAATCTGAAATATCAAAATCCATGTATGGCTACAATGTATCTGGATACTTCAGAGAACCATGGGAGAAGGGAGGTTTTAGCAGGATACTACTGGCTGGGTTAGGTATGCAGATAAGATTGCAGCAATCCAGAGCATCCAGCTGTCCCTGTGCCAGCACAAACTCGGTCACAGGACAGTCCCAAATGAGAATGACACATGAAACAGCCACAGGGGAATCAAGAACCTTAAGTTGGTCATTCCCACTTGAGGACTTAAGTATCTAAACACCACAATTAAATAACTGCCCTGTGATGTGCATGACACACTCTAATAAACAGGTCAGTAACAAATATTTCATACGAGTTAGTCTTGACAATGGAGAAACATCAAACCTAGTGTTCTGCATAACCAGCCCATGTCCAGCCCTGGGTGAAGCAAAGATTCCACTCAGACATTATCAATTTAACAGAAACCAAATAAGATCAAGAAGAGCAAATAGAGGTGGAATTGAACAATTCATGACAGTGGCAGTTGTCAGAAAACCGTATCACTGAAATCTAATGACTGAAGAAACACAGTTCTACCAAGTTTCAACTCTAGTTCTGCTGAGCAAAATATTTCCTAGAGGTAATTCTGATGGAACAAAGAAGGGATAGTTGAAGCCTTCAAAGATCATTTAGATGTCAGCCCTGTCTTCTACTCTTATTTATGATACTCATAAAATGCTGGAGTGGACCCTCTGAGCAGCACGTCTCAGCTAAAGAAAACATGCATACATTGCACATCTATTGAACTCTATGGAAGAAAATATCTTTAACCTGTGTTGAGACCTTCCTCTCAAAAAAATCGTCTGGTGCAATCAGGATTGGTTACCAGCCACCTATTTTGTAACTCTACTGAGACAAACCCAAGTATTCTTACCTCTATTACAGACAAAAGTACTCAAAGTAGTCTGGCAATCAAGCCCAATTCTTACATACCCAAGAAATGCCACAAAGCCCAAGTCCTTTTCACAGCCCAAGTAATTATCAGATTATTGAACAAGGAGTAAGCAGCGTCACAGCTAAGTGGGGCTGTGCCTGCATACCTCAGTGCAGAGTATCAACTACACACAGAAATTACACTGTTATTTAAAGGGGAGTTGGCAGGTGAGGAGAAAAGTTACTAAGCCTTAATTTTTACAATTGAGTTTGATACAAAATGTTCATTAGACAAAGCTAGAAGTGTTCCTTCTAACAAATAAAAGCACTGTATAATGTACTGACACATTTCCAGCACGAAGTCTCAAGGCTGAAGTATGCACTTGGCAAAAAAAGAGATGAAAAGGAGTGTGAGTGAGGAGGAGTGATTTTCCAAATAATACTCTTGCCCATTAAAAAGAAAATCATGACCAAGCATAATTAACATCCTTGACCTAGGATAGTTTATGTCACATCTACTCTGTTATTTTTAAGTGAACTGAAAGTGTCTTTGATGTTAATAAGTATGTCCTGCTCAAGGCACTGTGTACATACACACACCGATCCCTGCAGTACACTTGTGAAGAAAAAAAAATCAAAAAAGGATTTTTTCTGACACAAGCATTATAATAAATCCAACATCTGTGTTTGGACAGTCAATAAAAATAATTCAGGAAAGATAAAGATGAACTGCAAGACATCTTGCTCCGAAAAGCTTTCAAGCAACATTTTGTAACCAAAAGATAGCTTCCACCAGCCCCAAAATCTTGAATATGATCCTATCTAGCTCTTGTGTTTTTCTACTGCACTTTGGAAGAATTAAAAGACTGTACTAAGTGGCATTTTTTAAGATTGTAGGGCCACATAGAGAACTTTCCTTAACTGATCCATAAGACTTTCAGAGACCCCTGTGAACGTTCACAGCAGCACAAAGGTGCTGTAGCCTTCAGTTCCAGGTATGTCTTTGTGAACGTGAGATTATGGACCCACTGAGGACGTCATCCACTAAGAGCTTGCTCTGCTTCACGGTTACCATTACTAAATAGTACTTATAATTTCAAATTAATTGTTCAACTGCAAATACATGGAAGGACTGTGGACCTGTACTTATTCCTGAGATGTGGCTACCATCCATTGCCACAGGCATTTTTTTTGCTGCAACATTACAAGGAAGATCTATTAGTTTCCTTCCCTGCACTACATCTTAGCTCACAGGGATTTTCAAACTAACCAAAGATGAAAAATACAAACTTAAACTGAAAAGAAAAATTCCAAGCTTGAGACAAAATATTAAAGCTTTTTTCAACTTTTTTTCTGAATTTTGTCTAAGAAGAGTGCAAACAAAAACCATGTACGTCTTGTTAAACTGCCTGTAGAAAGGGTAGGGCTATGACTGGTTTTCCCCTGCTGCCTTCTCCCCTTGATTTTTAACAACTTGGAGACAATGTGCAAAATGCCTGAAGAGAAATTAATGAGGAACTCCTCACTGTCTGGGCTCACTACAAAAGCAGTGAGAGCAAGGGGGGTGAAGGAGGTTTTAGAAATGCTTTGTTACGCACTGGAAAAGTTGGAAAAAACGAGGAGAGAAATCAGAATGTGTAACAGGCACACACCGGCTGCATCTTGCTTGTTTTCGCACGTATGAAGCCAGAAGAGACATCTGGCCAGACTTCCTGCGTGCAGGCAGCACAAACGCTGGTCACAGGCATTACAAACCTCCACATCATGCAGGAAGTGGAAGTGATCATGGGTGGGGACTGGAATTTTGCAATGAGAAAAACACCGCAGCATAAATGTTGCGGGAAACAATTTCATACCAGTGAGAGCAGAATTGCAAAATTCCTACGGAAAAAAACAAGTATCAAGAAAAGCCCGACACAAAATTATTGAAGGAACTTCAATTTGTGAATCAGAGTCTGAGTTCACCAAAACTCATGAGGGCCTCAACTTAGATTGTTTCAGTCCTAGAACAAAGAACTCAAAACAACCCTGATACTGAACTTTTTTTCTTCACAAAAGAACATTTAGCTTAGTGAACAATGCTGGCCTACCTTTGTAGCAATGCCCAATGGTTCAAGTCAAAGAAATTCATATTGTAATAAAAAAGTAAAACAGTACCACAAATACTACTGAATTATCCATGACAGAGATGATGAAGCTCCAGTTAGACAGTTTTTCCTAAATGTAAACCAAAACAAACCACCTCTTTGCTCCTGAAAAGTAATTTTTCCATCCTATGGAAATTCGATTTGCTTAAAATATTCCCCTTGAAAGGGTCTTCCTGTAACACACGGGCCTGTTTCCTTTTGTTTAAGCCATACAAAAGAAAATCACCACAAAAGAGAAAGAAAAGGGAGAGGTCACGGGAGCGTCAGGATTACTACAGAATCCCACAGCCAGCACTGAAAAGAGTTATCAGCTTCTCCGGGGCTTCTCTACCAAAAGGCTGAATTCAGCACAACCCTCCTCCTCTCCGTAATCAGTCCAGCTCCGATACTTGCAACTTTCCAGCGATTCCTAAGGAAACTCCGCACACTTTTCCGCTGAAACGCCTGACCTTGATGGTTCCAGCTGCAAGGGGTCAGCTAGGCAGCGCTCCCGGATCCCATTCCCATGCGGAGCACGAAGCCGGGAGGGAGCTAAACTAGCGTGCACGGCTCCCACGCTGCGCTCCCCGCCCCACCAGCACCCGCACGAGCAACTCCAGAAGCAGAAGGAGGCTCAGGCCCGCGCGAGGCCGCAGCCAGGCAGGGCCCGGGGTCCCGGGTCCCGCTCCCCTGGGCTCTCACCGGGCTCTCACCGCGCTCCCGCCGCGCCCGCACCGCCGCTCCCGGCCCGGCCGGCGCCGCGCCCCATTGGCTGCCGATCACGTGGTGCGGGGCGCTCCGCCAATCAGCGCCGCCGGGACGCGCTTCGCAAACTTTGGTGGCTTTCAAACGGCGCCGGGGGGCGGCGGCCGTTCCCGATCCCGATCCCGTCCCTGATCCCGGTCCCGGTCCCGGTCCCGATCCCGGCACCGGGCCTGTTTCCATTCCTGTTCCCGGCCCCCGTCAGCCTCGCTAAAACACCTCCGTCCATGTTCAATGACCTACAGTCACAAGCACAAGGCTCCGCATCTTCTGAGGTGCTAAGGGTGTAAACCAGCACGTGCCGAAATTTTAAAGGCGTGATTGCCTTTAAAATGATCTAAAAGAGGAAAAGCTTTACATTAATTCTATTTTCTCAATTCAAAAGACCTCTGCTGCAAAAGCATGCAGCGAGACAACGCCCGTAACTATTTTTAATGCCAGCCCAGCATCTTTGGACCAAAGTGCCCTTTGCTCAACCAAGGACGGGTTTCTGTGTCGCAGTCTATGAAATATTAGACACTTCCACTCATCTCCATCTCAGCATGATGTCATCATTCCAGAAAACGAGCGGCTGGCATCCGCAGGGGAATCGAGCTCCCGCAGGAAACGGGGCAGAGCTGCAGCTCACTGCAGCCCATAAATTCCTTGCCGTGCCTTGGCAGGCAGGATCAGTAGGAAGGGAAACGAGGTATGCAGAGGCTTTCTCAAGTGCCTCAGGTGTGTTCCTACCAATCGTGTACACAAACACTTGCTCATCAGTGGTGCCTGGCATTTGTTTCCGGAGCCAAAACAACAACACGAATTATCCCCCGTGTACCGCTGCAGCCCGCACACGCAGGCCGTGTGCCGCCGAGCACCGCCTCGCACCCCGGCTGCCATCCCCACACCGCTGCCCACGGGCACCCACGGGCAGCAGCCCCGGCCCCACA
Organism: Platysteira castanea; assembly: GCA_013397175.1. Classification (NCBI taxonomy): domain Eukaryota; kingdom Metazoa; phylum Chordata; class Aves; order Passeriformes; genus Platysteira; species Platysteira castanea. Next base: position 428,354 of record VYXC01005488.1, read on the forward strand.
CTCATTTACCTCTGAGATGTAACACCAGGCCTGCAGCACTGTCTGATTCCGAAAAGACTTGTCTAAACTGGAAATATGCCTCTCCCAAAGGCTTTGTAGAACAAGCCTGGGACTGTAACTAAGACGATGGATGCTTTTCTATAAATATTACACTAGAAGGAATCTGCCCATAACTAAGACAACTGTAACTGAAAAGGATGAGCAAAGCTGTTCTACTTTCTGATCAGGCATTCAGGAAAATAACTATATTTTCAGGTCAGATGTTTAGCAGAAGTAAGTGGAGACAAACTATCAAACAACTATGAAGAGAAAACTAAATAAGGTATTTTAAAAATTGGGTTAGTAGCATTTGTAGTTCTGTCATTATTCAAGAATGTTTTTATTATTGGATAAGTTGCAGAAAATAAACCACATACTGCTGTAGTATGTTCCCAGTAATTAAAAAATTATACATCGCTCACAAGTTTACTCCAACACTCGATTTTGTTACCATTCTGCAACAACAGGGTGTCAGGCATCTAACACAGGTGGTGTACCTTTGAGGAAACCAGCACAGTCTTTTATAGAAAATGGTAACAAAGAAAGAATGATACAGGAACAAGGGATTGGTCATTGTCCTAGTTTCAGCTGGGATAGGGTTAATTTCTCCTCAGTAGCTGGTACAGTGCTGTGTTTTGGATTGCAAATGCAAATGGTGCTGATAACACACTGATGTTTTGGGTTTTGCCATGTCATTTTTACCTTAGGTCGAGGATTTTTTTCTTTTTAACATTATAATCACTTAAAGTAATTTGAGCTTATATTTCATCCTATCAGTTGCCACCAAGTTGTTATTTAACCCTATACTCTATTCCTTTCTGCTTGAATCTATTTGAACAATTAGTTGTCACGGAAATAAGGATGTAGTGTTCTGTTCTGGGAATATATATCAACTTGATACTTGATAGTCTGCATTCCTCTATTGCTCCAACACTCCGCTGTCACAAAACCACGGAATGGCTCAGCTTGGAAGGGGCCACAGGGGGCCACCTGGTCCCACCTCCCTGGCTCTGGAGTATCCCCAGCAAAGGAGACTCCACAGCCTCTCTGGACAGCCTGTCCCAGTGCTCGCTCACTCACAGCCAAGAAGTTCTTCCTCGTGTTCTGGTGGAACTTCCTGGGCCTGAGTTCTGCCCGTTCCTCTGGTCCCATTGCTGGCCCCAGAGGGCAGAGCCTGGTCCCTCCTCTGAGCCCTCCCTGCAGACACTTTCACACATTCACGTCATGGCTTCAGCCCTGACAGTTCCTGTAGAGCTCCGTGTGTCCCAGCCTCCCCTCACGCCGCTCCGGGCCCGCCTCGAGGCCGCCGCTTTAAAGGAGGCGGGCGCGGGGCGTTACGACGGCCGGCTTTGCGGCAGCGCGCTGCTTGGCGGTGCGCGGCGGCGCCTGACGGCAGAAGGAGCGGAGCGGGAGGAGGGAGGACAACAAAGGCCGGAGGGGCCGCGGCGGCGGCGGGCGCGGGGCGGCGAGGCCGGCGCAGGTGAGGCGGTCAGGGGGGCACAGCCCGGCCCCCGACAGCGCGGGGCTGCTGCGGGAGCGAAGGACCGGCCCCGCACGGCACGGCACGGCACGGCCCGGCCCTTCCTGCGGCGGAGCCGCGACGGCCTCGGCCCGGGGCGGCCGGAGCCCGGCAGCGCTCTGGGGCCGGTGGGCTGGCGTGGGGAGGGTCAGTCTGGAAGCGCCTCGGGACGCAGAGGGCGAACCGCGGGCATGTGTGGTCAATGTACCGCTTAGTCTTTTCGGTTACTGTTTTAATTCCGAAATTAACCGGTGCTATCAGACACATTCAAAAGTAACGTACTCCGGAGTTGTAGAACTGAATGAAATTGATACTGTATACAGCATAATTTTCGGATAGCTAGGATTCGCGTGAATAAGTATTTATGCTTTAAAAAAAAAGTAAAGTTTCTTTTGAGGTTACAAATAATGCAGAGGTAAATGTAGTGCTATGTAATGTGTTCTGTGGTTATTGTATTTAAGATTAAATACAAAAGAACCTGAAGGAGTGTGCTCTAATGAAAGCAGCACGTAGTTGGAGGGTAAGAAGACTTCATTGCTAACCATAGTTTTTCTGGTACTGAGCCTTAGGTTGCTTTGCTGCTTTGTGGTCCTGTAAAGCTAAATAGATGTACAGTGGGCAGCTTGAGAACTAGCAAAAGTATTTGTAAATTATTTTAATAATTTGAAGCTCTGTTTAAATGCTAAATACTGTGGGCTCAATAGAGGTGTGTTATGTATAGGTTTTCTTAGCTGGTGGAAAAACAATGAATATACAGCTCAATTCTTTCAGCTGAGTTCAGTTGCACCTGTTGTGTATTTACAGTTGAGTTGTTCTTGCCACCTGGCTTCTCTTTCTAGGAGAGTGCACTGAAGGTTTGAGAGTACTCTTTCATGTCAGCAGCTCTGTGACTCCAGCTAATGCCATGGACTTCAGATGTTTCCCTCAGACTGGTTCTTCTGTGCTGCAGGTCATGAGGAGCATGCCTGTATTAAAAAGGATAGTCAAGGCCTTGGCCATAGGCATAATTGAATTTAACATAAATAGTGCAGGTGCACTGATGGAGCAGTAGCGGAATTCTTAAGACCACTATGGTTCTTCTGTCTTGTCTAAAAAGTTATTTAAAGCATACTTTCTTTTTGTTCCCTTTAGCAGGTGGAAAGAATGAAAGGAAGGGGGGATGAAAGGATGTTGAACCTTTTTGTTTGGCTGTATGATGGAAGGCAACAGGACGGAGAACCTCTGCAATAGATCATTGGGATGGCTTCAGAGACAAGAGAATGATGCTAAACCATGGCTCTGGAAACTTTCTAATTGCTTTTCTGCTGCTGAGAAGGCTTTGCCTTGTAGTGCGAAAACGGTAATTTCTGCCTTCCCTAAGAGTATAGTTGGGCTCCCAGTGCAGAGGGGGTGGGTGGCTGACTCCAGTGGTGTTGCCGACTAAAGGAGGATTGGGGAGGGAAGGAAGAGGAGATAGCAGTTGCTAAGGTAAGTACAACATCTGCCTGGGCATTTAAGGCCTTCAGTTGTGCTCACAGCACTCACACGAGTGTCAGTGAGAATGGGCAAGTTGCTTTGTGTCAGGCTTTACTTGCTACAGCTGTTTGGGATAATGCAACTGGCTGCCTAAAAGGTGTGTAAAGAGCTTTTGGAGAGCTCTGCCAAGTTATAGCTGAAGAGTAGAGTAGGGAGGTGATGCTTCCAGTGTATCTGTTTAGTTTGGAGGCAAATATAGTTCTCTGAATTATTATTATTATATAATAGCTACAGCAGTTGTGGATACTGTTCTTCACAATGTCTTGTTCCTTGTTTCCATTTCTTTAAATGCTCCTTTTCTGTAATGTACATAATTCTATACGTTTAAGATGCAAAGGGCTAGGGATTAGAAGGAGTAGTACAGCACAATTAGGTACTTGAGCAAGTGAGCTCCAACTGTTAAGTAACACTCATTCAGACACATTTAATCTGGCTTTATATAAAGGCATAGGAGAAACAGATGAGCATGTTGGTGTTTTCATGTGTTGGGGGTTAGGAAGGGAGCTGCCATAAAATCGGGAATTTAGTATATAAATCAGTTCCAGACAGATTTTTGGCAGAGTTTATCTTCATGAGATGTAGCATCAAGTAGAGAGGAATGGTTTTCAAATTGAGTAATTAATTATTCATTCATGTGTACTAGAAGATGCACTAAATTCAATTTGGAAAATAAAAGTTGTTAGAAAGTTTTGTAGCAGTGTTCTGTGCAGGTTTCCTCTACTGACCTTGAGTATTCCGTGCTTCTTTTAACCTTGCTTGATTTTCACTGCTGGCATTTTAAAGAACTTTCTGTCTATGCTTTTGTACATATCAATATCTTAAATCAGAATAGACAAAAACCACTTAGTTGTTGTGAAACTTTAGCCTTCTTTGCCCTCTGCTATATTACCTGCTTGATGTAATTTCTATTTTTTTTAAGTCATACTCTTTTAATGAATTATTTTTAGAGTTTGAATACAATTTTAAAATCTTTATTCAAACTACAGTATGATTACTCATGTGTCTCCAAATTGTGAAGCTTTGTCACATCCATCTGTGTTTGTTCTTAGAAGAAATAAGGATCTCTCAGATGAGATCCTTAACAGTTTTCTGCTTTTCTGATTCTGTTTTGTAGACTCATTGCTGTTTGGTGTATAGCTCTTTGGGTTTGTTGCTTCCAAAATCCACTGATACCAGTATACCTAAGGCTGGCACATGTAACTGACGTGGTTCTTTTAATATTTTATGTGTTCAGTCAGTAAGGTAATAGTAGTTAAAAAGATAGCACTTTAAATGTAAAATTTTAATAGTCTAAAAATACGTGCTTTTTTACCCTATAAATTATTGTTTTATTAATATATGTGAAAGTAACGGTGCTTTCATTTTCCAGAAAGATTACATGGAGAACAAGAAAGCTGCTGTAGAATTGAAGGATGCTGCATCTCCTCACTCTGGCTCTAAATTGTTTCCAGCAGTGCCGCTTCCTGATGTTCATCCTCTTCAGCAACAGCAATTACAGCTTTCCCCTGGCCCCAAAGTAAGCTACTGTGCTCATGGCTCTGACTCTTCTTGTACTCCACAAATGCATTGTGGTGGTGGTGGTGGTGGTAACCTGATTCACCCTGGCACAATATTAGACTCAAAAAACACTGGAACGATAACTTGTCAAGTAGGGTCAGGATTTGCTTATCAGTCTGCATCTTCACTGAAGAACCCTTCAGCTAGAAGCAATTTGGCAGGAATTTCCAGTGAGTTCTCTGGCATGTGCGTAGAAAACAGTGTACCTTCCTGTCAGCATCTGGCCTGTTGTGGAAAACTCCATTTCCAGCCCTGTCATGGTAATGTGCACAAGCTGCATCAGTTCCCAGCCCTGCAGAGCTGCCCATCTTCTGGCTATTTCCCCTGTCCCGAGTTCACGAGTGGGGCTGCGGGGCACTTGGATGAGCACGTGTCACAGCCGGAGCTGCCGCCACGCGTGTGCGCCAACCCTCTGCACCTAAACGTGGCGCCTGCCGTGTGTCTGAAGGGCTCTCACTACTGCACTGACTGCTTGAGCAAGGTTTGTACACCCCGCCTTTCTCCTTCCTTACTGTGGTACGTTGTTCATGTTGAAACTGTGTAGCTTGAGCAAAACACCAGCTCCTGTGGGTGCAGCCTGCATCCCCCTAGTTGGTGATGCACGGTCCAAATGTACCAGACAGCCTTTTTGAAGCTGAGCTCCTTTCTGAGGTAACATTCACTGCAATGGGAAGACAAAAGAGCTATCACAATGTTCAGCCTACAGGGGATCTTTAATATACTCAAGTGGAGTTTTAACTTCTTTCAAATTCAGTTATCTCTTCTTTACAGCTCCAATTAAACTGTTCCATAGTAGGGACTCTGAGAAAAGGCTAACAACAGTAAAGATGTACCCTTGGGCAGCTGATCAATAAAGAGCCATTTGTAAGTCAGGTGATACATCTTATGCTACAAGGATGTTCTAGTCTTAGTTTAGTTTGATAGGTCTTATTTCAGTCTTCCCAAATTTGTAATTTATACTTTAGGACCAATTTAGTAAAATTTAGAACTGTGCTTGAACACTACTAGGAATTTCTAGTGAAATAATATACTCAACTTTGGAGGATGTGTTACTTAAACTTGTAAGTTTGAGTTTCCAATGTAAAAGTGAAATGTCATTTTAATGAACTCAGTGGTAAATTTAGTATATTTGGAATTATCATCACACCTTCTACTCTTCATGTGCATGTTTTGCATACTAGGTCTCTGACTGGGCGTTGTTGTTGTTTTGGGTTTTTTTTAAGGTTATGTATTAGTACTGCTTAAAGGTGGCATGTCTTGATATGTTGAGTTTAGTAGAATCTTTCCTTGCATTTGGAAATCTAAAGCTGAATATGCTGGGATAGAAGGATAGAAGCTTCCTTCATACCACCATACTGTTGTTGATTAGCTTTGTAGAGTACATCTGAACTGGCATTTGTTGCAGAAGGGAAACTGAATGTTTCTCGCATGGATTAGCATGTGTCAATTTTGTATACTAAATGAACATGTATTCTGAAAAATTGTCCCGACAGCCAACCAGAAACAGCCTAGTTGATGCTGCTAAAATCTGGCCAAATATTCCTCCTCCAAGTGCACAGACTGCACCTCTTCCTATCCCAATCTGTAATGGCTGTGGAACCAAAGGAACAGGAAATGAGAAGAGTTTGATACTGGCAAGCAGCCTTGGCAAATCACCACAGAAATATGGTAAACCATGTTTGTTTGAAACTTCCATTTAGTGGATGTTCTCCTTTTAGATACAGTTGCACAGCAAGGGTTCTCTTAAATTGCACTGTTATCTGGAAACTTCTATAAAGTCATAAAAGACTAAACAGTAAAAAAATACCTTGTCTCTGTTTTGAAAATGCATCACTTGGTTTTACATGTTTTGGCTACTTAATTAACTTATCATATTGTTTGCCTAGAGTTTTGATTTTACTATTATTGTTTTTACTGTTTTAAGAACTAGAAAAAGAAATTCTGCAGACTTGGAAGCTATTTTGTTCTGGTGATGTATAAAGAAATTATCTTCAGCCATATTTGAAAAGCATTTTCATAGTCCAAGTGTCTGTTCTCACTCCATATGCAGTAAAGGTGTAACATAAGTACAGTATAGCTTTCTCAAGTGCTCTTAAGAGGCAAATACTGTGTGAAATAATTACGTGTTCTTTCTACAATGTTAGTACTGCTTCGATTACGAAATTGTCTCTCGTAATAAAAGTTATAAACTTTTTAAAAAGTCACAGAATATTAAGAAATTGATAGTTTTTACTGTTACTGTAAAACTACATCCATTTTAAGGTTTTTAAGGTGATACACCTCAATCAAGTGTCTTTACAAAATGCAGTTCCAGTGAATCTTTTGAGTTACTGATCAACATACACACAAACAGATACGATCGTCTGGTGTGCCTTATTTTAAATTCTCAGATAACGTTTATTTGTAGCTTGTTCTTGAGCTGTAAGGATTCTGTGTCATTCCTTGTGTTTCTTTTCAAGTTGTTTCACGGGGATGGAATGGCTGTCTAATGTTAGTTCAAAATTAAATAGATTTTCAGAATGCTGAAAAACCAGCTTAGCCTGCAGTAGCAAAAATTCTTAAGCTCCCTCCTGAGCTGTAGGATTTCTTTGTGTTAGTTTTATACTGCCTTCATTTTCTGTAATCGCCATCATGATGCTGCTAATCTCATGCAGTTTTGTTTAGATTTCTTATCTAATCCACAATGTAAATTTGAACATCTTCCATGTTTTGCTTCTGTTACTGGTACAGCACCAAGTGTTACACAACTTCAGACAGTTTTTTGTGACATTTGGTAATTTTTAAAATACATTACTTGATTGTTTGAGGGCTTAAAAGTGAAGTCAAAGTTGTCTTGCATCTTTATCTGAATTTAATAGTGACTAAATTTCTGTTCAAGACTCATGGTTTGTTGGATTCCTTAAGAAAATAAAACTGAACTTGCATTCCTGGGCATATTGTACATAAGGCTTGCCTTGTCTACCATAGTATGCTAGGTTTAGCATTTTCAGTATTTGGAGATAAAAATGAGCTGTGTTTCTTCCACCTGCACAGGGTCCCCAGAAGTTGCAATAACAGGCCAGGTTCTGGAAAACTTGCCCCCCATTGGAGTCTTCTGGGATATTGAAAACTGCTCAGTTCCCACTGGCCGTTCAGCTATAGCAGTCGTGCAGAGGATTCGTGAGAAATTTTTTAAAGGTCACAGAGAGGCAGAATTCATCTGTGTGTGTGACATCAGTAAAGAAAACAAAGAAGTTATTCAGGAGCTAAACAACTGCCAGGTATCCAACCAGCACCAGCTTAGTGTTCTTGCTTGAGAATTTGTGTACTTTGAGTGTGCCAAGAGTGATTCACGTTTATTAAAGCTTTGTTTGCTTCTGTGGGTTTAGTGCATATTTAGTTTGTGGGTGGGGTCTCTAACATCAATTTCTTTTTTTTTTTTTTCCTGCTGTGATATTTTTAAAAGTGAATCTGCATTCCGTTATCTATAGGTAACTGGTTTAGCTTTAGTTTTAGTGTTCACAAGAGTGTTTTTATCTCATCCCTTAAAATGTGGTGGTGGAGTTTGTTATCCTTCAAATCTGTGACTAAATGATTACTCTAAAAGAACTATGATTCTGTGAAGTTAACTTTTTTACTTTGTGAGTGAATACTATACGGATTGGTAAGGACGCCTGCAGATTAGTGTATTGATCGGAGCACCTTTAACAGTACATGTATTTTCCATCAATACTTTCTGTTTCTTTGGGGTTTTTTTAAATTTTTGTGCTGGTTTCTATGTCAGAAATTACCACCCTCAAAATTGCAGATGTGGTAACAGATTGACAGGTTTTTGGCATGTGTTTGAGGTGTATGAATTGTGATCCTTAAAACAGAACAGCGGAAGTCACCTCAAAGACATTCCTGAACAAGTAGGGTTGAAGTTTAGTGCTCACAGAACGGTTTTTGATCCCTATGTGTTCCATTTCATGCATGTGTGCATTAATTTACCTAAATTAAAAGTGCATGCGAGAGCACGTATTTTAATTTTTTTAAAAATTCCATTGAAGTAAGCACAGTTCACATTGAAGCTTTTCTTCAAAATATTTCTATGTATTTCCACAGGTGACTGTTGCACACATCAACGCTACAGCCAAGAATGCTGCTGATGACAAACTTAGACAGAGTCTGAGGAGATTTGCTGATACACACACTGCACCTGCCACTGTGGTTCTTGTGTCAAGTAAGTGTTTGTGATACTCAGCTACAGTGCTGGCTTCAGTTCCTCTCTTCCATGGTATTTTTGCATGTGACACTCCTTTGATTTCCAAGGGCGGTGTTTAGAACCAGCTTTAACTGAACTGCTGAAGAATTCTTAATGTCAGTGACAGCAAAGGAAAAGCAGGGAGAGTAAGATGAGAACTTGGCTCAGTTCAGTCACTGTTATGATCTGATGCCTTTTTGAGTGTCCGTAGGTACATGTCTGACTACTGTCTAAAGTTATCTTCAGCAGGAAGCTCCTAAATTAAAACACATGGAGTTGTAGTTATGGTCTGAGCAAAATGTATTTGTTTTTAATTCTCGGTAGTAGCATATTATTCAGTTAAATCTTCAATCCACTCAGCCATTGAATTGCCATGTGCTGGCCTTGGGGTTTCTCCCTAAAGCTAAACAAATGTTTGCTATAGAAATATCCAGTACCAGCCCAATGCCCTGCTGATGAATTGCTACAAGCTGCGGTTAAAAGGAAGCCCTTGTCTTTGAAACTGAGTGTGAACTGCTGATTTGAATAACGTAAGAGAAGCTTTGTAGCTGGTGGTGCTTTTTCATTGGAAATTTCCACTGATAAATAGAACTTGTTGAGTGAGATTTGTGGTTTTGTTTCTTCAATCAGATATTTTAGATTTTTCAAGTGTTTCTGTGCCTATTTCCTTTTTTTCCCCCCCTCCAGCGGATGTAAACTTTGCTTTGGAATTGAGTGACCTGAGACATCGGCATGGTTTCCGAATAATTTTGGTACATAAAAACCAAGCTTCAGAAGCACTCTTACATCATGCCCATGAACTTATTTGTTTTGAAGAATTTATTTCAGACTTGCCACCAAGGTTACCACTGAAAATGCCGGTAAAGATTTTAATTCTTGATGCAACAGACATTTCCTAGTGTCAAATTGTGGTTTTTGTTGTAATTTAGGAGAACAGGCTGAAGTTATGTATGTGTTAGTTATGATGGGGAATGATGTTTGCTGTGTGTTTGGCCACTGTCTGTATTTCAGTTACTACCATGTGAATGCTTGCTTTCTGCTTTAAGGCAGAAAGAATGAAATAACAAAGTGATAAAGTAGTTAACTAAAAAGTGAAATAGCAAAGTCACATTCTCACCAATAAATATTTTACCAGATAATACACCATACGTGCTTTTCTTTCCCTTGCAGAAAGTTTCGGTGAGAACTTAGTTGTGCGTTAAGACGTCTTAGTGATGTTTTCTTAAGTTCTGAGTGATTGTGTCCTTGCTGATTCCCTCTGAATATGTTGTGGTGTCTTTGTACAGCACTCATGACCTTTTCTTTCTTGGAAATAACTTCCTGACCTATGTTTTCACATGCATGTATAGAATATATAGGTTATTGGATGGCTAACAATGGTGCTTTCTCATCTGGAGAACTGATCAGGTATTGATCCATTGATCAGGCACTCTGTAATCTATTCTAACTTTAAATTATACTGGAGATGGAAGTTTGAGGGTCTACCATGGTATGAGAGTTTTCCAAACAAACTGAGTGCTGTGAAAGGAATAACTTGGTAATGGGATGGGGCTGGTGGGAGGAAGGCATGGTCACCAGAACCAGTGTTAAAACTACTGGGTTTGAACCAGAGGGTATTCTGGCGTAATCAGATGGAAATCTTCCTCCCTTTTAACAGGCTTGTCACACGCTGTTATATGTGTATAATCTGCCAACAAACAGAGACAGCAAAAGTGTCAGCAATCGCCTGAGGCGTTTGTCAGACAACTGTGGAGGGAAGGTGCTGAGCATCTCTGGAAGCAGCGCAATTCTCCGCTTCCTAAACCAGGAAAGCGCGGAACGGGCTCGGAAGCGAATGGAAAATGAAGACGTTTTTGGTAACAGGATTGTAGTGTCTTTCACTCCCAAAAACAAAGAACTTAATGAAACAAAAAGCTCCAGCTTTGTGGGAACTGAGAAGGTCAAGTCTCCCAAAAAAATTAACAAGAACACGAAGCTGTGCCTCCTCAAAGACTCGAATGATCAGTCGGCTGGTACCAAAGGCTCTGCTGGGAGAGGATTCCAGATTCATGGATCTATCATCAAACCCACGAATGTCAAAAGTTTACAGGTATTGTTGTTCTACCTTGTTCCGTATTCTTGCTTTTTCTTGTGTTCTGAGGATTGCTTCTGTTACAGCTTTAACTTGTCAGTCCTATTAAGTGAATAACTAATGTGTGGTGACATTCCTGAATGAAAGTTACGTTCATCTGCTTGGGAAGCAGACAATTAATTTGAGGGTGGTTGTTGTTCCCCCTCCCTGGCACATTTTTCTCAGTTTGGAAATACTTGTGGTATTTGCTCTCAAATTCTAGCCACTTTTGACTTTCGCGCTGGCGATGAGTAACATCTAGGGTGATCCATTTGGCTTGTTTTAAGGAGAAGTAGGGGTAGACCTACAGTGTAGCAAAACATTTCAACTAATTGACAGTCTACTGTCTTCTGCTGCAGAAAATCAAAAATTCCTTGCTATGAAATACCAATGAAAATACTATTGAAGAAAAAATGGTCAGTCACCTAGCCTTCCATCAGAAAGCAAGCCTCTGGCAAGGGATGTCAGGTGCTTTTATGCTGACCTTTTATCTGTTTCATATAGGAGCTGTGCCGCCTTGAATCAAAGAACATCAGTAGAAATACTGAAAACCAGCAAGAACGTTTAAGAGAACAAATTCCTTCTCCTCAGAGTAACTCTAATGCAGCAATTTCCGTGTCTCTGGCAACCAAAAAAATGGGAGCAGGAGAATCAGCCTCCAGAAATAGTCAGAAGTATGTTTAAAAATAAAAAAAGATACTGATGTTAGCTACATTATTTTTAATGTAAATTCTGCAACATAATGTTTTTTCTTTTTCTTATATGTGTTTGTCAATAGAAAAGAGACCTCTGCTTCCAGGAGCATTACCAATTCCCCTGTAGATAAAAAAGATAAAGATGAAACTGTATTTCAGGTCAGCTATCCCTCTGCTTTCAGTAAGTTGACGGCCTCAAGACAGCTCAGTCCTTTACTGATGTCTCAGAGTTGCTGGTCATCTCGGTAAGTATCTGTCTGTCTTGGGAGGGGAAGTGAGATTTCACCAATATATACATTCACTACTGACAGCTGATTTGCTTGAGCTGGAATTTGTTTTGCCTGCACACATGTTCTGGGAAAATCCCTTCTAAGTGCTGTATTTGTGCACTAGACCTGTGTCTGTTACCTGATTTTGAGATGTATATATTGGAATTGTGCAGTTACTTCAGCTCATAAATGTTTTTATTTTACCTAGGAGTATGTCTCCCAACCTTTCAAATAGATCATCTCCACTCACATTTAATGTAGTGAATCATACCAGTGGTACAGACTGCACTGATCCTTTTGCAAATGGTGCAGACATTCAGATCAGCAACATAGATTACAGATTGTCCAGAAAAGAGTTGCAGCAAAACTTACAAGAAATCTTCTCAAGACATGGCAAGGTAAAGGCTCAAATTCTTTTATTAAGTCTGTTTTTTAAATCCTTCCTGTTTATGTATTTAGGGACATGTTTGTGGTTTAGCTTCAGCTGAGCAGAAGTTTAAAGGTGTTGGAGCAGGACTTTTAAACCTTGTTAAAAGGATGGATTATGGGGTGGATTTTTTTTTTTTTGTTAAAAAGACCAGATAACCACTTGTACTAGGTTTTTAATTTGTGTGTGGTCTTCACAGATCTGGTATTCTGAAGTTTGGTATATAAAATTCTTACTAAGTGGCTCATTAGTATGTAGGGATGAGACTTAGGCTTTAACAGGATAACCTTTTTAAGCTGTAAAGCTGAATTCCTAATGTCAGCTTAAAAATCACAGTGAAAACTGTTTTGAGTCAGAAGTGATCAAAAGCAGGGGAAGTGTGAATTGGTAAAAAGCAATTACGGAAGGTGAGGTCAGTGGTCCTATTTCTGTCTGATCTGTGGGTGACATTTTTCTGGCATGATCTTTACATGGGGAGATAGTGCTTGTGTTAATGAAATGCTGTCGAGTTGCCTTAGCCCAGGATCACTGTACTTGGCTCTTGTTCCCATTGCCCTGGTGGCTGTGGTTCATCACTCCTTTCCCTTTTGTGTTGTATCTGGCTCTTGGCCAGAGCAACACTCTGCTCTAGTGGTGACTTGCCTTGGGTTAATATTTTGCTGTAAATGTATGAGATGTTTTCTTCCTCTCAGGTAAAAAGTGTGGAGCTCAGTCCTCACACAGACTACCAGCTGAAGGCCATGGTTCAGATGGAAAATCTTCAAGAAGCCATCAGTGCTGTCAACAGTTTGCACAGATACAAAATTGGCAGTAAGAGGATCCAGGTCTCACTAGCAACGGGAGCTGCAAGTAAATCACTCTCTCTACTTAGGTAATAAGCACTTTGTTATCTCCTTAATTGTCCTACACGTATTAGTAGTTGGGAGATGATTTAAAATACTGCTTAAAGGGATAATAGGGAGGTAAAGTAAAATCTGTTGTATGACCTGATAAATGTGTTAAATACAACTAAGCTGGTTTTTAGTTTAGCATTTCTGTACTTTAAGTTCCATCTGAAGACTCTAGATCTTTGTTTGAGGGTTTAATAGCTGCACTACTATTCTTGCATAATACTGATAGACCTTTAACTTAATTTGTGCAGCTGAGTTAAGATTACACTGGGCATCTTTATTTCTTCTTTCTTCCAAGAAAGCGTGTGTGAATTTTTTTTGAGGATGGGTACACAGTTGAACATCAAGGAAACACCAACAGCATTTTGTTTGCTACATGAAATAGGATAAAGTGCTGATGCTAGTGAAAATACAAGTGGTGTTGTTTTTTTTTTTTTCCCAGAAAGAAAGCATTAGGGAAAAAATTGTCATCATTTACTCAGGGAATGAAACTAGTGCTGGGACTGTAGAGTATTCTACAATTATGTACTATCTGCCATTGTATAGTTTACAGCTTTATTTCGTTCTTGCCTGTTCAAAGTTTGTAATATAGTGACCAGGCTGGTAACTTCTAATTCTGCATCTTTGATGTTTGTTGTAGATGCTCAGATCTCAGCACCACTTATGAAAAATGCAACTCCTTCAGAGACATGACCTGATTAACAAAAATGTTACTACTTGCACTCTCTGATTTAAAATGACAACTCTTATAGTGCTGGAATGGAAAGGATTGCAGTTTGTCCTGTTTCATTTATAGTTCGTAAACTGCGTCTGTAAATATCTCGCTAATTTAGGCTGGAGTCTAATAACAGCAGATTAATTTTGTGCTGATCCTGCAAAACTTCTCTTACAGCTCAGAAGCCATGTCCATTCTGCAGGATGCACCTGCTTGTTGCTTGCCTGTGTTCAAATTCACAGAAATATATGAAAAAAAGTAAGTTTCTGGTGGTTTCCCCTCCGATGCTTCTAAAAAAAATCTGATAAGGTATGACTGCAGTGAGTTAGAGAGAGTAGCAGAGTGAAGAGTTAGGAATTTTTGTTGTTAAGTGTTGCAGCATATTTCATATCCAGAGGCAATGATGGCGAAACTGGTCTTTTTACAGGGTTCTACTTTCCGTATTTTACTTAATTCTTCTGCACTGCTATGAATAGGTTAGTTACCTTAACATTTTGCATCGAATAGTTTCTAGCATGTTCCTGTTTATTAAACAAAAAAGGCAGATTACCGTGTTGCCTTACCTGTGTTTATAAAGTGCATTTGTTTCAATCCTTCTCTTTTAGATTCGGGCGCAAGTTAATTGTCTCAGACCTGTATAAACTCACGGACACCGTGGCGATCCGAGACCAGGGAAGTGGGAGGCTCGTGTGCCTCCTGCCCAGCAGCCAAGCCCGGCAGAGTCCCTTGGGATCTTCACAGTCCCATGACGGCTCCTCAGCAAACTGTAGTCCAATAATATTTGAAGAGTTGGAATATCACGAGCCTGTTTGTAAGCAGCATTGCCTGAATAAAGACTTTATGTAAGCCGTGTATAAAATACTATAAATTTTACAAATATTCGAAGAGCATTTATAGTATGCAGGTGTATTAAAGTCGAGGTGTATGGTCTCATAGTGTGCTCTAGTCATTCATCATATGTTTACAAGAACAAGTCAGGCAGAAAATAGTGAGATGGGCCAGTGAATTTTCTAGACAGTTCTCATGGTTAATGTGCCCAGGGAAGAGAATTGTGTTCTAGCACAGCTGCCAGGATTTGAACACCTCTTTAATGGAAGCTGGAAGGTTCCCTGCATTCCTCTGGTTATGTAGGAATATACTAGAGACTTCTATTACCTGAATTTCATTACATAATTGTAGCTGATCATTCTTCTTTGTCCTCCAGCTACGTTTAGTGATTCATAGTGAGCTGAAGGTTTCCTGAAGCCATGTATTAAGTTTTTTGTGTAATTCAACAGCTGCCAGGTTGTGCTACTAGAGCAGTTATTAGGTGTTCATTGTCTGGTATGTGCTGCTAAAATTTAATTTGAAAGTTTTAATAGGTAATAAAAATATGGTCTTTTAAATGTTACTTCTGGAAATTTGCTGTAGCTGTATTCTGGGGAAAAAATGATGCAAGTTGCTTGCACAGTACAAGTGCTGTTGTCACTAGTAGTAAACATTATACTATGTGCATATAATGTACTGCTATCTATGTGAGCACAGATAGTATGTTAAAGCTGTGTGTAGAGTAAGCATAGAAACTTGAACCTCTTATTTTTGCAGTGAACATGAATTTGATCCTGATTCTTATAGAATTCCTTTTGTGGTTTTGTCTCTGAAGACATTTGCTCCCCAAGTTCACAGTCTTCTACAGACACATGAGGGTACTGTGCCTTTACTAAGGTAAAGTATTTAAATTTATGTTTTTAGTAGGGTCTAATAGGTTGAAGGCTTAAAACTGCATGGAAGTTACCTGTTGTATATAAACTCAGTTCTTACATAAAATGGTATCCTTTTTAGCAGATTAATGCCCTATGAAGTGATTACTTTTAAAATCCTTGTTTAGCAAAAACAGCACACTTATTTAAAATGTACATTTTGTGAAGATTTCTGTAATTTCTGAAGATTTCAGTAAGTTGTTGAAATCTCTTACTCATGAAGTATCTCAAAATAGTGATGTTTTAGGACAATTATTATAGTGGTATTTTAGTGTATAATGGAAGGGTTTTTTTTCTCCAAAGTTTTCCTGATTGTTACATGTCAGAGTTCAATGATCTTGAAATGGTGCCAGAAGGCCAAGGTGGTGTTCCTTTAGAACATCTGATTACCTGTGTTCCTGGAGTTAACATTGCCACTGCCCAAAATGGCATTAAAGTTATCAAATGGATACATAACAAACCACCACCTCCTACTGCAGGTAAATATTTCTGCTTAAAACCTTTTCTCTGAACTATTTTTTTTATGCTAAAAAATTAAGCTAATAAGTTCTGCTAATAAACATATATAATTAAACTTTTTATAAGGAGAAACTTTCAGCTTGAATGTTCATACTTACTTTCTCCTATGCTGTAGCTTCAATGCATAAGTACAGTGCAGTGTTTAGTGGAAGAATACTAGTGAAAGGTACAGTAATATATATGACTTTTTTCTTTGTAGATCCTTGGCTTCTGCGTTCCAAGAGCCCTGTAGGTAATCCCCAGCTCATTCAGTTCAGTCGAGAAGTGATAGATCTGCTCAAAAGCCAACCCTCCTGTGTCATCCCTGTCAGCAAATTCATCCCAACCTACCACCACCACTTTGCAAAGCAATGCCGAGTGTCTGACTATGGCTATTCCAAATTAATGGAGCTGCTGGAAGCAGTGCCTCATGTACTGCAGGTGAGTGATGTGGTACTGGCCATCTTGACCCCAATTGTAGCTGCAGCTATCTGAATTCCTGGTTGCTCTTGTAGAGTAGGTGCTGGGTGATTACCTAGTGCCCCTTGCAAGAGATGGTTAACTGAACCTTGGTGGGTGTGTTCTTTTTTGAGATGCTGTTTCTGTGCCCACCCTTTCAAAACAACTTCTGGGAAAATTAACTCTTCGCGTAAGGCTCAGAAATAAAGTTTGAAGCTACTTTTAACCTCTGGCTGGTGCTTGGGTAAAAGTTTCTAATTGTGCTGTGTGCAGCATAAGAGCACTGTAAATGCTGAGTGCTCATGAGTTGGGCTGAGATGTGTAGCCTGTGGCTTGAAGGAATTTCTTTAAGAAATAAGTCGTGACTTTATTACAAAACGACTGTGGTCACATTAGCTTACAGCTTTGAACAGCAGTTGATTGTAGAATTTTCACATAACCAATACACATGTGCAGCAGTTGCAATAGCACTCATGGATGAAGTATTGAATTTCTTGAAGGGATAGTTCTTAGTATGGAGAGTGGGTGGCTTCATGAGGCTGCCATTCTGGACGTTGTCTCTTTTATGTTCTTTTTCTAGCCTACCTATACTAATACTGGCTTTTAAATAATCTCTTACTGAGGATGCTGGATGTGAGTGACCAAATCTGATTTTGTTGCAGATTCTTGGCATGGGTTCCAAACGCTTGTTAACGCTAACGCACAGAGCTCAGGTGAAGCGCTTCACTCAAGATTTACTGAAGCTGCTCAAATCCCAGGCCAGTAAGCAAGTTATTGTGAGGGAATTCTTGCAGGCTTATCACTGGTAAGTTATCCTTAGTGAAACAAGAACTACTGTGCGGGGCATGTCTCTTAATGGTGATTTTAATACCTAGTGCAAGAGGAGTCAGCCAGCACTTAAAATCTTAAAACTGTTGCAACTACATTGCCTTTTCACTGCTATGTGGAAGTTTACACTTCCAATGAAAACAAAAACTGAAAGTTCTCTGCCGTATTTTACTCCTTCCCTTAGTACTTAAGGCTCATTTAATTTCACTGGGGTTGGAAATGGGTTATTGTATTTCATTAGTTCTCTTTGAAGCCAGGGCTGCAAGGTTGGATTTAAGTGAGTAGGTCATGGCACATTAACATGAACAGTAAAGGGAAAACTTAGTGTTAGGCTTTCTTCAGAAGGAAACATAAAATGAACAGATTAACTGTCAGGAGTTACTTTTACTGCTTTAACTGGATCTAGCAGTGGCAAAAATGAGGAGTAATATCTGTCTGGAGCATTCTGTTCTAGCATGATAGAAAATAGGGTTTTATTTGAGTTTTTTTAAGAACTAAGATTGATGCTTTCTTTAATGTGAAAGATAGAAAGTAATAGTTAATGTGCTTTAAACAAACCGTGACATCTTAGAGCTGCCTGTGAATCTGTCTTTGAATGTGTGCTGCTATAAATCATGTGCCAACAGCTCCTTCTTGTGTGCACTTTCCTATTTCCACTCTTGGCAAAAATACATCATTGGTTGTTTATAAATCTACTTAATGTAGAGTCAGCACTGGCCACTTGTTGAATAAAAGTGTTTGTGAAGTGTTCTTGCTCCTGAGAGATTTTGGTCGGAGAGATGGGAAGAGTAAAATGCATTTTAATATATTACACAGTATTGGGAAGCTTAATACGATATTTTCCAGGAGATGGTCTCTGCCTTCTCTTGAGTCCTATTCTTGTTTAAAAGAGTGTATGACTTGTAACTATTAAGCAAATACAGACTATTAGAAGTGTAGCCAGCTGGAGCTGTATGCACAGCATAATTACATTTTTCCTAAAGCACTTAAAACGCCTGGTTGATACATAGAGCTCTTTGTTACACTGATTGTTCACGTGACAGTAGATATTACTTCTCTGGTTAGAATGGATTTCTAGTTTCCCCTTTTGTTTCCCAGGCTAGTATTATTGCCAGTGTGGAAATTATCCTTAAGATTTTTTAGGATTTGAGGCTTACTTTCTCAACTCTGAAAAAAATGTATTTTTTGCCTACACAGCATGCATAAATACTTGTATTACACACAAATTTTTAACATTTTCAGGTGTTTCTCTAAGGATTGGGATGTTACTGAGTATGGAGTGTGTGAACTGGCTGATATTATATCAGAAATTCCAGATACAACCATCTGTTTGTCACAGCAAGACAATGAAATGGTGATTTGTATTCCCAAAAGAGGTATGTCCATGAAAGTTTCTTGTGCTGTTTCGAAACAGATTGTTCTTGGACTATTCTAAAGCTTTAGTAACTCAAATGTGTAGGAGTGACTTGGGGTTTTTTTTATAATTGTCTTTCTACCTTTATAAGTAAGTTGCTAAGTTCTAGCAAATCAAGAATGTCATTCTCTGAACACTTGTAGTAGGACAGGAAAACAGGTGGCAAAAAACATGAAATAATGTTATTACTTTTGCATGTTGTGCTTTCTGTGGTATGATTAGAGCGTGGATTGTCTCCATACAGAAAAAACCCCAACATATTTGGCTATTTAAAACCTTCTGAAGTGCTGATAACCTATTTTGGACTTTTAAACATGTATGCCTAGTAAAGGTCTCAGTGGTAGAAGAAAAGACTGACTTAGCATAATATATGATCAGGCTGAAAACCAGCCACTGTGTTTGCTTAGAATATTCTGTTGGATTTCGTAAGTGTGTTGAGATGTAGCTCTTGCTTTGTTTTTTGAATTTTAGAACGTACGCAGGAGGAGATTGAAAGAACCAAGCAGTTTTCCAAGGAGGTGGTGGATCTGCTGCGGCACCAGCCCCATTTTCGCATGCCCTTCAATAAATTTATTCCTTGTTACCACCACCACTTTGGGCGTCAGTGCAAACTCGCTTACTATGGGTTTACAAAACTACTTGAACTCTTTGAAGCCATACCAGACGTCTTAATTGTGAGTCCTAAAATCATAAACTGGACAAAAGCTTTTCTGAAATGTGTACAACTGTTTCAGCAGGGGTTATATTTCTCAAACTTTAGTATGAGGTATAAACTGTGCACCTGTAATGTTTGGACAGCTCTATTTAAGAAAATCTTTTATTAATACTGTTTTGGTAGAGTGG
This sequence comes from Platysteira castanea, assembly GCA_013397175.1. NCBI lineage: Eukaryota > Metazoa > Chordata > Aves > Passeriformes > Platysteira > Platysteira castanea. Next base: position 448,093 of record VYXC01005488.1, read on the forward strand.
TCCATGGTTTCTAGCACATTCAGGAGGCTGGGTTTTTTTAAAAACAAATTCCAAAAAAATTCAGTGCCCCAAAATTTGAACTAAGTTTTCTTAAAGTTGTGTTCAGTTTGCTTTTAAAAAGTTAGCTATTTAGTTGCTTGTTTTGTTGTATTTCAGAAGTTAGAGATGGTTCTGTTTGCTGTGTAAATAGCTTTTGAGGTGGCTGAGCCCTGGTAGGTAACAAATGCCTGCCTGCAGGCCCTGAGCTTCATCCGAAGCTGAAGCTTACACTTAGATCATCCAGACTCCATCACTCACTTCAGCAAAGTGTCACTTGTGTTCTGTAGGTACTGGAGTGTGGGGAGGAGAAGATCCTCACGCTGACAGAGGTGGAGCAGGTGAAGGCAGTGGCTGCCCAGCTGGTGAAGCTGCTGCGGGCGCAGAAGGACAATTCTCTGCTGCTGGCGGATCTGCTGCCCGAGTACAGCAAAACCTTCGGCTACGCCCTGCGCCTGCACGACTTCGACGTCAGCTCCGTGCCAGCCCTCGTGCAGAAACTCTGCCACGTTGTAAAGGTAACCTTTCGGCCCTGTCAGTTATCCCTCTGGAAGGTGTGCAGGGTTGTGTTAAGGAGTTTTCTGTCTCACAGGACATGGCTCAGTGCGTGTAACAAAATGTTGTGTCTGGAGTACAGCATTAAGTCAGGAAGGCGAAATTCCAAAAGGGTTTTATATGTAGTTTCTATATTCTTATGATGTTCTCTTTGTTCTTTTGTAACCTTGCAGCATTCTCTGGGAATACTCATGATTATTTAGCAAATAATAAGTACAAGATTCTATTCTAATGCTTATTTTAACAGTACAAATTGTTTCATTCCCCCACCTGACTTCTAACTGTGAAAAACAGTTTTCTGATTACTGTAGTAGTTTTCAGTCTTCTAATGCTTTCAATTCCTTTACTTTTTTTTTTTTAGCTGTGGTTTGAGACTTTGGCTTTGAATGTAAATACATAGGTGGTCTTCTATGCCAATTGAAAAGAGATTGCAATTACATGGATGTGGGCACGTTGGTTTAGTTGCTCCAGTTTTGTTGACTTAGCAGCTGGTGTTAGGCTGGAGCTCAGTCAGGACCAACTGGCTTACAACAAAGTAAAATCATACCTACCAGTGGACAGAAACTGCTGCACAGCTGTACAAGTCTTGTATATTTAAAGTAAATATTTCCATGTAATAAGCTGCTCGATTTTGTGTGCTTTTGGCTAGGGGAATGTCAGATACAGCTATGCTTAAATAAACCACAGCTATGCACCTTATTTATAAATCAGTCTCTTCTGTGTCCATAACTTCTTTCCCAATTAATTTTTCTAGGTTGTTGACACAGAATCTGGCAAGCAAATTCAGCTGATAAATAGAAAATCTCTGCGAACTCTGACTGCCCAGTTGCTGGTCTTGCTGATGTCTTGGGATGGAACATCCTTTCTCTCTGTTGAACAGCTTAAACAACATTATGAAACAGTCCATAGTACTTCACTTAATCCATGTGAATATGGATTTATGACCTTAACTGAACTCCTGAAGAGTCTGCCTTACTTGGTTGAGGTGTGTAAGCTCTTGCATTTCTGATGTGTTTTACAAGGCCTTGTGTCTAGAGGCTATGGAAGTGTGTGCTCTGATTCTTTCTCCTTTTTTTTTTCCCTTTTTCTGCTAGGTTTTTACCAATGGTGCAGCAGAAGAATACGTCAAGCTTACAAATCTGTATATGTTTGCAAAGAATGTGAGGTCCTTACTTCACACCTACCATTATCAGCAAATTTTTCTTCATGAGTTCCCAGTAGCTTACAGCAAATACACAGGACAAGTGCTGCAGCCTAAAGCATATGGATGCAATAATTTAGAAGAGCTCTTGGGAGCAATTCCACAGGTGTGAAGAGCTCAGTTTTGCACATTTACATTGAGATTTCTGCATGGATTAAAAGTAGTTACACAACTACAGTTTCTGTTAGTTGGGGTGAATTACTGGAATAATTACCTTCTTCAGGGGAGCTTATACCAGTTGTATTTTTAATACACTTCTGAGAAATCTGGGCAAGAAAAAGAAAATAAACCAGCACATGTGTTTTGGTGAAATTTTGTTTAAGAACTGTTCCTAGTAAGGCCATAAACAACCCTGGCATGTCTAGTGAGAGAATTGATTTTCTGTCTGTGTGAATGAATGGTTGTACAGTACTGAACCCTCATTTTGATCAGAGTGCATTATTGGGTTTGGGAGTGAAGAATTCTGGGACCTTGTCAAAAGCACTGTGTTCTTGTCATCCACCTATCCTGAGTGCTCTGGGATAATTTTGTGACCTAGTTTGTGGCTATTAATATTTCCTTTAAGTAAGTCAGTCTTTCTGAAGGGTGACGAAATGGAAATTTTCAGCTCCATGTTTACACATTTAGTTTCATTAATGTATATTTAGTATACTTTTGGGTGCTATGGTTTACATTTGGTATCATTTACTTTGAGCCTTTACTTGGGTAGCATAGTACGAATGAGCAGTGTGATTTAATTTACTGTTAGAAATAATGTCAGTGCAAAGCTGGATGAAAGGCAGTGAGCAAATGCTTTGAGTTTAGCATGTGCTGATGTTCATTTCTGCTTCCTTCTCAATAGGTGGTCTGGATTAAAGGACATGGCCATAAGAGAATTGTAGTCCTGAAAAATGATATGAAAAGTAAGCAATTCAAATTTTGAGCAGTATCTAAGTTTTGTTTGTTTTTTAAGAGGCAGCTTGAGTAAACTAACCAAATTAACTTGCCTTTTTGTAGCTCGTTTTAGCTCACCTAGTTTTCCCCCTGCTGATCATGTGGATGATCATGGAAATCAACTTGCTGACAATAATGGACATATTCTGGAGACCCAAGGATCCTCTTCATCAATGGAACTTAATCTAGAAAGGCCTAGCAATGGTAATGTGAAATTGATTTATATAAGAAATTTATTGTCTTAGGGGAAATAAGCAGACTAATTGAAGCAGCATGGGGCATTAGTAAATTATGAGTTAGTAAATCTGAACTTGTGTAAATACACAATTTTGTCTTGAAAGCTGGTTGAACTTCTGTGAGTTTGTGGTTAGGCTTGTGTCCTGAGCTGCCAGTGTATAAATGTTTGTGTGTGTATATATGTATATAGCTGCTGGGTACTGCTTCTCATGGGTTTGGTGGAAATTTAAGTCCATAGACATGAAGCTAGTGAGAGAGGGGGAGTCAGCAGCAGCTTCTGCCAGCAGTGCCTCCTGTATTCTGATGAGAATTTTCTTAGATGCTCTTGATGCAACAGATGAATCTGAGGTTAATTAGCATTAATTAAATTAGTTTGGTGTTAGTATTTCAAATAGTGCATATCACTCAAATCCTCAGATTTGCACCTGGAGACTTTACATTTACCTGTGACAATGGTGACACCTTCACAGCTTACAGATACTCTGAAAGATGTTCCCTTATTTTTGTAGTTTCCAATCAAACAGAACAAGAGCTCCTTTGCCTCACAAATACATCTCCTGTTGACCTCCTGTGTGAGCCGGTACCCTCCTGCCTGCCATCCCCCCAGCTGAGACCTGATCCTGTGCTTCTGGAGTCTGCAGACCTCATTCAGTTTGAAGAACGCCCTAAACCCCTCCCAGGTAAGAGTTTGCCTCCCTGTGTTGCTTCAAATCAGGCTGATGAGTTCTTTTTAAGTATGTTACTGCCTAATAGCAGAGAAATATTCTTTTTTACAAGAACAGAGCATCAGTAAATTGAGTTGTCTTATTTATTTTAGAGATAATGATTTTAACAGAAGAAGAAAAACAAAGAATTGTTACCACAGCTCAAGAAAAGTTGATCTCTGGTTCTGTGGTGTCTGACACCGCAGAGAATGGTTCAGTGCCTCCGTGTCAGTCCTCTGAAACCCAAGTAAACAAAGAAGCCACGGACAGCCCAGCCAAAAAGCAACACAAAAACAAGGTCAAATTGGCAGCAAACTTCTCACTTGCACCTGTAACCAAGCTTTAACTCTTTCTTTTTAGTGTGAAACACAAATACCTATGGACTGTGCACAAAGTAAAGCTGTTTGCTAGCCCATGTGTATTTTAATGGAAAATCTAGAGGAATTAATTTGTATTTAATGTATTCTGTGAAGATTTTGTTCCTTTTAGACTGAACACAACTGTTAGCAGAGCAGATTTTTTTCTATTATTTTCAAAAAAAATCTGGCATTTGTTAAATTATTCTTAAATTTTACAGTTTTCATAAATGTGTTCAGTAAAAGCGAAATATTAATTCAATGAACATGGAACAGATTTTATTTTCTTTAAGCCTTGTTGGTGATGTAATCATACATGTAGCATATTGTATTCTATAGGCTGTTGCTTACTGGTATTGTTTCAGACAGTATGAAAATGCATGATGTGTCTTTCAAAAGCCTGTTGAGAAATTTTAACTTGCTGACCTGGAATGACAAGAGTGAGGAGAGCTGATTGTCCTCCAGAGGTGAAACTTGCTCTCTGACCTTTCAGATGACTTGTAACTGCATTGGAAATGCTTGTCTAAAGATATCTGTAGAAGATTATGTGGTTCTTGTGTAAAACTTGTTTTAAATGTTTTTTTTTTGCTGTAGCTTTCAGTTCCTTTTAGGAGCTTTCTAGGACACTGATGCTTAAAGCTTCCCTCTTATTTAGTTTGTCTGGCATGGGTTTGGTTAAGGAAAAGACTGTCTTGATGTCCTGAGCGTAAGATACAGACACACACATTTTCATTGTGTCTAGAAATGAGGTTAGAAAGATTCTGATATTTCTGAAATATGCATCTAATGCATAAACTACAGATAATGGAGCAGGTCTTATTAAAGTGGTTTGTGATGGTAGGTATTGATGCTATTTCCACCTGTAAGGAAAGTTCTAGCTACAGCATGTGGAAATGCTAAGGTTGTTCTGCTTAACCTTGTTTTCTATTTTTAAGCATGTTCAGTAAATGGGAAGCTCGTTCTTTGATGTGCTGTCTTTTAGCTGTGTCTGTTTTTATTCTAAGACTTACTCCTAGTGTTGGAAGCTTTCTGAATTTGTGGTATCTTGTGTTGGCTTTTGCAAGGGCCAGCTTTGGGAGAGAGGTTAAGTCAGTGGATGACCTTAACTCTAGTTAGCAGAATTGTCCAGTGTGTGAGACTTTATACCCATTCTGGGTAACCGTGGCATTTACAATGGGTTGTATTTGCCTGGCAGCAAATAAATTGCTTGTAGTATTGAAAGAACCTATACTAGAAGTTTTCCACTGGCCAATCAAATATTTTTTAGATGGATTCTATTGTAATATGCAAGAGATGGAACACAGGCTCTAATTTTTCAGCCAGCAGCAGGAAATGCCACTGAACAATGGCTATAGACAGAATTTTACTAGTCAGATTTTGTTATAAAATCTTTTATATTTAGGCAAGTATTACCAGTAATGAGTTTGTAGCCGTTCTAAGTGCAAAGAAACACTGGGAAGTTTTTCTGAGCATTATGGCACAGTATTTTGAGTCCATAGTAAACCTCTACAGACATACTGCTATAGAAGAAGAAATTTAGAAGTAAGCTTTCTTGGAATTTTTTAATGAGTTAAATGCAAGAAAATCAGCTTTCACCTTAACTTTGATAAGGTTGACAGTGATCAGTCTAGATCTTTGTTTCAGAAGAGTATGCATTGGAGAAGAGACCAGCCTGAAACTCTATTTTCATGAGATGCAGCTACAAGTCACTTGGAGTACTGAAGAAAACCAGGTTTTTGCTTCAGAGGAAAATATGGTGTTTATCCAAGTAAAGTGGTGATTATACCACATATGGAGGTCAGCAAATCTTATCTGGATTCATGTGTGATTCTGCTGAAATTGCTGTTTGAAAGTAATAGAATAATACTTTTGAGTTGTGTTCATAGTGTAACAAAATAGCTTATTGAATTGCAATCTATTTTTTTATCCAAAGGGTTAAATGAATGATGTGACTTACAGATTTAAAAGCATTGCAACCATGAAATTCTTTAATTTAGCAAATAAATGTGCTACTTCAGATTCATGTTTGTTTAAAAGAAGATATGTCACTGAAGCCCTCAATTTATGCACTATTTTTTTTTTTTGGAATGGGAGAGAGAAGAAAGAATTCTTTTCTTTGCTGTCTACTTTGTTTGGACACTTTCTTTTGTGGCTCAAGTGCTGTTTTGTGTGTTGGGACCAAACAGTTGTCAATAAAATTTTCAAGCAAGCATAACTCTCGTCCTTGTCTGAAGACCTGAAAAAAAACCCAAAAAAAACCCCCAATCTGTCCTAGAATACATAACTTGCTGTGTCATGTTTAAATTTAATTATTGAGACAGAACGGAGAGCTGGGGTTTAGTGAAGAATATAGAAACACCATAAATTCTGGAGAACGAGGCTTTTCCCAGTTTTTGCAATTGAGTTGTTTGCAGATGCACTCTGTCCCTTACTGCTCTTCATGCAACATAATGTTCAGGGGTTTTTTTGAAAAGAAACTGTTATTTATCAGCCTAAAGAGAAAAGTGGAGAAAGGAGTGTGTATTCAGCAGTTGGATGTCAGGTGTTCCTCCTCAGTGTCTCCCTTTGAGATGTGAAAATTGTTGCAAATAAGGTCATGAGAATGTTAACAAAGTTAACAAGTCACTTTTGAGTTAATAGCTTTGTTTTCCAGCTTGTTGAAGATGGTTATTATCCAGGAACTACAAATCTGGCAGATTTCTTTTGCTGGAGTATTTTGAAATTCAAAATGTTAACAAAATAAAACAAGGTCAACTAAACTGAACTGTTTTGTCATCTCACAGCATCATGGACAAAAGTAAAGAGCTGGATGAGCTGCTCCTCACTTTCTCTTTTTTGGGGGGCGTTGGGTTGGTTTTTGGTTTGTTTTTATTGCATATTCTCACTGAACAGAACTGTTGAGTGGAGTCTGCTAGAGTAAATGTCAGGCCTGCTGTGGATAAGCAATCCTTTGACCTTAGAGAATACTTGTTCAGTAAACAATTTTAAAGTAACTGCCTAAAAATCTTAGTGGGAAACTCTTCATAAACAGTGTAATAAATATCCCTCTTGAAAATAATGAATATTTCTCTTTGAAAAGAGGAATAGGCAGTTTATAGAAACTTCCTAGAGCAGCACCACAAACTCTATAATAATCACCACTCTGTAATTTCATTTGTCAGTTTTTGTGAATGTTTTTAAGTAAATGAAGGAGTGAAATCCCTCATAGCACCTGGTGTGCAATTACCTTCAAAAGATGAGCTTGAATTTAAATGCTGCTTTGGTATTGTGCTGCAAACATTCCCACTTCTTGCATTCTCATTTTATGTTAAGCCATCTGTTTTAAGCTGGGAAAAGTCATGATGGAAATAACTCATTTTTTTCCTAAAATTAATATGGCTTGTTTTGCCTGCCATAATGTAACAGGACTAGTTGTGTGGTGAGCTGTGGTTTAACTCCTATTAAAAGGAGCCTTTTTCTAGCAAGCATTGCTTTTAATGCCATTCCTTCCTGTATGACCATTCTTATGTTTAGTATTTACTTAGGTGGACAAAGATAGAAAAAGATCCTAATTCAAGTGATGATTAAAATGGTTTGTAGTGCTATATGTATGCTACAGAAGGGAGATTGATCTAAATAGAGAATGCCATTTTACAAGAAACTTCTGAAATGCCACTTCAGGATGTTATTTGAGCATTTTTTGACCTGGCTGTCAAAGCGCTATTTTATGTCATGGCGCTGCTCAAGTCTCAGTCTTCCAGTTATTGAATTCAAAAGTGAAGAATTGCCTTCTGCCAGAAGAACTGTTCTGTGTCATTAAGGAAAAAACCAACAAACTCCTGTGTTGGTGCAGATGGGATGAGGTATTGGCTGCAAGAAACTTGATATTAGCTGCAGTCATCTCCTGTGGTTTTGTGGTCAAGCCTGTTAAAATCCACTTCTCTCTGTAACTGATGAGATTTACTTTTTAGGTATCATTTTAAACATCTCTTGATGTCTTACCACAATTATTTCAACCTCCCATGAAGTGTTGTTGCAGAAAACTGCCTCTGATTAAGAAGCCACTGAGGCTGTAAAGAAAGCAAACTTAAATGTGAGGGGAGGTCTCCTGCGAGACTCCTCCTTATTCACCTCTGAGACCGAGCTGCTGCCCAGGCTGCCAGGGTCCAGGCTCAGCTGCTGAGATGTTCTCAGGAGCCGGTGTGAAGTGTTGGGTGCTGCACGTGGAAGGGAGAGAGGGAGTTTTGACTTGAAGTAGTATTTTTGATGTGATCCTGTTGGAAAGCCTCCTGCTTGCCTGGCTGTTCATAGGAGGGATAGGATCATGTGCAACAAGATGCACTTGGTGACAATGGCAGCATTTCTGCTGGGGTGGAGTAGGATTTTTTGTTCATTTAAATAACATGACTGCCCTTTTGTCTTGGCTCTTCTTTTGATACTCAGATATGCTGGGACCCTTCTATTCTCAGTGTGGGGCTGGGAACTGTCTCTAATCTGTGCAGGCTCCAGGTTGTAGTGAGGTTCCAAAGTAATCTAGGAGCATAATGAGATTGGCTTTTTTGGTGGGTTTTCTTTTTTTTTCAGTGAGAAAATCCTTTATTTCAGTAGCATCTCTAACTTACCTAGGTGTTACTCCTTTCTTGCAGAATAGTAACCTTACTCTTTTTTAAAAAGTGTAGCAGCACAGGAACTGCATCCCACTCCACTCCACAACCAACTTTTCCTTCAGTAACAGGAAGAAACAAATGCAACAAATGCTAAGTATAACACAGCAGCTTAGTTTATTTGGAAATGTGTTTAACTTGGAAGAGATTCAGTAGGCCTTGGGGAAGGTACAAGGGAACCATTTGCTGGTGGAATTAGTGATTGGTACAAACAGCACTTCAGCACTTTTGTTTTTCTCGGTAGACCACGATCCTTTCCTGAACACAGTCCTATTTACCACAGTGTGTCAAATCCACCTTACACATTCTTCCTTTTCCAGTGCCTTGCCTTCTTTCTGAAGTGATAAACAACCAGGATTTCCAGAAGAGATATTGGATGCTTCAGTCAATCACTGTCCCTCTTTGCAGACAGTGACTGATACCTGAAACTCAATTCTGAAATGATGCCAGTTACTCCATGTAGTCACCTAAAGATATTTGTCTGATACTCTGCTGATTTTATAGATGGGGATTGTATAATGTGTCATGCTCACAGGGTCATGGAAGTTACAAAGCCCCTGGTTGTTCTTGGGATATTCAGTGATTTAGTCTGTTTTTTAAAAATAAGGGTCAAGATTTTTACCCTTAATTCCTTTGCAAGTTTCATTTGTTTAATTGCAGCCATTAGCTTTGACATCAGCCATAAGGGCTCTGCTGTGTTCTAGATAGGCAACACTAAACCAGTGTTGAACACAGTTGAGAATCTGACCTTACACTCTGAAAAACCCAGGACTTTATTGCTAAGCACCATCACTGACCCACTTCTGAAGGAACCACTGGTGCACTGCAGGCAAGCTGTTCAAATCCACCCAAATAAACACACAAATGAAGCATTTGCTAATTAAAAATAAAAGCTGGCATACAGAAAACCTTCCAGCTGATCCAAGCTAGAACTTCTGAAAATGAAGTTCACTCTCGTTAACACTGCTGGAGTTCAAGTCCCTTTGGGGCACTGGCTACCAGTGCTTAACTGTACGAATATTGCACATTCCTACTTGCTGTGTTTCTCCTTGGTTTTAATTAAAGGAGATGGCTCTGTAGCCTGGTCACGAGTGTTGCTTCCCAGGAATGTCTAACTCTTTTTCTTGCTAATGAAATTTTTGTGGAAACCCGCATTGTACTCCTATCACTTTACTCCCAAGTGCCTGTGGCTTCTGTGCAGCCTCTAGGGATCACTCCAATCATCAGCACAGCCTGGGTTAAACACTAATGTGCAGAAGTCCTTTGGGATCCTTGGTGGTGTTCACAGCTGATCCTCCTAAGGCTTAAAGCTTGGTGCTTCACTACAGCTTTTCCCCTGACTTCCATTTGCCTTTATGAATGACACTGAACATCTGCCTCTTATCTTAAGGTACTGATAGTTCCTGATGTCCTCCCTGGGCACCAGCAAGAGGCTGTGGAATTTTACGAAGCCAGTGGGTGGTTTTCCCATCCAGTGGGTATTCACTGCCCTGAAAGCAGTTTTCCCCATAACTGTGCCAATGTACACAGGTGCCATGCAGAGTCCCACCCTAACAGCTACAGAGCTTAAACCTGTGTGTCTCAACAAGGATGTAGTAACTACGTACGAGTCAGCTTTTATTCTCTTTCCTGCATCTTTGGTCAAACTAATTAAAGTGCTTCATGTCTTAGTGGAAACCCTTTGTGTTTTTTGCTCTTTGATCCTTAAAACTGAAGGTACTTAGTGACATGGGTTCTTTGTCTCAAGTGAGTCTGCAATACTGAAATCATTCTGGAAATGCAAGGGTTTTTCATCAGATCAGTCAGTGCTAGGGATTAGGTTTTATTTGTATAAGAATAGTCTGAGTTACTTTAGATGGTGTCTATTGCCTTCAACCTTAATAAGGTACTTTTTCTCTCTAAAAAAATAACTGTTTATCCTTTTGGGGTAACTGCTGTTAATTTTTTCTCCTTTCCTATACTGTGGTTCCTTGGTATATAAGCACACACTTCACTTAGCTGGCTTCACAAAATGGAAGTTCCTCTTGTAAAACTTTATTTTAGGAACTCTTTGCTCTCTTTTGTTATTTCTAAGCCTGAGATTGTCACACTAGATCCATGTAGGTTTATTTTACTATTTACACCTATCACAGTACATTTATATGGAATACCATCACACAGACAAACCAGCTACTGATAGCTAATATAAAGATATTAGATTCCACAAGGCTTAATCTGCATAGAGACCAGAAACACACTTAATGGTGAAACACAGACAAGTATTTCTGTATTTCCCTTAATTTTAAACCCATTTTGTATAGAATGCGATCTTCCTGCCACAAATACCTACTTCTGTATATTTGTCTTGTGGCCAATTTGTCTTGGGTGGCTTGTGTCTTCCTATGCTTGATAGTTTATATTTCTTGTGGTCACAAAATATACAATTAATACTTGTTTTAAGCATGGTTTCAGTATCAGTTAAATTTTGTCTTCTATTCTTCTGCCAGCAATCTTCCAGTGATGTGTAATAGCCTACTGCACGTAGTTTGTAAAAATGGACAAAACCCTGGGTGAATATTACTCTGACTTCGTGGGAGGTGGAGATCTAAAACAGAAGTGACACAACCCTGGACCGCCTCATTTATTTGCAGATTACTGTAGCTGTGCTTTGCTAAAGCTTTGCCAGGGATTTATTTTCCCTGGTGCAAGCAGTATTAATTTGACTTGAGTAATTTGGATATTATATGGGGTGTAAAAATTTCACTGATTTCACTCTTTAGGAAGAATTTGAAGTGAAACTCCACAGCAAAGTAGTTGAACATCACACAAGTTTGGTATTTTGTATGCAGCATCAGTTATCCTACAATTGCTTCCTCTATCAATTGTGCTACATATAGCATTGCTACTGGTGACTTTTGTTATGAAAAGTAGCCAAAATAGGATAATTGGGCAATTTTTGAGTGCAGTTTGTCACGGGGTGAAAAGTGTACGACATATTCTTATGAAGTTATAGCCTGTTAGAATTGCTGATTTACATCATGCTGGATGAAAAATAGCCCATTTCCACTCACTTGTATCATGGGGGTGTTTTTTGTTGACTCCACTGCTGATCTCTTCTGGTCCCTGGGCAGCCACTAAATAGATTTCTTTTGTTTTTAGGCATGCGTGTAGAGTGATCCATGCAACAGTGAAGAACCTGCCATTGTAAGGTCCATAGATTACACTTGTGCCAGCTGCTCTCCACTCCCTCAGCAGGACCTGCTGGTTCCCCTCACCATCCAGTTCTACTCAATGCAAACACTGACAGACAAGCAGGGTAGGAGGCCCAGAGCCCTACATGATGTTGCACTGCGTGGCCCCACAACAATCTTTAATGATTGCCAGCCCTGCCTTGGCAATGGTGGGCTTGCTTGGAGGAGGTTCCGCCTTCTTTTCTGCTGGGCTGCCTGCAATGTTCAGAACAGGACACCGTTAGAACCGAGAGCTGCTCAAAATATTTCTTTCTACTTCAGCCTTAAAGGGTGCAAACCTTTCCCACCCTCTCTCCACCCACCCTGAATTTTTCAACTCCAGTTTGAATAAGCTTTGGTGGTAACTGAGCTGATTTGAAATTGCTCAGAAAGTCTTATCTCTTCAGGGAAGGGTGTTAAGAGGGGCTAAAGAATCCGTACATCTCAAAGGGAGGGTAAACTTGCATCTGGTTCACGGCAGGTGTCCCTTTTCACAGCCTTGGGGTCAGATAATGGGTCCTTTCACGAAGTCATTTCACTGTTTAACTCCCAACAACGAAAGGAGCTGAAGAACAAAAGTATTGCTAAAATTTATTCTCTCATCAACTCGGATGTTGTAATTAGGAGAACAAGATAAAGGTAGGTTTTCATTTTTCAGGGTGAGAAGAATCTTTTCATCTCTAAAACTGCATTTGAAAGCAATGACAAAGTAAACTAACAAGGGAGATGAGTCATGCTCCCTGTGACTAAGGGGCTATAAATAATTAGTGATGCATCTTAAAATGTGTCTTCTCAACCTTGTACTTGAACTTCACAGTCATTCCAGTTCCTCTGGAAACTCCTGAGCAAGATCTTGATCTGTGCAAAATGGCAACGTTTGATACAAACAAACATTCTTCGGCTGGTGGACCAAAGTCCCTGTCTAAGAAGGGCACTGCTCTCACTTGACTCTCTCTGCCTAAGAGCTCATCTTGAGACAAGGCAAAACCAACTGTGAACTTCTAGAGCTCCTACTGTGACTGCTCTGTTTGAAAGTTGCAGCTAAAAGCTGCCTGGGGTTCATGCAATACACTCAGGCTCTCAGAAACGAGTGTTTGCCATTCTGTCTACAAGTGGTTTGGGTTGGGGTGATTCAAAAGCCTATTTCTGATGGTAATAAGTAAGAAATTTGGGTCAGCTGTGGAAGTTTGCAGTCCTTTCTCTAGTTTCCATCTTGACTGCAGCAAAACAGGTGAACTTTGTTTCAGATATTGAAGGATGGATCTGAAGAAGTTCTTTTCAGTTATTTTTGCAGAACCAGATAGGAAAATGATTAATAAAACTCTTAACTGCTTAGAAAAGCAGATTGTGGCACTGTGTATACAAATATACTTTGCATATTTAAAACATACAAAGCAATTATGAAGTGGCCATAGGTGACTTAAATTCAGTTTTAAGGGGTAGTTTGGTATCTGAAGTCTAAGTGGCCAGCAGTTGCTGACAGACTCTTGTTTCTGGGTGATCTAGCTCGCTTCACCCAGCTTTTGCCAGAGGCTGGCCTTTGAAAGTGCTCTTTTAATCAGTTGTCTTTGGAGCTTTTCCTTTAGTTCTTGTTTGTTTTCTTAATGATTAGGAACTCACTGGTAGGAGACTGTGTTGCTTTGTCTATGGGTTTTAACTTGGTGCGAAGGAACTCGGCCATCTCTCTGTCTTCTTCTTTTTCCCTGGTCGAAAGAAGGAAAATAGATGTTAGAGGAATGACAGTTTTCTCTCTAAATGGGACAGTAGAAGCTAGAGCAGCTAGGATCAAGTCACTAGTAAACAAAGAATTTCTTTGCTCTTTTTAGAAACATTTAATTTTGCCGCATATTAAAAAGCAAAACATTTGCCCAAATGAAAACTGCTGCTGAGGCTTTTGTGATTTGCACAGGGGGCTCAGTGAGAGCTCTGGGTTCAGCTCTAGCTCAGGCTGCTCGTCAGCTGCTGCCCTTGGCCAGCTCTCTCTGATCAGCTGCAGCACTCTGGCAAAATCCTCTCCTTGCTTGCTTAGAATTTAAACGTGTTGGAGGAGATATTGTCATTTCAGATAAATGGATTGAGTCTTTACTGTTGAAAGAGAGGGGAAAGTAAGAGCAAAACTGACTCTTTGTAGAGTGCTGATCTCAAACAAAAGATTGGATTTGGGTGCTGGAAGTGAACTTTTGAGGAAGACTACAACTTTCTTGGCAACTTTGGGCTAAGCTACTGGGATGAAACCTTTCACAACTTGCTTATGTCTTAAGTGAGGTAGGGCTGTACTACTGAGTGCTTTTTAGTTGGTTTGGGATTTTTTGTTGTTGTTGGGGGTTTTTTTGCTATGACAAGATGGGAATAGTAGTAATCAACCTGACCATATGAATAATTTAAAAAGGAGGATTTTAGATGTCAACAAATATGTCCCTTGTAGAATTCCATTTCATGTCTAATTCTTACGTGGATTCCCTGAACAGCAGCATAAATCCTTTCCTTTTAAATGGTAAATGCCCAGACTGTTTCTGGTAGGAAAATAAGAGACCAAAGCCCACTGTTATTCACGAGATGACAGAATCATTAACGGGATAAAGAGCCATGGAATTAGAGTAATCTAATTTTAATGTTTTTCCTATGGAATGGGGAGGAGGCTTTTAACTCGGTAACTTGTTTTGAAGCACCAATTCTCTCCCATTAATGCTGATTTAAATTTTGTCACTTAATCTATTGTATTATTAGGCTTGTGGAATGTCACTAATAGGTTCAGTTGCTCTTGGTTCTTACCGTAATCTCTCCACCTCTGCATCATCTACAAGAAAATCTCTTTTTTGTACCAGTCGATGAATCTTCTGAATCAGTTCATCCTCTCTTTGTTTCTCCATCTTTGTTTTTTCTTTTTCTGGTCAAAAACAGAGAGGAGAGTGTGTTACTTTGGACTCTAGGGAGTGTGAGTGGGTGGTGTAGGACACTGCAGATGTCTGAGAATCAATTGCTGATTGAAGTCAATGGTTTTTCAGACCTGAGTCACCCAACCCCAGCAAGCCGGGTCACTGCCTCTCTGTTCTCTTCACTTGCTGCTGTTGACTCTGATCAGCTTAATGGTCTGAAGGCTCTGTGGGGTTTGCTAAGCTTATTTTTCATACTGAATTACTCTGCAAGACATTGCTCGGAATTTTTTTAAGAGCTTTGGCAAGAAAATAGTTCAAGATGCTTTGTTAAAATCCATTGTACAAACTCCATTTGACCTCAGGGGGAAGGAGATCGCACCAAAACGAACTGTTTCTCTGTGTTTCAAGACAGCTTTGGCTCTTGAAAACACTTTTTTTTCTACTCTGACAAGGCAGGTGAGCTGCAGATCCCCACAAATAGCATCAATTTTAACAGGTGGAAAAATAAGTGAAAGTTTATTTTCCCTGTGCTTCAAAAATCTGAGTAATGACTATATGTCCTTGTTAACTGGCCAGTCTGGAATGACTAGGTTGTCTATAAAAAACAAGTTTTGTGGCATGAAAGACGTGCTTGTCGCAAACTGAAAGTCATAAATGTTAGGGATTACAGGGCTGTCCTTTCAGGCTATAAAGCAAACATATTTAAGACAGAACTCTTCAAACCTAGCAGGGGCAGCAGAGATGAGAAAGCCAGAGGCAAATCCAAGCTCACACATTTCTCTGAGAAGCTGAAATTTTTGATCAGCTGTGAAGACACTTTGTATTAAATCAAGAATTTGGGACTTGGGCAGTGGAACTGCGTTTAGAGAACGACACAGTTCAGTCCAGGGAGAGCTGAGGGAAGAAGAGTGAGCTGCCTGCAGTCTGATGCATCTGAGCTGTGCTACACCTGCTGATTTAGGTTATAAGACAGTTTAAACAGGTAAATTAATCAGACACTTGAAAACAATTGGGTTTAGTACAGATTAAAAAAAGGAATGCTTAGAAGTCACTGCTTTTCCTTGCTTTGTCTCTTATGGCTAAAGAGCAAGGACTCTCCTCCCTTCTGAAGGCAGCAGCTACTTTCTACTTCCTTTCAATCTATCCTTTTCCTAAATTGAGATGTGCTCTCCCCTTATATCCTTCAGGAAACTGCCTATGAAATAGATTAATATATGTGGCAAACTACTGCATATTCTGTGTCCTAAAAGTCTGATTCCAGATCTACTGAAATTGGCTACACTGTCTGAAACCTGTCTACTGAAACTAAAGAGCAGTTCTCTATACTAACCTGTATTCTAACAGGAAAATTTTGGTAGAGATACTGTGAATTAATCCATTTCTGGAAAGTGTTTTTCTAGGTTAGGCACATGCTGTGTCAGCATGCAGCCAATGCCAGCAGCTGCTCTGTCTTTGTTAAGGCCAAGCTGTTGTGATTCTGCCTGAAGATGCTGCTGCTGGAACTGCACCTATTTGATTCTTAAATTTGCTGAGATTTGTGAAGTGCTAAGGAGAAACTGCTGTCTGTGGGTCTCTGCTCGAGGCCTTGAGACTGAAAAATCATTTCTAAAAGATAAAAAACCCCAAACCCAAACAGCAGAAACACCGAAAGAATGAAAGCTGATTAACCCTATCTGTAAGTTAAAAGCCTGGACAGGAAAGCTTGCAGATTAGAAAGGTGAGGCAAGGGGCAGCATTCACAGAAACTTTCTGGGATTTGTAATCCTCTCCAATACCATTTGAACAAATAATGAACCAACAGTGTTACTATTAAAAATTTAAAATGTGACCTACACATAACTAAGAAGTATAAGGAAAGAAAAAGTAAAAATATTATTAATCTATTTCTGCTGGGTGCAAAAGGTGGCAAAGTTCTTACACAAGCTAAGAGCAGGTGGTTTCAGAGCAGACCTCTCTCCTTCCTGAGGAAAAAGTCGTCCTTCAAAGTTGCACAATAAAATGTGAGGAGGAAAAATGAGGATAGCAAAAGGATAGTCAAAACTTGGCCTTAATAGTTAAGCAGGAGCAAATTGTTTTTGCAGGGTGCTGGAGGCTGTGCAGGAACATGTGGTGTAAGTGGCCTGCTGCAGTTTCTGAGTGTCTTGCAGGATGTGTCTGTGTTTTTTTCTTGAGCAGAGTAGGGCTGTTGTGGATCATCTCAAATGGCAAAGCTGTAGTGAACTGAAATTCCTCACTGATGGCAGCTGGAGTTTTGAGCCAAGAACTGCAGAACTGCCCACAACTCTGTCCCTCCTTCAGATAGGGAATTTGCAGAGATTTATGGCAAAACACAAACCAGAGTTTTGGGCCTTGCGTTTTGTAGAAACCTGTTCTTCTCAATTCTAGAAGGTAGATTTAACGACAGGTGTGCAATGGATTGGTGTAGCAAGGAAAAAATCACATTCACAGTGATGGTTATAAATCCTTCTCCTTTCCCTCTTTTATCTCTGGTATCTCAGCACTTGTCTTTTCTACCTGACAATCTCTGTGCCACTTGGTTCCCTTGAGATTGCCCAGGGAGTGCAAGAAATAAGGAACGTGCTCCTTGTTTGAGTGATATTTGCAGGGTTGCTGCCATGGGAGCAGTGAAATACATCATGAAATGAAACTTAGTGACATGGAAAATAAAGAAGGGCAGGAAAATAGGAATTAAAAATAAGGACTAGAGGAAAGAGATATGAAACTCAACCTTGTGGGGAGGAGATTCTGATTGCTGGGGCATGGGTGGGTGATGCACAGGGGGGATGGTGTCAGGAACACAAATATTATCCTAATACTGGGTGGAGACAGCCATTACCTGGGATTGCTACCAAACTCTGCAGCTCTTGCTTGAGGTTCATAATGTCTTTGCACAGCTGGATGTCATCCATCCTGCAGAAACAGAAAAGGCATGGTCAGACATGCAAACTCCACCCTGTGCTGATGGGATTGGCCAGATCTCATCTGAATACACGGCCCTGGCCCTGGGACCTGTGGGCCTGAAAGGCAGAGGGGATCCTGACACTCTTCACTCACCCATTTCAACAGAAGGCAAAGGGTATTTAATACTAAATGCCCACTGAGCCCTTGATTACTTGCCTTACGGGGCTCTAATTTGGGTATAGGTCACACACACTGTGGATAATTTCCAATGCCTTTTGCTTTCTCAAACATCAGAGAACATTCTGGAATGGGAACCTGTGTCTGTAGTGGTCCTGGGAAAAGACAGGTGTGCCACATTGCACTTACTGCAGCAACAGTTTTCACTAGGAAGGAGCAAGGGTGAGAATAGCAGGGAGCCTGGGAAGGAGCAGCAGCAGGTAATCCATTATTTGGCACAGCCAGGGCAAGGTTTATATTCCACTACCAGCTTTCTTTGTGACCTTACTAATACTTCAGCCCTAATACCAGAGATCTGGAAACTGTCATAATTTGGCATTTATCTATTTTTGAGGTCTTGTGCCTTGGGCGAATGTCCTCCACGGTTGATGCTGAATGCTTCAAATCCTTGATATGTGCAGAAAGTCCATTTATGTTAAGACACAGAAGACAGCTTAGAAAAAACCCAAAAAAGTACCATTAGCAAAAATGGCACCTTCAGTTCTCATTGAAACTGCTGCTTCTCCTGAGAGCTGCCATACTGAATTATCTCCCTGGAAGGTAGCAGCCTTCAGCAGCAGCTTCCTGGCACAGGTTTCATTTCGGTGTCCCAGCCACAGCGGCAGCCAAGGCTCAGGTGTTGGCTCCGGGGGCTGCATCTGGGGCTTCCATTTGGAAATCCCACCCCAAAGAGCACAAATCCCACCTCTGTGATTAACTGTACGTTCTCAGCTTGGATCTCACCAACACTCTCCGTGCCCACGGATCCCTGAGTTCTGTTTTTCACAGTCCTGTGCCTGAGGGTGGATTGGCTGTTGCCAGAGCACCCGAAGGTCGCTGAGGTGCCATCAGAGCAGGGGTTGTCACAGTGGCATTGCAGGAGAGGAAGGCTGAGGGATTCGAGTGTGTGTGCATGTGAGAGTGGGCCCCCAAAGGACCATGCAGCCAAATTATTGATTTAAGGGAGGAGTGGGAAAAGTAGGTGTTTCTGGCACAAATAAGACTGTAATCACAACCCAAGAGCTTTTATTCTCCCTGCTGCCTGTGCAAGGAACGCAGGTCTCTGCAGGGAGCTGTCCTTCAGCTGCTTTGCTCTTGTTAGTAAAACATGTTGATCCTTTTATTATTTGCTGCTTTGGTTAACTCCATCCTGCCTGTTCTGCTACTTTCACTGTGCTATGACAGCTGTTCCTGTTGCATTTTTACCTTCCTCCTCCCAAAATACAACTGTGAAATACCTCTCCTAATAATCCTTATTGCTGACCTCTTTTCCTTCTTTGTGTATCCCTGTCACCTCCGCTGGGATCTACTCTCCCACTGCCCATCTGTCTTGTAAGACTTAGTTTTATGGGGAAGATCAGCATGTTTACCTCAGGACTAGTGCACAGTCCATTGCTGTGTGTGTTTAGGAGACTTGGAGGCAGAGATGTTTTTACTGATGAATATTCTCACTTAGGCTCCCCATATTATTCATGCTCATCATAAGCAAAGCCTGCTTTACTCTTGAGATCCATCACACTAAATGGTACTGAAATTACTTTTATCAGTGAGTCTTAAACGCTTAAACGCTCTCACTCTTGGGAGAGTTGGTATTCAAAATGTGCTGGGATGTGAGCAAGCCTCACCACTCCTTATCTATTCAGTGTTCATGCACTTTGGGTGTCGTGTTCATACATTTGAGTAAGATGACCATGGCTAACAAAGGTGATGGTTTCTTGGTGAGAAATATTCAATATTGAACTGCTGTATTCAAATGATATCGGGCCACACTCTCAACTGGAACAGAACAGTGAACAGTGAAGAGAACAGTGAGTTTCTACAAAAGAGATCTCTGTGATAGACAGAGAGGATTTTTTTTTTCTGATTGAGTAGATTTGGCTTCATTCTGAGAAGCTCTGAAATACACTAATTAAAATACTTTACTGTATCAGTTTGGCTCCCTGCCCTCACTAAGGAACTCCAAAAAGCAAATGGCACAGCTCTTCTCTGAGGATTTTCAGGAATTTAAAATAGCAGCAGCAGTATATTCCAAGTGAGCAAGATCGTTCATGTTTAGTAGTCCCTACAGTCCCTGTGCTAATTTGTGGCAAAGGTACTGGCCTCCTGTTGCAACCTCAGCTGCACTTGCTCCCATTATTTTGGCTGGTTTTTAGACTGCAGAGCACGTAGCTGCTACTCCACGTATACTCTTAGCATCTCTTTTTCCTGAGACCCAACCTTTGCTCCTGCCTTGTAATACACAGCAGAGAAGTCAATCTGTGGCCAAAGCCCTTTAGGTCTGTAACAGCTCTGTGACCACATGGATTCCAAAGACCCAAAGTCAGATGACCTCTCCAGAGTCCCAGTTCTGCAGGCTGGTGCATTGTGCTGATGGACAAAAACTGAACCCACCATCTGCACCAATCCCCTCAAGCACATGGAACATCTTTCCTCCCATCTGTGTCAAACAGCCTTTGTGTTTCATCTACTCCACAGTGCGGATTAGGAAAAAAGTAATAAAAAATAAGTTAAATGACTGAAGGGAGGGCTGAAGGACATATGAGACCATGCCAAAGCTTCATCCATCTGACTTCATGAATGCAGGATCTACGCTTGCTTGCAACTATAAAGCACATCCTGCATCTGCTAGCAAATAACACTGACTGCAGGGTGGCAGGTGCTGTCCTGGGCAAGAGTTGCCTTATTGCCCTTGAAGCAAAGGGAAGAAGAGGAACTCCTGGACAGGAAAGCTCTTGGCAGGCCATTCAATCTGTACTGGTACTATGAACCTGCCTCTCTTTTCCCCCTTATGCTCTGGACGTTGGATGTAAGTAGTTACAGGAGTCCCAGAAAAGTTAATGCTGCTTCTGAAAAAAAAAAAAAATTAAATCTCAGTGTATTTCTCATTTGCAAGCTGGATGGTCAGCAGGGTTTGACTGAGAGCATCCTGGTATTACTATCAGACCTCTTTAGGAAGTAAAAAGAGCTTTTGGAAATCTTGAGGAGAGCAGCAATCTGCAGAGTAGAGGAGAAAAAACTCCTTTGTGTCCCCTAACCTACAGAGAAGCTGGAGAAACACACTGAACTTCATTTTGCAGCCCATTCTCTCCTGTAAGTCAAATCTATCAATGCAAGCCAAGCTGGAGGAGAAGTCACACAGACTCTTGTGCAGCCCCTTCCAAAGCTCTGTGACACTCCGTGTGTGCCTGGTGCTCTCTGGAGGAAGGCAGCACGGGCAGGACGTGGGGCTGTGCAGGGTGCAGTGACTTCTCCCTGCAGATCCAGCGTGGCACAGGCACTGACCCGGCACCCTCCAGGCCTGGCTGAGTTACCTGCAAAGCTGCTTGAGACATTTGCATAAGATTTGCAATATACAACTAACCTCTGCAGAGCTCTCTTCTCTGGAAGAGATGGTACCTCCCTTCCAGTCCCTGTGAAATAATTTTTCACATGGTAGAAAAACATCAATGAAGCAAACAGCAGTTACAATCGGGCAGTTTTTCCTCCAGAGCTGAGCTTTAAACATCTGCCCAGGAATCCTAAACACATGAGTTATGAGCATGATAAAACATTTCTCTTGTTAGGAGCCCAAATCCATTCCTGGAGTAATTGCAATAGGATTGAACTAGGGATGAATTCTCAGTGTGCTTTCATGTATTCCTGACACCCTGTCTGCACTTCTGCTTTTCTCCTTCTCCATGGCTTATTGCAGAACACCCTCTGCATGCTTGGAGATATCACACAAGCACGAATTATCCTTTTCTCCCTTGGTATTTCCAGCCATATCACAACCTACAAGCAGACTCTCTGTTTGCCAAACAAACAAACAAACAAAACTAAAAAAAACCCCTCATAATGATTAAACAGCATGAGCAAAAGATTTTCTAAACATGTCACAAAATGACAGGAAGATAAGTGGGTCGGGAGAGCCTGCAGTGGCCTGGCACAGTGACTCAGCCCCATTCCATGTTTCTGTGGTCCAGCTAGCAGGGGGAGAGTGCCTCGAGCGAGGTGACAGCACGAGTCACCTCTGCTGGGCACCATCTGCCCCGAGCAGGAGCAGAGCCCACCCGTTCAGCCGTGCCCTGGCAGGCCTCAAAGGCTGTGCAAGATAATGGGAGGCAGGACTTAAAAAAGAAACATTCTGTACCAGACACAGAAGAATTGTTTTGTTTTGTTTCAGGAGAAGTTATTCCCCAACAGCTAAATTTTTCTGTCTTCTTTTCAACCAAGGAAGAAAACCGAATTCCCCAGTGTAGGACCTAGGTGCCATCTAGAGACATGGATAGGAAAAAAGGAAAAATGATAGTGAAAGCTCATAGAAAAATCACTAAACACCCCTCTTAATGGTCAGCCAAAAAAAAGAGATGGCCAACAAGACTGGCAAATACTTCATATTTGAGTGTAAGAACTATTAGTAACAGCTACATGAGCATCAAATATAATTTTCATTGATTCCAGGATAAGCAGAGCAGTTCAGTGTGTCTAGGGAGTTTCTGCCTATGCTGAATGACTTTCAAAGCTGGAAATAGATCTGTGCTCCCTCCAGCATGTCTCTAAGAGGAGGTCTGAGATTCCTCTGCTTTCTGCTATACTGACAGCTATACTGACAAGTATATTTATGGAATAAATTATGCATCATCACACAACTGCCTCCTTCTCTACAGCCTCCCCAAGTGCATCCTATGTTCCTAGAGCAAGATACAATCAGGAAGGAAAAAAAAGGAAGGAAACGACAATAAGTGATATTGTATTGTTAAGATTCCAGAACTGGGAAGGAGAAAAGATTTATTGCTCCTTTCCACGAAAAGACGGATCTTATCAGAAAACACTGACAACAACAACAGCTCTATTCATGAGCAAAAATCTGGTTTTGCTGGTGTTATTTATTTACACTGCAGTAACAGCAAGGTGCCAAACCCAGAGAAAAGTACCAGATGCTGAACACATGAGTTAACAGTCCTAAGGGAATTCCGTGCTTAACTTTACATGACAGAAAACAGATAATATACAGTACAAAATAAAAAAGGAGCAGCAAAAGAATCAAAAGTACCCAAGACAGCAAAAGTCTGAACACCTGCTTAGCAGTTTATAACCAGTGAGTTACCACTGGTATTCACACTTCTGACACCTCTGTTTTCTCTCGTTCCACTCTCTTCCCCAGGGTGATGCTCAGTGTGTGGCTCTGTTGCCACACGAGGCATGAAGCCACTGAGGAATCAGAGTTGATGTCACATTAGTGAGACACTTGTAAGAGTGTTACAGTATTTGGTTCAAAAAAGAATTAAAATTTGAAATTAGCTTTGTTCTTACAAAGATGGTGATTACTGCTGCCTTCTCACTTGAGAATGGAACACTCCACGTACACATTCCTGTAGCACTTTGCAGCATCCCTTTCCAAGTTCAGCCAGTAATGAGACTGTTTGTTTCCTTTTCCCACTTTGTGTCTACTAGATTTACTGCACCCATTTTAAATTAAAACATGGGATTTCTAAGTTGGTTTGTTTAAGGTTGTCATCACCAAGGGAATTAACCTCTCACTTCAGCAGTTCTTGTGTACTTTGGAGTTGGTTCCCTTTGCAGTGGTTACATAAAGGCAGGCAATCAGCAGAGCTACCTTCCTGTATTTAAAATACCAATGTGCTGTGCATACTGCAAACGACATAAAGGTGAGACTCCCATCTGACCTCTGTGGATGTCCTGAGGTTCTTAGAAGTAGCATGTACTACACATTTTTCTCCATGAATTTGCCCCAAGTTTGAGATTCCACCATTCCACCCAATACCCTCCAGAATGACCATCACTGACTATCCCACCTCAACTACCACCAGCAATGGACACATCAATGTCCCAGCAGGACAACAGGGATGTATGGGGCTTTGCAGACTGGGAGAAGGATAAAGGTTTAAAAGGCAAGTAAATAAAAAGTAAGCCTGATTTGAAGCAAGAAAAAACCCACCCAAACTAGGGATAAATTATGTACTCTGGACAGCTAATGAAGCTGTGGGACTGCAAAGCCAAGTTGCAGCAAACTTTTCTACATTAAAGATCTGATTTCAAGTAAGCAAACATAGCAGTGTAAAATGGTCTAAACTCCTGAACAGATCTATGGAGAATTTGGATGATGTAGATATTATGAGCACTCAGGAGAAGAGGGAGTCATCTACTAGTGTGTAGTGAGAGTATACAAAGAAAATGACCAATTTTAATTCTAAGTCAGCGTGGAGGTGAATTTGGCCTCTGCAGTATTAGTTTAGTGATGTAATAACCACACAGACATTAAGCAAATACACCATTGTATTTACAGCATTTTTACAGATTAAAAAACTAAGTTTAATAAGTAAAATGTTTTCAGTAATTCCCTAAAGCAACCTAATAGGGCTTTACGTTAATATCTTCTATTCCCTACACATTAAAAAACTGCCTTTCAGTATCACCTGCATGGCAGAAATAACCATCCCAAGACAGCCATCACAGGTGGAAGCAACTGCCACAGTTCCAGTTCAAGGTCATCCAGTACAGCTGGCTCCAAGCTTTGCTTTCCATCTGGAAAGCCAGCAGTATCAGGCACTGGCAGATCTCCCACAGACTGTGCTCATGATGACAGTGGATGCTGTTTTATAAGAATTCCATGCCTTTCCACAGGTACAGGCAGTAACTGTGGGTGAGAAGATCTCACCTTTATTTATTTACTAATAACATTTACCGGCTCCCAACACGTTAATGCATTTTAAAATGCACGAATTCTGCACCACAGATGATTCTGAAGCTCGGTTTTGATCTGCTCTGTATCACATAGAGGTCTGAGGGTTTGCTGCCTCTCTCTGTCAGCTGAACTGAGCTAACAAATGCATCATCCATTTTCACAACCGTGTCTTTCAGCACAGTCGCTTTCCATGCCCCCAGCGATCCTAAACTGCCTCTGAAGCCAAACACATCCACAGCAGCAACACATTAAATGTGTGACAAATGTGACAAAGAGGATGCTGCCTGAGCAGCTCCCTCAGCTTTTGGGTCTGTAATCTCACCAGGAGAGAAAACAAAAGGAAGTGGGACAGGAGAATTAGAAAGGAAGAGAGCGCGAGCGTGTTGTGGTGTGTTTGCTTTCCTTAACAGCACAGACAGATTGAACATTTACAGTTTGACCCAAAACTCTTTTTATAGAGAATATTTTAAGAAAGGAGCTGAGAGAAGCCTGAGAAGCGAAGGAGGGGGAATGCTGGCAGGCTATAAACTGATGCTTTTCTGTACATATTGTCTCCTTCATATCAATATATGCTGCGTTCTCAGCTATTCTGAAAACAAACCAAGAAGAGCTGGAGATAGCAAATGATGGCTTCGAGCTATACTTTCATTTCCTGGGCTGGCTAGAGATGGTCACAACAGCTCCTGGCATAATTTTATGAGATTTCATAGTATCAGTAGCATTGAAGGAGAGATGCTACAAACAGCCAGGATTTCTAAATAACCTGGACGTATCCTGAGGAGATCCACCCTGGGCACCAAGCAAGACAGGGTCTGAGGACAAAAATAGGATTTCATAATGTAATTACAGAGCAAATCACAGTGCATCTGCTCGGCTGTGACTGAGGGTGCCTGAGCTAAAATATGATTGTGCAACATAAATTGGCATTACCTAATTGAGGAAGGCTTGATTTTATAATCTGAAAATTGCCTCCTTATGGACTTTAGGTAATTCTTCATAGCAAGCAGGTATTCACCTAGAAGTAGTGTGGATTTCCTGGATATGAAGGGT
Source organism: Platysteira castanea (assembly GCA_013397175.1). NCBI lineage: Eukaryota > Metazoa > Chordata > Aves > Passeriformes > Platysteira > Platysteira castanea. The sequence continues at coordinate 473,695 of VYXC01005488.1, forward strand.
ACAGATGCTTGCAGCTGCCCTTCTTTTTTTTTTTAAGGAGGGAAAAAAAACAAGGAGCAAAGCAAAGGGCACATTTACAAAGGTTAATATCTGACTTGCAATTTGCACAATAGTCTGGGAAACATCATGACCTGTTAGTCCATTGCTCCAGCTCATTTTTCTTTCTTTGTCTCTTTGTACTGATAAAAACAAGAATTATCAGAGAACTGGCCTCTTGTAAGTATACACTAGAGGATGAACTACTTCACTGGGGTATATAGCAAATAGTCTGTTAAATAGATGAAAGAGTTCAGCTGCTTTCCCTGCTTCTCAAATAAAAAAAAATCAGAGGACTGGCTAAGAATAAGCTGTCACACATCTAATTTTCACACAGCGGAATTAAAAAGCTGTGTTTTGCAATGAAAATTATTACAAATTTGAAAATCAGAGATGTCAGTTGGAGTTTCTGTCTGTTTTTGCTTCATTTCAGAGTTCCAGAAAGTCATGCTGTTTAAATGTATCTGGCTGATATGCTAACCTGGAGCAGTTCTCTGCCAAATGTCCTTATTTTATGGCTACCACATTTGCATCTTCTTGAAGGAAAAGAGTAAATTCAATTAGCAGCCTTAGAGCATGTTACCTTCATGGATTAAACCAGATAGAAGAAGAGTTTGCCGTGGTTTCCATCAGCAGCAGGTCTAGCTTGCAGTGTTTTGTTTCCTTACTCTTGAGTGGAGTGTTTCTGAAGGCCGTGAGGAGCAGTGGCACCTGCTGGGGTGAGCAGCAGAGCTGCCAGGCCACGTGTGCCACTGCCAGGGGGGAGCCACGGGCACCCCGAGGGCTGGGGACACCCCGAGCACAGCTGCAGTGTACTCTGTCCTGCTTTAGGACCTGGCTACATGTGAATAAAAAGATCAGACAGACAGTGAGAAGAATGAACCCTTACTTTAAAAAAACGTAGCTGGAAATGTAAGCTGTGGCTGGATGTGCAAGTGATAGAGAATCGTTTCATCATGTTCATGCTTTCGTAAGAACTATAAAAACCCCCCAATTCAAGAGAATTTCTATTCTGTTGCTAACAGCATGAAGGGCAAGAAAGAGAATACAAACACACCACACAGTTTCTCTAACGCTATGTGTGTGTTTTATCCTTTTGCTATAATTAAAGGCAAAGCTAAAGCAGATGCAAGAACTAGAGAGATGTGGTTCTCGTTAAAGCTGGCCTGGCGCTCCGTGCTCCGAGCGTAGGTGTAGTGCTGCTTGTTAGCAGTGTTCAAAGCTGAGTCTGCCTTAAACCTGTCTGCGGAGGCTCAGCTTCATGGGGTTGGTTGTACAGGTCATTCCCAGGGGAATCTAGTCCTGTCAGAAGAAATCAGTTACTAAAATTCATGACCTACATACAGACTTCTGGTCTTGGGACATTGGCAATTCATTACTTCAGAAATCAAATGGAAAAAAAAAAAAGGCCACATATAAAGTCTTCCACAATCTGTCTGTGAACTAGAGTTTATGTAATCTGCTTAGTTAAACAGATACAAAACTTGGACCACTAAGGTAACCATGACTTGTGCTGTTAATCTCAGCAATAGGTCATTAAAATGCATTTGTCATTAAAAGATGTTTGTCATTGAAGACAAATGCAGCCAAGCCCTTCTGTCGGTGTAACTACCCAGCATGAAAGCAGTAAAGAACAGGTTCTGCTGTATCACTTGGGTATCACGAGCAACATGCTTCTCTCTTGTCAGGGGTAAATTGTAAAAACATTTTTAAAAATTAGATAAAGCCAAATAGACAAATTTTTTTGGCCATTTCATTCAGTGGTGCTAACAAAGTGAATTTAACTGCCTCAAGGACTAATGAGCAGAGTCAGAATATTCTGCCACACAGCAGGGAGCAGCTGGGCTAGGAAGCCGTGTGAATATCCCTGGAAAAGTGGTGACCTTGGTCTGCTCCAGCTGGAGGAATGAGAGGGTCTGTGACTGTGCCTCTCCATGGCTTAGAAAAGACAGAAACTGGGGCCACCTCTGGCCGTCGCTGCCTCTGTCACCTGCCTGCTTTGCCAGCACCTCGGGCCAAGCCTCACGCAGAGTCTGGAGCTCGGGGGAACTCCCCTGCCTGTGCCAGGAGAGGCTGGGAGTGCTCCTGGGCAGCCCCAGGCAGTGGGTGAGGGTGAGATCTAACGCGGGGGTGGAAGAGGGCACAGTGTGAGCATCAGTTCTATTCCCTTTTCAATAAGCAAGCTCTCCTGTGTTAAATCCCTTACTCAAACACCTTCCAGGCAATACAGACTAAAGAGTGTGACCATGGAGGAAATGAAAAGAGCAGACTGGATACCAGAACAAACAGAACAATTGCTCTCATTCACTGGGGCAGTGAAGAGGGCAGTTTATTTCAGTGCTTTGTTTGATATAGAAAATGTCAAGAGAACTGCAGCGTTCAATGATGAGGCTTCTTCCAGATTAAATCTATGTACAAACCAATAACCAAGTAGTTATTTCACTACCATGAGCAGGAGTGACAAAACTTCTCCTGGTCACTTTATTTGTACCACTGTGGCATTACTGAAGGTCAGTGTCACTATCACCAGTCCTTATTTCCAAAGGTGTCTAAGCAGTGATTCTGGGCAGAAGTCTTCTGGGATAATACTCAAAGACAAATGTCTGTGCTGTCTGCAGAGGGGTGATGCTTTCAGCTTCTGGCAATGCAAGTCAGGGCACTAAAATTAACCTCCAGTGTAAGGGTCAAAGCACCAGTCCCCTGTACTTTAATGTGAGAATAAAGCCAGTGAGTTTTTTCAGGCCACTGAAGCTTCATTAATGCCAAGGGTCTGAGTTCAGGAGGTTTTAGAGCTACTGAAGTTCCTTCCCCGTTGGCAATTTGTTTCTGACCTCAGATACTCACAGGCAGAGGACACTTCAAAATAATACATTTCTTATTAATAAGCTCTGATCTTCTAAATTCGATGATTTAGGAATATTAACCCTATTGACTTCATCATCAGAATTGGATTAATATTCATGAACCTTCAGTGAGGCTCCTATGCCTGACCTTTTTGGCAATTTGGAAAATACCTCTTGGAGTATTGCTATTTAATTTGATAGATCAGAAAGTGTTTTGTGTTCATAACTTAATGGCTTCCATTTAACAAATGTCAAATCTTGGCTGCTATTTGTGCAGAACACAGTGTGCTCTCTTATGACATGAACTGTCTAAGACTGTTAATGAAGTCAGAAAAAAGCCTGAATTAGGTTAGACTGTGGAAGCTTCAAATCCCCTACCTGTTGATATTTTGTTCAGACAAATATCCTTCCCACCAAGGACTGAAATCAGGCAGGAAAATATGCTCCATAGATATGTACTTTGCTAAAGTTTCCTTTTGTAAGTAAGAGATCTGTTTTACGTATTCTGCAAATTGTGCTGAATGAAAAAAAAGGTGCTGAATTAAAAAAAGGTAATTTCCTTTGCAACTACAAAAATCATTTCCCAACAGCATTTTGTAAGTGCTCACCTAACTGGGATGCTCTTTATCTTTCTCCCTTTTAAAATGTCAAGCAGATAAAAGTCTTCTAAGTACCATTCTTTCCTATTTTGATTAGTTTTGCATAGTGTTTTCCCAGAAGGATTGATACTTACATAAACCTGAGTTCTGATTCTCTTCTGACTAAGACTTCCCGAAGTCTCTGGATCTTTGCCATCTCAAGCTCAATCTCCTCAGGCATCATTGTTGTTTCAGCCATTGAAATGATGTCAAGTTGATCTGTGTGTGGAAGCAGAGAAAATGAATTAAGCCAGTCAGACTGTCTTAATGGCGTTTTTCAGGAATGTAAATTAAATCACAGAGTTACCTAACTATGGCGTAATTAATTCAAGTAGTAAAAAGTATTCGAACTGAATGCTGTATTAACTGGTTTCTCTATTGTTTGGGTTATTACTGCCAATGTAACCGTTTAGAAGTGAAAGACTCCGTAAACCAAAGTGACAATCATTTTGTCAGTGAGGCTTGATCATTCCTCTAAGGAATCCCAACCCCACACACAGCTACAGCCACTCTTCCTTACTGATATCACCACCAACTGACTGCTACAAAACCCTCTCAGAGCAATTCCTTGCAGCCCTGAAGAGTCCTGTCTTGGTGCAGGCAGCGTAAACCTGTGAATGTTTCCCATCTTTAACCCTTCTACCTCTCCACTCTCTTAGCCTGACCCGGAGCTAAAGCCCAGCCCCGAGAGGAGCCAAGGATGTGATCAGAAATTCTGTAGGGCCTCATCCTGCAAGGGGCTGAGTGTCTTTCACAAGGGCATCAGAACTGGTTGAGGAGCCAAAAGGAATAACCTGGCAACTGCTAAGGCCAGGGTGCTTCTTTGATTATTTCTCCATAACTGAGGTATTACCACTGTAACCCAGAGAGAAACAGGGCTATGAACTGTGCTCCCTGAAGGTAATTTATATAAGATGGGTTTGGAAAAAGAGCTGCTGGGCCTCCAGAAAATCCCATTCCAAAGGTTCATCTCACAGGCCCATCTCTCATTTTCACTGCTTGCCAAAAATACAAGCAGGAGATGGGAAGTTATTCTGATGCTACCATGAATTAAAGCCAATAATACTGGTAAGTAGAAATATAAACCACAAATAAATTATATATATGTACGTATTATAAAATTAGTTCTCAAGAGCTCAGAAAACAGAAAGAAAAAAAGTAACTCATCTATTTGCACTCTGCAGCTCTAGCTGTGAGTGCCCTGGTATTACCCCTCATGTGGGGTCGGCCTCCACCTCGTGATTTCAACACCTCAGGAGCAAACAAGCCTTATGCCCTGGTGATGTGCTTGAAGCCAGCACAGGAATTCGTGTGACAGGAAGAACTCTACTCCGACCCCTTGCACAACAGTCAGAGCTTCTCCTTCACATCCCATTCAACGTGTGCTTGAACCAGAGAAAGTATTTTTGAAAGCAATCCAAAATTATGCAGGGTTTCCAAAGGAATCAAAAATGCAAGTAAGGCAGCACAAGGTTGAAAGTGGAGGGAAATAAATACAGAGAGCATTAGATACTAGCTCACAGCTTGTTCTGCAAACTCAGAGGTGTGGCTGGAACAATGGAACGGAGCACAGGTGGGAGGACCCTGCCCCTGAAGAGGCCAGGTCAGGATCCCAGCACTGTGACCACTGTGATTCACCCCCCAGCACTGTGATCCTCACAAATCACCAGCCTGTTTGGGGCTCAATTTCTCCTCTAACATTGCGGATAACTGGCCTACCTGGCAGCAGCTGTGCTGAAGGGTAATTAGGTATTTTTCATTAAATGGTTTGCACTCCTGGGATGTGAGCCACCTGGGAAGAATATGTTAACATTACTGAGCCTTAAAGTAAAGCTCTAGCTCTGTCCCAGTGAGGAATGACATCTCTAGTGCCTTGAGACATGATTCAGAACAGCTTCACACAGAAGTCTCTTACATTTTCAGAAAAGAAAGAATGAACATTTCATTTTATTTAAAGTAGGTATGCAGTAGTCAACTATTTTTTTAGCATATATTGTTATTAAGCTTTTTTTCTGGCAATGAGAAAATTCATAAAGCAAAAGTAGAGACAACAGTGAGATTAGTCACAGCCAGTGACAGGATGAAACTATTTTGTCTGTTCTGCAATCTCTGGGATAATTTTCAGTGACAAAGAAACAAGTAAAATGATATTACTGTATGCACAAAAAGATATTAGCACAAAAATAATTACTATAGGGAAATAAAATTATCAAGCTATTACATATAGTGAAAGGGACTGAAGAGGTAAACCTGAAGTTATTTATGCATAATTTTGCTTCAATTTAAATGGAGACTGGTATAATTAAACTGGGTATTAACTTAACAATCACATTTTATCCTCAGTGTGCCAGCCAGAAATAGAACAGTAGCCAGCTGTGTTTAAAAGCAACAACAAAAAAAATTGCCTATTAAGCCAATAAAAGCAAAGAAATGTTTAAAAGAAGCCTGAATTGACACAGTGAGAAATGGGAGAACGCACTTCACCTGGTGTCAATAGTTTCAGACCAGTTGGTAAGGGATGCTGTAATTAATTACCAGCAAAGTCCTGCTGCTGTCACTCGGTGCCACACTGATGGTGGCCCCGCAGGAGGAGCTCCCTGTGCTCTGCAGCCATCAGAGGTTTAATTGTCACTGGGGGCCTGTTATTATCATTGCCACGGAGAAGGTTTGGTGTATCAGCAACACAAAGGGTCCAAAATCCGTGCTGCAGGAACCCAAACCGGTGCCATTGTTACTGTGGTGCCAGCTGCACGCTGAGCTCACCCACACCTCGGGCACTGGCAGGGACCTGCAGGCTGGAGGAGCTGCCCGTGGACACACAGCGAGCACAGGGTCTGCTGGCTCAGGGGTCTGCTCAGGACAGTGTTTATCCTTTTCTTGTTTATCACTCTGTTGCTGTTGGAAACTAAGCCCCTCAGCCTTCAAGAGCCATCGCAGCCACTCAGCAAGGGCTGAGCTCCAGCACAGGGGAAGGGTAATGGCCCTGCTCTCTACCACTTCTTTTTTTCATCTTTGACATGGGTGAACCATCCTAAATGAGACCCTGTTTGTTCAACCCACGACTGCTGAGAGCTCTTTAAAGGATGGTGGTACAGGTCAGCTGCATGACTTCTCTCCTGTGGATACCACTCAGCAGCAAACCTGCTCTTCAGCCCACTCAATTATGGTGCTCCAGTTGAAAATGATTTTAAGTCATTGCTCTGGACCGGACTTAAATTGAGTAATTTGAGGCCTACTTCCACTCCCTTAAATTGTCCAATAATAAGATAATCCTTGTTAAGAAAATGTTAACGGGTAAGTTTTGCTCCAAATCCGGGCCAGCACTTTTGGGGCTTTTTCAAGCAATGGTAGCCAAAACTTCCGACACAACTGTGTCTGCTGGATAATGCCAGAGAAGTGGCATTCAGAGTATTTGAGGGATAACATATTGGATTCAGTACATTTACTATAAAGTAAAAAAGAATCCCTCTGTGCAAAGACCCTTGTTTCCTTTCAGTGCATGAGGCTCTAGAGCAGCCTTGCACTTCTGGAAATGTTAAATTCCAAAAATAATCAAAAGTTTCAACTGCAATGCAGCTCCCAGGTGCACAGAGGGTAATCTTAGAGCCCTGAGATATTGGCTTAAACCACGCATCAGAGCTTCAAATATTTTTGCCAGACAGCAGGGCACCTAGAAATCCCAAAGCTGTTTTTTTTCACATGCTCCATGCCTCAGAGTAAACCTCTGGGCTGGCTGAGTCCCCTTACAGCTTGGCTTTGCAATAGGCAGCTGTGAAATCTGGCAGCTCTAGGGTTCCTCTTTGGCAGGAAGGATCCAGAGATGCCTCCTGAATGCTGATTAAACACCAGGATCTCTGGGAGTGCCATGGCCTTCAATTATCCCTGCTTCTCCACTGTCATTTGGAGAAGGAGAAGAAGAAGTGGGGGATTTTTCTGATTCGTGGGGAATTGTGGTGCATCTTTGCTTCCAGCAAACCTGATGCACAAAGCACTGGTGAGCTCAGCTCTGAGCTGTGCTGTGTAAAGATCACTGATGTTCTGGGATAAACTGCTGGACTTGAGCAGTGCCTCGCATCTGGTTCATTCTGCAGCTCCTCAGGCAAGAGATCAGAATTTCATCTCTGTAGAGAGACACGTATGATTAATTTTTTTCTCCATTCATCCACCTCTTCTCATTCAAAAACCATCACAGATCATTCTGTTTGCCGTATCATTTCCTCCCAAGGACTATTAAATCATCTGCTGTGACTGGTGATGGCTCTGTCCATCCGTCAGCTGTGGTCTGGGTGTAATAACACAATTATAATATTGGGATTTATTTTGTCCACGTCATGAATACTTTTTTTTTTTTTTTTTAAATTATCACAGATTTACAGCCTAGACATCTTCAAACGTAAGTTTCTACTTCAAAAGTATCTCACTGACACTCTACCATATGACTCTATTTTAAAATTAGGTGAGCAGAGCATATAAAAAGCACAGTGCACAATTGCCCACTGCACTTCCAGAATCACTGCCCCGTCTGTTCCATATCTAAGAGCCTCTGGTTATAAAAAGATTCTTTTAGTTGCTTATCCTGTATGTTCCTGTTCTTATCTCCAAGCTTTGACCTTTTATTTTATCTTTGCAAGAAAGCCTGTTGGCAGCAGTCTATTCTTTCTCATTTCAGGCTTTTGTATGCTTGGTCTCACTGAGATTTCTCTTGAAATACAAATGCCAGATTCACGGCGTTGAATGTTAACTCCTTCCTCTAACTCTGGAAGTCCTTTTGGCTGCTGTGGTATTACACTCAAAGCACTGCACACAGTGACTCCTGTCACATCTGATGGAAGTGCCTGCAGTTGCCCAGATAAGATTCTCAGTTGCTTTCCATCTTTTATGCTGTACTTCTGTAGAACAAGTTGCATTGCGCTGAAAAAAGCTGGTTTAGAAACTGAACCTGAAAGAGATCTTGCTTTCAGTTTTCTCACTGAACCAGATATCCCCAAGCAGAAATAGAGAGTCAGTGGTAAAAGTGATTGCTAATTAAGGATGGTCTTCAGTACTTTGCTAAAAAGAAGTTTACAGCTAAATGATGATTCCAGCTTTTTAATTTAGGGACCATTTTCTGCCCTTTCTCCCTATTTAAAAATATACCAGCACAAATCCATAGTGATAAGAGCTATAAAGATCTTGCCTCTTTAAAAAAGCATCAATTTATTCTTGTTTGTTATCCTGTAAAATTTAAAAACGGTAATTATTCTTGGCTTTGTTTTCTGTCAGTTTATGACAGTTCCAGTTTCCTAAGTGGGTAATTATGCAACCCTTTAATCTTACACTTCCCCCAGGAAAAAGATGTCTCTAGTCTTAAGAAACTGTTCTGTGCACAGAAAGCTTCATCTTGGTTGTAATGATATCCTGAAAAAAACAGCTCATCTGGCAAGACTTGTTCGTCCTTCCCTGACAATAAGGATCCTGTGAATCAGCACCAGGCTGGAGTTCTTGTAGAAATTTCATATCATGCATAGGTCTTAATGTGATATTCAGACTTAATGTACCTCAAAATCTATACAATGCTATCCTATATTTGGGTTATAAATTCCATTTGTTCTACCTTGCACTGAAGCTTTCAGATTTCAGCATTCCCTGAGTTCTGATGCTGTCAGCCTTGTGGTACTCATCTCCTTGTGGAGAGGGGGACAGGTGCTGTGAACAGCTCAGGTATTGAGTCCTGCAGGCACAGTAGGGCGGACTCAGAAGAGAAGATTCATTTGACCATTACCTGGGGCTTTACTCACTAAGGGGGGATTTATGGGATGTAGGTGTTTGAGGTCCAGTGTCCTCTGCAGTCACACACTGCCCCTACAAAGACTGCAGACTCTCTCCATGCAGGAGGTCATAAGGACCCATCCTGTCAAATTAAACTCTCCCTTCAGTAGAGTGCTCCATCTCTGCTTTTATGGTCCCCCCTCTGGATCTAAGGGTGCTTGTGTGTGCAAGGAACTGACTCAGCACAGTGGGACAATTTGCTACCCAATTATCTCTATCTAGAATCAGTTCTAGCTGTAAATCTGTGTTTGATTTGGTGCTGGTTTGTAGCAATATCAGTAGATTTTCATTGAGGTGTTTTCTACTACTGAGAGTTCTCCTGGCTCCATCTTTATGTCTTTGATTTGTGACTCACAATACTCTGGATAGTCTCCTAAACAGTCAATTTTAAGGGGAGAAGGAGGACTTTTCCTCAGTAGCACCCTTTCTTGAAGTAGTTTAAGAGCTAATACAAAACCATATTTACAGATCAGAAAACAGGATTTCAGCACTCACAGCAATAAATGACCAAGAAGTCAGAACTTAATATTGAACTAAAGTTTCTTTGACAAGATAAGATAAAAGCAGCTTCCTATTAAAATCTTTGCATAAACAATGAATAAAAGACTCAGGCCTGATTTGATTATGCCATAATATTGTCAAAAATACAGATTTTTATTAGTGTGATAGAAATTTGCAGGAAGTGCTCCTGAAGTAAATAAATTCAGGATACGCAGAAGTATGTCCACTAAGATAAATTACCCTAATGACACTTACAGGTTGGATCTTGAAAACCCTTAGGGGCTTTGACACGCCAGTTACAGGGCTCAACCTTGCCACTTTGAAGTCGATTCCAAGACTCTGTCTGGGCAATTTGCATGCCCCAGCCAGTTTCCATTCAGTCAGTGATAACAAGGCTGCACACATCTCTTCAGCTGGTTAGAGGGCAAATGCATAAAAATGAGGAAAACAGAACCATGATAACTGCAAAGGGAGTTGGAATTAATATCTCTTTATAAAAACCTTTTTAAACTCAAGTCCTATTGAATTAAAAAACCCCAGACACATTATTCATGCATTCACATGCAATTCGCCACTCAGCTGAAACCAAATCCTCTGCTTTAATATCAGCTGCATCTCTGAGTTGAGAGACTTTTCAAATATCCAGATTCTAAATTTGGCAGATTTAACTTTTTTTTCCCTATGGTGGCTGTGATAAGGTCACAACAGCTCATGGCTTCAGATGGCAGCTGGCCTGCAAGTGACTGCTCAGTAGCCAGCTCAGGATCATCTCAGTACAGTTCCTATCACACATTAAAGTCGAGCAACACAGTGAGTCTTTACTGGTGCCTCAGAAATCCTGACCGAGTGCAAAAACGATTTGCTCACATACAGAAATTTTTCAGAGCAATTCCAGCACGCTGGAAGGGCATTGTCAGATTGGTGCCACCATCTCAGAGCCCAGTTCTCAGCATCCCCAGTGCCTGAACTGAGCCACAAACTCTCTTCAAGACAACTACAGTCCATTTGCAAAACAGCCTGTGGTACCTCATCCAACCATTTCTATTGTGCATAAAGAAGGATTAAGTGGGTTTGAGTGGGATTTAAAGAAAAGCTGTCCACATAATTAGGTCTGCAGAGAATTGTGACAGACTTCACAAAGTACTATAATTGAATTGTGCAAGAACATTTTCCAGACTTCCTACTGTTATTTCCAATTTTAAATAAACTCTAGTTTGGGTACCAGTACCACGTTCCTTGTTGCCAGATGCACTGACAACAGGATTTTTCACACATTTGGCTGGTGACTTCAGGTGAGGCATGAAAGCAATTTCCCCCAGACCACATTACATGTCAGCCTGGAACTAAGCAACCTAATTTTTCTTGCTGTAGCTGAAATAACAGAGTGACATTTTCCCACCTCTTTCTAGGAGATGTACCACTGTGTATTTCATCAGGAATTCTCCTACTGACCTAAAAAGATGGAAGGGTGCCCCCATTATCCCAGCAAGTCTAAAACCAGAAGCTTCTCCTAATGTTCTGTTCTGGTTTCTCACTCTTCTCTCTGCCCCTACACACAGATAAACAAATAAATAAATCTCTGCATGTGAGACAAATCAGCTGATTTCTCATGATACTGTTTCATATACCACATATCACAGACTTAGAGAAGATTTTCTTATTTTCATACCCAGTCTGGAATGTGTCCCATTTAAAATGCTGCCCAGAGAAATTCTCAGCACCAAGGTAATATGTGACCTCATATCTCATATACGAACTCTCCTTGTTTTGCAAAAATCAATGTGTGACACAAATACTTGGTGTAAAGTTGGAGGTCTCCTATATGAGAAGACACCTTTCTTAGGAGGCAGAGATAGAAAAAGGAAATTTTTTTTCATCTGAGCCAAGAATTTAATCTCAGTGCATCTCCACATCACAGAGTGTGAGATCAAGATTTTTGACATATGCTGAACATACACTTCACCAAGAATTAGCCACCACAAATCCAGCAGATTTGTGTTTCTTAAGTTGAAATTCCCTATTTATGAATTAAATATAAGCCTAAAAAGAGCTAAAATTTGTCACTCAGTAAAATATTGGAATGCCACGAGCATGAAATCTGTTGGTTTTTTAAAATGAATTAAGCTAAATTGCTTCCTTTTTCCTTCCTCTTTCCCCCTCTGGTAATCTTTCCTATTTGATTCTCTGGCTTTACAATGAGATTTTCCTATTTCATTAGGTGTTTATCTCCCCTTTTGCTATATGAAAACTTGCAACTAGCAAAGAAAATAATATTGACTCTATTCAGGAAGTATTATCAGATAGACTGAACAGACAAAACACACTCACTATAACCTGCCTCAGACCACTGTTCATACAGTAAATTCAACAGGATTAAATAATGAATTTAGCTTTTGTTTGCAGTTTTAAGCTCTGTGTACAAATTCTTACGCTTAATGGGAATTTATTTGTAAAAAGGTAAATATAAGCTCCATTTAATTATTTCCTCATTATGCAAAGTTAATGACCTCCTGGATTAAGTAAGCCTTTAGTGATGAATCTCATTTTTACAGCCCTTTATCTGAATTGATTATCTTTAACCTAATTTGTGTTGGTGCAGACTGGGGTATAAAACAACGCTCAAGTACTGCTATGAACAGTTCATGCTCTTTTATTTGTGTCTGTCTGCACGTTTTTCTGCTCGTTTGCAATATTGATTCATTTAGAAAGACACACATCTCAAAACAACCATCTCCCATGCTGCCTGTTTCTTTATTTGACTCCCCAGCAAACACCCATTTATCCTAGCCAGCATCTGATAATGCCCTGGGTTAGCCCGCAAAAATGTCATTGCTATCCAGTCTTCTTGGATAGCACACAGAAAACTCCCACCTGTTACCAGGGGAGGATGCTCCACAGGACCTAGAAACTGATGAGAATCCTGGTCATTTGTTCTAGTAGATAGAGAATGGCTTCTAGCTTGGATATTTTGTCTTTCTACCACTCCAGCCCAAGGAAACCTGGGAACATTATTAAAAGGATATTCCAGGAGATGGGATCCTGCTTCCTGCTCCTTGTGTATTTCACTGCTGCAAAGGGCAGTGGATGACTCCTTATAAACACAGATTATTGACTTCTGAGAGATGTCTCTTCTCCCTCGTGCAGAGTGAATGCAAACATGCTACAAGGACAATATTTTCTTTGCTATAAAAACCTATATATGTGGAGGACTCACAGGAGACAGTTTTTTCTTGCTTGCAACACATTCCTGTAACACCTTCCCAGTATGAAAATAGTTACAGCAGGTTGTAACTGTTAGCCACTGTTGTGGCTAACCACATAATTTTAAAACAATAAAATTAAGTGCTGTGATTTTGTCCACTACAAGAATATTTTTACAAAGATATTTTATATCCAGACTATTCTACATAAGAGGTGAACTCAATAAATTATTTCTCTACAACTACTGAGGAAAAAACTCACATCAGGTACTATGAAATGACTGCAAGAAAATAAAACTAAGAAGATGCTTGAAAATTGCTTTGCCTGGCTAAGACTGACGCTGGAAAAGCTCTTTGTTTCTGATAGGGAATTATCCTGAAATTTCAGCTCCCTTGCAGGATATCTGTGCTGAACAGACACGACTTGGACCACACAAGCTGAGAGTGCTTTTCATGCCTGAGGTGTGGTGTGCCCAGCCCTCGGGTCCCTGCAGCTCTGCATGCACAAACCCGGGAGCAGGAGAGCTGGGCTTTGAGTCATTGCTGTGGTTTTTTTCTTTGAATGAACATGGGAGATGAGGCAGAAAGCTGCAGTTAAGACAGGAGGAATCCAGGGGAGGGATGAATTACCCACGTTGTTCATTCTGGCTCACCGTGTCCGTATGTCAAAGGCAAGATTGATCGTAGTGGGAAACGCTGCTGGAGCCAGGGCAAGAGCTGGGACCCGTCCTGATCAGGGAGTGGATGGAAATAGCTTCCTAACATGTAAACCTTGAAATAGGCCTTAACATTCCCCTCCTCCCTACATTATTGTCCTAGCACCACTGTTACATCCCTCTTGAATACTTTTTTCACTTTACCAACAAAGAAATAAAAAAGAACACACTGGTCACTGGCTGCCTCCAGGTACCTCAGTGCTTCTCACATCACAAGCACCAGTCATTTGTCCTCGCTCCAGTGACCCCCAGGGCCTCAGAGGCAGAGAAAATAACATCCAGAAATCAAACTGCATTAGTTACCTCTTTCTAGAGGTCTGATTTCTGAGAACAGGCACTAGCCTTCCTAGTAGCTCTCCGATTATTTAAAGACAATGCAAAGGAGTCAGGAGTTGAAAGCCCTAAAGTACCCAGCTCTTGGTGTCTGCTCAGGTGTGCAGGACAGAGGAACAGACCAAGTGCTTAAAATAATACTTTATTTTTCCAAATAAACCTGTGTGAGATGAAACCTTGCTTGACATTTAAATAAACCATGATGCTGACAATGCAATTGCTGTTGGATTTCCACAGTCCTTTCACCTTTTCCCACGATGTTATGAATTGAAAATACAACCTTATGTACTTTAAACAGCAGTTTGTCCTTCAGAGAACGAGAACATACAGCTGTGTGCAGCCTGGTGGGGAAGTTTGTACTGTGGATGTGATCTGACAGCTGCTTCTCCGAAAAAATGGATCCAAAGCAGGACACAAAAAATGAGGGAAAATTGCCTTTGAAGGTCGACCCAGAGCCCTCAATGCCCATTTTGTTCAGTGGCACTGGGTTAGACCTTTATCTGTAAGGAGCTATTTTAGTCTGGCTCAGGAGAACTGCCAGGAGTCAGGAAGACTCTGGAAGGGGTTTCTGTGCCCAGCCCTGCCACAGCCCTGCATGAGGCTGAGTGCTACCAGGAGGCTGGAAATAGAAACTGGAACAGTTCCTTGCTGGGGCAGGTACCTTCCCCAGTGTGGAGCTCCCACTGAAATCCCTGCACATTCCCATCTGCAGCAAGACTGAGTTCGAGCTGCACTGCAAGGAAAGCAATTCATGCTACATCATTTTATGTCGTGGAGATTTAAAAAGCAGTACTAAGAAACACACATTATTTGTTCATTTACTTCTGTCATTTTGCTCAGTGGTCAAAGGAAAGAGCCTGTGGATTTCCATTTTATTCCTCACCAGAGTCGGATTCTGATCCCGTAATACTAACAAAAACCTTCAGCATTTATGTTTCAAATGCTCCAACAGTGCCAGCTACAGCTAATGTTCAGGGGTTTCAAACTTATTCAGTTTGGTATTTTTTAAAGATTTTTTCTATCTTAATTAATTTTTTTTTAAATTCCAAAACACAAAGTTGACAAAATGTTCACTCTCAAAGAGTCTTGAAAACTTCTTTAGGAATGAATGTATGAGCATCAGTTGATAAAGAGCAGCATATGTACAAGTGAAATAATAGTAAAATGGCCACTGACATTTGAAGATTTCACATCTTCAGGACATTCTCCTATGAAATTACCCAACTGCATGCCAGAAAGCTTGTTCCTCTGTCTCTCCCTTCTCTGTGATATAATTATCTAATAACAAAGTTTTCTAACAGTGATCTAAACATCTTACCAGCAGCTGGTATGTAACTTCAGGTAACCTTAAAACCACTGGGTAATTATTACAAACGTATGAGTCCAATCCAGTAAAGACCAAAACTGATACTGGTATAGAGAACTGCTCCAGACAGTAAAGAAACTAGTTCACATAACAGATTCCCACTCCAGCAAGTAAATAAATATTGAGAAAAAGCTCCTCAGAAGCCAAGAAAAAAAAGGTGTTTCTCATTTCACAGGACAAGTAATTTCCCAGGGGGATGAATGTTGCTGTTCTTAAGGCCATGGGCATACAGTGTGCACAGTCTGACAGCAGAGTGGGAGGTCAGGCAGCAGAGAATCATACAGGGACCTTATTCTTTGGTGTATGAGGCACACAGGATCTGCAGGGAGCCACAGGCAAAAGCTGTGTCCTTTCTTAAAGATCAAACAGCCAGAGCCAGAAGAGCCAAAACCAGCTGGTTCTTTCTCAGTGAATTCTGAGGTGAAACAGCACAGGGCTCCAGCCCTTCAACTCACACAAATGATGACAGCTGGTAAAAAGATGTGGTTTGTACTTGCCTTTCATCTGTGGATGTGGAGTCATTCTCTAGCAAGCTCTGTTTTCACCAAGTAAATTGCTTTTGCATGCTGACTTCTGATTCACTTTTCTTTAAATACATTAATATTTTCTTCCTCACAACTGGCATTGGGCAGCTGTGAGTGAGCTGACTGAGGTCTCAGAGGTGAAGAAATGAAGGCAGTTCAAGCAGAGTCTTACCTATATCTGAAACAAATCGATAGCTAGCTGTCACCTTCTCTTTGCATATGAGAAAGAAATTTTGTAATCGCAGGATGTTTCACCCCTTGCCAAGGCAGAGACAAATGGATCTCGATTTTACTGGCTTTCAAAACACCATGGCTTGCCCTCCTCTGTCACATCCCACACACTGTCTATGCCACAGACAAATCAGCCTGAAGGAAAATGTGTGCCTCAGAATCTGCCAAACTGCAGGAACTTCAATCTCCTCCCAGGCTCGGTGCCCAGAGGAAGCTGTATGGGAATCCATGGCAGAGGATGAAAGGACAGAAGCTACAGATCGGATAAGGAAGATGGGGACACAAATGCATAACTGAATTTCTGTGACTTTCTCTTGTGTGAAGCAGGGTAAGCTCAGGAGCAGCCGCTCACTGTAGGGCTCCAAGGTATTTGCTGATGATTCACTGCTCAGAGACAGGGACACTCAAGTGCCATGACCCTGGCAGTGCAAGTGGCTCTCCAGGGAGCAAATGCTCATCCCTGCTTGCCACAGGACAGGCCCAGTGACAAGTGAGGGCACAGAGACCAAACCCATGGGGAAGCCTGGCACAGATTTCAGGGGAGTCCTCACAGAAGTGACACAGCCCCCGGATTCCCTTCCCTGTTTCCTAAAGAGAATCAGGGTGAACTGGGCTCCAGGAGACGAAGGCACAGGGTCTGGTCCAGTTTTGCTTTTACTGAAATCAGTGCGGAAATTTCCACTGATGTCAATGAAGTCAGGACTGGGCTTTGTATTTGCAACCAAGAAAGTGTCAATCAGGCTTCTCCGTCCTTTCCCAGGGAGGTCAGGCCTCTCACTTGCTCTTTTGGCTTCAACACCATTATTCTAAAACTTACACTGGCCTCCTGCACTGCAAGGACATAAGTGGTAGAATGGACTGTTGATTCCCCACCTGGTTTGAGTTGTTTTCTACAAGAGATGAACAAAACCAATAAATCACTTTATAGTGAGATCTTTTGTTCTAATTTTACCAGTATATGAAAAAACCCAAATGTGTGTGTAAAAATACTACTAAAAACCCTAATCAGTGAAGGTTTGGGTGGTGGAAGGATTCAGGGCAATAAAAAGTTCCTTAAACATTGCAGATATTCTTACAATAACAAATTACCTCATGCATTTTGGTAGTGTTTGCAATCATTAGGCTTTTGCAATGAGCAGCTTGTGTCACTGGAAATCATTCATCCTCATTCAGTGACAAACTCAAAATTATTTTCTCAGATATTTTACCCTTTATGAGCTAACAAAATGTTGATAATTCATGTTTCATTGCTGATCCTGAAGGGCAACTAACATAATTCATCCAAGGGTGTTCCTCCTGATTTCTCATAGCTTGCCCGCCAAGCATATATTTTTCATCTCTGAGTTTTGAATCCGTTTATACTTGCCTTTTAAGTAGGCAGACAGCAGAACATGTTTCATGGAAATAAATTAGCATTATTTATTGTCTCTGGGTCTATTTTACCAAGTACGATTTTTATGAAAATGGAACATATTTGGCTACAGAAGGAGAGCCCTCTGGGAATAAGGATTAAAGAGTGCTGAGTTACAAACTTTCTTGTGCTCAGTAACTACAAGAAAACTAGAAACTTCACATATGATACAGAGTACTTTGCAGTGCATGCCCAATCCTAAATGTAAGTTTTTGTTCCTGTTTTATAACGCACCCTTGAGGCAGACATACACACATTCTCAGAAGTGGCTTCTCTGATGAAAACATGCCATGCAACTCAGACATCAGTTATCAAGCACAGTAAAAAAGATTACACAGACTGAGTCCATAATCCCACAGGCTGCCAACAGCAAGGATGATTTTTGCAGTTCAAAGTGTCCTACTTCCCAAATCTAATGCATTTTTTCTGTAAAATACGTTTAAAGGAAATGTGAAAATTCATGAGCAACAGTCCCAAATACGGCACTTTAGGTTCATCCATAAGTTTTTCAGCAATTATTGTAGATACTGGTTTGACTATAAACACTGCATTACATGTTAAGTGTTCATTTCCTGCTTGGCACACACAGCTGGGCACAGAGTTTTGGAAGTCATTAACCCTCAGATTTATGCGTGTCTCAGGTGAGAGAAACATCTTTGCTGAGATATCTGAGTAGACGTGCAGCAGTAAGACCTCAATCCGTAACAACCAACTTGTTTTTGCAAAATAGCCCCCACCCAGAATTACACGGACCCACAGAATGGGTCGGGCTGCCAGGGACCACAGTGGCTCATGTGATCCAGACTCTCTGCTCAAGCAGGGTCATACAGAGCTCACGGCACAGGGCTGAGTCCACACNCTCAGGCAGGGTCATCACAGAGCTCACGGCACAGGGCTGAGTCCACACGGCTCTGGAGTATCCCCAGCAAAGGAGACACCACAGCCTCTCTGGACAGCCTGTCCCAGTGCTCGCTCACTCACAGCCAAGAAGTTCTTCCTCGTGTTCTGGTGGAACTTCCTGGGCCTGAGTTCTGCCCGTTCCTCTGGTCCCATTGCTGGCCCCAGAGGCAGAGCCTGGTCCCTCCTCTGAGCCCTCCCTGCTCACACTGACAGACAGGGATGGTGTCCCCTCTCAGACATCTCCTCCCAAGGCTGAACAGTCCCAGCTCCCTCAGCCTCCTCTGGTTCCTCTCAGCCCCTCTGGCTTTGATTAGATTGGGATGGATTTGGTTGCTGTTTTCCTCATTTGCTGTGTTTTGTAGGAGGGGTTGGACTTCATAGGACACAAAGTATTATAAAGAGACATTTATGTTTAGGGAGTAGATAAGCTGCACTTTTTTGTTGAGAAACCCTGGACACACATAGCTGGACAAAAAAGTGAAGGAAGGACAAAACTCATGAAAGATGGTAGAGAGACTATGGGAGCAAGGGTGGCCCATTAACTGATATATTTCTGCTCCGTGGCCTTGAGACACCCACATAAAGTATCATTTGGAAGAAGCTGCTTTAAGAGTCACAGTTCCCCCCCGGCTGACCAATATTTTAGTAGGAATACACTCTGAGACGCTGAAGTATTTCCAGATCTTCCTTTTCCTTCTTCCTCTGTCTCAGTAGCTGCCTGGAGCAACCAGCTGTGGGAGGCGGAATTAGAAAAATGAAACAACGTGTGTAACAGTATAAACTGGACTAGTTTCACTCTGTCAATCATTCCCTGGGCTCTTTGTGAAGTAAATCAAACATCAAGTTACAGCCTTCCTTCATGAGCTACAGGGATGCAGCAATGACCTAGTGGAGATTACTAAATGGTACATTTTAGGTACAGACTGCTAGCCAAAATCATCAATGACTTATAAAAACACTAATCTGTGTAGGAGAATTTTAGAGCCATCTGACTGTCATCAAAGCAGGTGAGTTTCACAACTGTTCTATAGCAAACAGCCTCAATCCTTTCTAGAAAACCCCTTCTGATTTTCAGTGTGGGAGTTCTGTCTTGGTTCCGCAGATCAGACACGGCTGCTTTTCCTCCTGAAGTACAATATAAATATGTTAATTTTAAAAATAATGGAAAAGGTAAAAATGTAGAATGGCAGCATCCTTTGAATCAGTTGTCTTTGTTGATGACAGTGTCTTGCCCAATATTTTCTAAAAAGGTCTAGGGTTCACTATTAATGTTTTATTGTCACTTTGAATTTTTTGGTCACTCTCTTTTCAAAAATTTTACACAGCTGTGGGTTTGGGGTTTTTTAAGTGGAGACATGGAAAGAATATTAATTACATTCTCTGATTGAAGTCCATGTTCAGACCTTCACAAAGCCAGCAGTGTTGCTGTTTCTGTAAAAGGAAGCATAACTGTGTATATCCTTCAGTTAGCCTCTTTCCCACCTATTTAATAGATGGCCTGAATAAGCCTAATTTGTTTTGTGTCTTTTATTGCCTGTAATAGATACAATTAACAATTATGGGGAATTTACAGTAACACAAGGGCATGACTGCGGAGGAACAGCAGTGGTGGTTGTGTCATGTGAATTCTTTCTGTGCCTCTGAAACCTTTTTTTTTTTTTCTTTTTAAAATCAGAGTGGAAACATGATGAGATTGGGGACAGTGTTATGAGACTGTGATAGGCAGGGTCGTAGTGCATCACTGACTGACTGGGGAGGTGTTGAAGGAACAGGAAGTTTTTATGCAAAGCACCAGCATAGGTTTGTGGATGCCTGTGCAATGTGTGCGGCATTATGAAAGAAGGCCCAAAGGTATATGTCTGAATATTTAACTATCAGATGGTAGAAACAAAACATTAAATAGCCTGTGTTTTCAGTGCTCAGCAGCAGAGCATGTAAATACAAACAAGAGTTTTTCTGGCTAACAAGCTTAGAAAGATTTTGAAGATAAACTAACTGAATATGGTGAAATAAGTTTTGACATGTGTCAGCCCAGGATCTCAGTGACCCTGGGACCTGTTCTATCTTTCTGCTGTTGGAACAGATCAGAGTGACCTCAGAACTAGATTCACCCCACCGGTGCTGTTCTGGAGTGTTCTCACACTCCTTGCCTGGACAGAACCTGTGATACAACACTCACAGCAAGAAGGGAGAGCAAGTAAAGCTGCCTGTGAAGGCTTTGTGCTACTCCTGAGCCTCATGGTGGGAATTTCCAGCTCCTTTAATAGAGCTGTAACAGGGCCCCTTTCCCCTATTCTCCACTTCATATTCCAGAAAGTCAAAAAGGTGGATCTCTGCAATACAGGACTGTAGCAGCTTACCTCCAGTGCTGAGTTACTTTTCAAATTAAAGAAATAAACGAGTTTCATGGTGCACTAAATTACATCAAAGCATAACCTTTGCAGTTTTCTGGCATTTCTGCTTCCTTACACTGGCTCAAACTGGAGGATTCGTGGTGAATTTCATATTTAGCTCCAGCCCTCATACAAACTGCAAGAGGACAGAAAAGCTCAGCAGAAATGTGTCCGAGAAGTGCAGTGTCCAAAAGGACAGAGAAAAACTGCTTTGTTTCTCTGTGGCTGTTTGCCTGGGGTGTGTGCAGTTATTTAATCAGGGCATTACGAGTCCCTGCCAGCGACAAGACAGATGATTCTAAATGAAACTGTGCACTCAGTAATAAGGACTGACCAAAGTGCTCGAGCGCTCTGCTTCAGAGCAGCCACCCCAAGACTAAGTCGTAAAAATCGTGTACTGGGAAGGCTGTAACCACGTTATCATTATACAAGCCTGACAATTTATAAGTTTGTCTTTTACATGCATGCACTAGAAAACAGATGAGTTGCCCTGTACAGAGTAAACCACCATTTTTAGTGTTCTCTAGTCCTTGGAAATTCCCTCCTGTATGCGAAGGAGGAAATTCCCTCCTGTATGCGAAGAGAAAGGCTTCAGGGGCTTGTTAAAGAGACCCTTTAAACAATCTGCTTCATTTTTTGCTTGCACAGCCACTGTAGATCCTGACACCGTCAGGTCACAGGGAATCAGATCCTCAGCTACTGTGAACCAGCTTAACTCCACTGATAACCTGTCTGAAAGAGGCCACTGTAGGGCAGAAATATGCATCATGTACATTCCATTGCTGTGAAGCAACTCATCTTCGTCCATAACCAATACCGGGCAATGCTTTCAGTACCACGGATAGAGAAGTCAGCACAGAGCCCCCTTTCCATTTCACAAACTGAAGAGAAACTACCTGACTTTCATGACATTCTCTCTGCAATGGACACAATCAGGACGTATATTCTCTCGTGATAAGACTGCACTCACATCACCAGGCACTGACCGGGGAGCAGCACTCTGTTGTGCAGCGCTGTACACACAAGTTCTGCTTCCAAAAAGATCCTGATTTAATACAACAAATCCTCAGAGTAAAAAGGGTAAATTCATAGGCAGCAATAGACTTCTGCTTTTGTTAATACTCTTACTGAGCACTTCATATTTAAGACAACATGCAAATACCAAAGGCTAAGTGTTAACATCAGTAAAGAAGGGGATGATGATTTTTCAGCTCCTTAACAGACAGTCCGGCAACTACTGTCATCATGCCATACAATTTAGGATGGCTGTAAGGAAGCATTACAGTAAATAGTAAGATCTATTTATTTTTAATCAATGCAAAAGTGTCACCAGAAGTCAGCATTAGTACCTAAATAGGAAAGATACTCAGGAATCGTCTAAACCAGCTACTATAAATAGCATTTTCCACAGTATTTAAAGAAAGCTGGAGCCAATGAGCAAATAGAAGAAATCAATTATTCAAATATATAATAATTTTCTGCTTTTCAAAGAACAGATCACAGCCTCTAGATTATTTCCCATTCCTATCTAAATTTTTATACACAGAGAAATATTCTCATTAAACAGAAACTAGCATGGAGAAGGGCAGCTCAGAGCAGAGCCAGGGTGCACACCTGGACATTGGGTCCTAGTCCTGCCAACAGCCCACTCAGGTACTGGGTGTCAAGCTGTGATTTGGGTGGCAGCTCAATGCTGAGCACATATTTTTGAGCAGATCAGATCTCCCTCTCAGCCTGCACATTGCCTTCTGCCAAACAGACCAACTTTTCTCCAAAGCTTGCAAGATATAATCTTTCCTGGCACCTCGGGATACCAGTTTTTATTATTATTATTACAAGTGTTGCACTGCACTCAGCTCCTGAGTGCTGGAACAAAACCAGACAGAGTTATGAGAACAAGAAAAGCACATCTGTATCATGCCAGAGAACCTGCAAAACTGTTGCATGTGTCTGACTCAACCAACTCAGTCAACAGCGATTTCAGTCTTCAATTCCATTTTAGAAAGTGTGGAGTTTCTCAGTCCTGAATCTCTGCCAGGCACTGCAATAAAACCAACACTGCAACTGAAGCATCAGTGGGAGAGTTACACCCTGTCATCAGCATATGGTAGACAGTAACACAGCCATGAAAAACTGAAGCTAGAGGTGAAGTATCATTCCAGAACACAGCAATCTCTGAAAAGTAAACATAGCAGACACACTGGCTAAAATCTGCTACCAAGGTGCTGCAAAGCCATGCCATGTTAAAAAGCATCCAGGTGAGACTTCATGATCAAAAGATGGGTGGGGAATCAAGGATATCAGCAACCCCAGTACCAGCCAGGTCGAAGGTGTCACAACAGATAGCACAGAAAGCTTTTTTTTCCTGGTCAAATCAAACACTTGGTGAAACTTAGAAAATATTTTTCTTGATACTGTCTAGTACAGTTTTTGTGACTAGCTTTTCAAGATCTCTTGCCTCAGTGGTTACCTGGAAAATTATAAGGGGTTTGCAGGCTTATTAGGTTGTAAAGAAGATAGTTCTGCCAATAGAAGAATAATAGCTGGTATCTTAGAGACAACAAGGTCCCACGGATAACATGAATTGGCAGTGATGTATCTTTTTAACTACTCTTTCCATCAGCACTTTGGACAGGTTATGTCAATTGCTGCTTTCTGGAAAATTATGATTTCAAGAAAGCTCTCCCAGCACAGAACATTCATCGAGCTCATCAATTCAGTGCAACCACTGAAGATGCGAATTAAGAGCTGTACTGCTGTACCCTCTGCCTGAGATAACGAGGGAATAAAGCGGTTGTCATCTGTGCCTTCCAAATGTGAAACACGTTAAATACTACCAATATTTATGAAAATCCCTATATTAAATCCCACCTACTAAACAACAGGGGAGAGCAAACGTCCCAGCGATCCCTCCTCGGCCACCTGCTCACCGCTTCGCTCGTGCGGAGCGCGCCGCCCGTGCCGCAGGGAAAGGCTGGAGCGCCCGGAGCCGCACCGGCTCGGCTGCCCTGTCCCTGGCACAGACCAGCTGTGCGTCCCCGACACAGCCCCCTCGCAAAGCACTAGCCTCAGAGGGCAAAATGGTCACAAAACCCTCCTCCCCGAGAATCCCGAGGTGGCCTCGCCCTTCCAACAGGACCCGGGACCGCCCGGCCCCACCGCAGCCGGGGCTCCCCGGCCGGCCGGACCCGCACCCGCGGCCCCCACTCACTCCTCCCCAGCGCCTCCGCCTTCCACTCCGTCTCCTCCACCGCCCCGTAGCGCCGCATGGGTCTCTCGGCCTCGGCGCTGGCCGAGATGGACCTGCGGAGCTCCATGGCCGGGGCTCCGCTCTGCCCGTGCGGCGGCGCGGGCTCTGCGCGGGGCTCGGCGCTCGGTGCGCGGCGCGGGGCCCGCGGGCGGGGGGCGGGCAGGGGCTCCGGCACATGCTCAGTGCGGGGCTGGGGCGGGCGAGCCGCCGCACAAAGCCCTGTCACACCTCGCACATGCTGCACGCACGCCCCGCCCGCCGGGCCCTACCTCCGCTGGGGTGGGCACGGCCGGCCCGGGGCTGCTGGCCCGAGCTCCGTGCCCCCCGCTCGGGGCTGTGCCGCTGCCCAGCGCTGCCAGCCCGGCCCAGCCCTGCGGGCTGCTCTCCCCTTGGCGCAGCCAAACCACTCGGGCGGGCGAGAGTTCGCAAACCCGCTCGCTGCCAGGGCACGGCAAGACTGTCCGTCTTGTGGCCGGTGCAGCGCTGAGCACATCTTCTGACCTGAGCAGCTGGGACATAATGGTAACATCCACAGCCACTCATGGCTTTTGCAGTCTAACACATCTCAGGCTGCTGTGCATGCAACCTTTGGCTTTCCTAAAAGTCCTGCACTGACTGGAATGACACTCATTCCAGCATCACATTGCCCCAAGCCAGAGAACAGCACTCAAAACAAGTGATGCAATCTTGTGTTTCTCATTTTTCATCAGCATGCAGCTTTGCTGCTTAGGCAGCCTGCTGGGAATAAAGGAAATGACTGCAGGAAGCACAAGTGTGGTGATTATTGCTGTTATTACTAAGTTTCTTCTTTTATTGTAAGGGAGGGTATATGGATGAAATCCCTGAACAGCATTTTACAGTTAGAGACTACCTTTCCTAGTGAGATCACATTGCACTTTACTGTGAGTGGTGAAATTTCTGACATAAAGACAATGAAGCAGGAGTTAGGCAGGTTGTCCAGTGCCCCACAGCAGATCTTTTTGCCTCATTTATAAAGAATCGTGGGGTACTCTGGGTGAATACTGGGAAAGCTCATTTGTTTGTCACCTACCTTTGCCTGCAAAGTCTTGTCCTTAATCATCAACTGTTCAAATATGCCACCTCTGGATTCAGTGATACACTTACTCATTGGACTGGCACACACTGATGCTATTGTGTGAACAATTTTGCTTGAAGAGTGCTTCACATGCTGAAGGTGAGAAAACCTCCACATTGCTTTTAAAATTGTAACTGAAAATTTCTCTACTTGTCTTCCTGAGAATTGGAATCAGCCAAGAAGATGAGCTGGACAGTTTTAGGACGTCTTCAGGGCACTCTGATTTTTCTCTGTCAGCTGTGCTCCCCAGAGAAATGCCGTGAATTGAGCACCAGACGTGCTGGAACAGCTCTTGTTGACTTTGCAGTGCCTCATCCTCGCTGGTTTTGGCCTTTAGAGACGGAGCCCAAACAGAGCTGTGAATCAAGCAGAAAAGCTGGTGCACAGCTGATTTTGGGTGACGGTGCAGCTGCCTGCTGGGGTGGGCTGGACTGACTCACTGGTAGAAGTGAGGAACACAAGTGTGGGAGGAGTAAGAGTCCATCTGGGGTCTGAATGAGAGTGGGACTAAGGGAAACAGGCTGATCGGGGAGAAGGGCAAATTTTTGGTGGATCTGAGGACGACTTAATTTCAAACCATCCTTTCAAGTTTTGTAGGTATTTAAAATCCAAGTGCATTGTTTAGGAGATGGAGGAGTGATCCTAGAAATAGTTGAATATTTAAAGCACTGCTTTTGTTAGTATGGCTGAAAAACACCCACTAGCTAGAAATTCAGATGCAAAGAATTTACTTACTTAAAGCAAAGAATATAGAAGGTGATTTATTGTAATTAGGAAGTTTTCACCTGCCCATTTTGAAAAGACACAAAACCCAGTAATGGTCCAGTTCTATAGAGTGCTGCAGGTAAGAACAGCTGTGTGGAAGTTGCCCCGCTGAGGTCACTTGCGCAAAAGTTTTTCAAGAGTAGGGCCTAACTATGTATCAATTATTTTGCTAATGTAAGATCAGCGTTTTTATTACTGTGACTCTGGAGCATTGTTGCTGCTGCATTTGCCAGTGGAATTAAATTTCTCTCCTACTGATGAGGTCTTTCAGTGGACCTGGCAATATAAATTATAAATGCATTCCTTTACTCCAGAGGGCTGGTTTTCTTCTGCTGAAAGCACTGTTAATGCAGAAAATACAAAAATTCAGATCTCTTCTCACTGCTCATAACATAATGCCTGGTAGAGAAACAGAGGTGCACTTTGCTCTTGCAGTCAATTTCCCTGGTGGCTTCAGTTTCCATTTCTCACTAAATCCTGCCACCAGGAGCTATAGCTGGGCAAGAACAGTTGGCAAATCCACTTTCCTATCTCTTGCTTTCTGACCTCTGTCAGACATCACAGATGCCCCGTGGCAGACATGACTTACTTAGATTTATCTGAGCTATTTTTTTGTGTAGAAGGTCAGAATACACAGCACAAATTCACGAGAGGCAGCAGCAAAGAGTCAGGGCATAAATGTCTGGTAGAAAGAATGGAAACAATCTGCGCACTTCAAAAGCTGTAGTTGTGACCAAACCAGAGATTTCAGAAACATACTTCTATAAACTCTTTTCTTTTCCATTTTACTTTTGTCTTAGTAAATTCTTTCTACATTCACTGTCTTTTTAAGGTACAAATTCCACAGAAAAAGCTGTTATAGCATCTGTCAGATATGTTGCTAATACCGTGGGTAGTGAAGTTGCCCATGTAAGAGTCTTATTTTTGGCATTTGGAGCCAAGTCCAGTGGTATGACTGGACTGACTGTTGTGCAGGTGAGTCACTGTGCAGGTGGCTTTTGCATCAGTGATGGGTGTCCATAGCTACAAAAGAAAAACAGATGTTTGAGTTTGGTAAATTTAGATGTCAACATAAACTGGTCTGGGCTATTTTAGACTTGTAAACACAACAGGCAACAAGTCGTATTTCAGTGTGTATGTGGACATGTCCATTTTGAAGTAATAAACATCCTGTGTAAATTTTGCAAACACAGCAGCACGCAGCCCCAGGCACAACTCTCTCAGGGCCTGAGCCTTTTCTTGTTTCCCATAGTCCAGAATGTAAAGGTGACTTTCTGTAAGCTTCCATTTTACCGACAAAAGTTGGCATTTTCACAGAGAGCTCAGAACTGCCTGCAAGCTGTGAGGCACTCCAAGAGGCTGTGCAGTGTCTTGCTGATGGATGCGTGTCCCTGTGCAGTGGATGTGCTCCATTACCCCTGCGTCCTAACAGGCAAGCCCACTTCTGTGGGCCATTTCACTACTTGCCCCTCTGGAGCTGGGAGCTATAAAGTCACTGCCCTGAATTCTGAAAGGTTTCTTTATGACTTGAATTTCTCTCTATATTTGTACCTGTGTTCCATTGGGGTTTTTTGCCAATTTCTGCCCCAAAACATTAAGCAAAACACTGTATGGGTAATTACCATGATGTATCAGGTGTAATTATGAACACATAATAATTCATTACTGTATGATGATCATTCTGAACTAGATGTAGAACTAATACAAAATCCCTCAGTGTCATTGGCATATCATGGCTAATCAGCTGCAGTTAATAGTCTTGTTGCATTTTGGATGTAAAAGTATGTGATACACTAAATGGAAGCAGCTGAACATCCTTAGTAGGTAAGTAAAGGTGGTTTTTAATTCATAGACAGGTGTAAACAATGGCAAAACAAGAATACCACAGGGGACCAGTCTTTCAGAGGTAGATTTCTACACGCCAGCATAAAAGAGGAGAAAACAAACAACAAGAGGTGGAAAAACAAATCATCAAAACTTGTATTTCCTTTCCCAAATATTTGTGCGATGAGAGGAAAGCCACTATCCTGACAAATCAAAGAAATAATAATGAGGGTTTGTTCTTACGTAAGCACACACTAAGTGCACATTTTAGTTACAGTAAGATACTAATTTCAGGAAAGAGTTGTAACTTAAATTACTCTGCCACCAAGTTACACCCTGTAAAAGGGCACAGAATTCAGAATGAAGCTGACACTTCCTCCGTAGGTAAAGGATCTCACATGGTGCAGAACTTTGTGTGCATTGTTTGAGTCCATATGGGCCAAACCCCATATTTATCACAGCCTGAGTGCTTGTGCATTTTAGTTCAGTTGTAACTGGATAAAGTGCAGTAACAGAACTGGGGAACAGTTCTCATTCCCAGCCAGTTTCCATTTTCCCGATTATCTCTGGTGACTGAACTACCTGCTAGGCTACACATCAGTGCTCCCTCTTGGTCTCTTTTTGATTCTATCAGTCTTGAGGGTATAAAATGGAAAAGGGTGACTGTATCAATACCCCATTTTTAAGGTCTTCTGGCCGAGGGGAGCATTTGCACATGTGTCCTCTGTTCACCACTTCCACAACCCCCAGGCGCGTGCACACTCACCTGATGTCTTTTTGCCCTGTTGTTTTACAGCCCCACTTCACAACTGCTGTTCCCTGAACACAGCAAACAAAACCACCCATTCTGCAGTTTCTGAAGTTCTCTGATGCACGTGCTGCTACGGCAGAGCTGTCCTTGACAAAGTCTTTTCTGACCATACTTCACACCTCATTAGGCTTTTCCAGGCCCAAGATTTTTTCAGCAAAAAAAGGTGTAATTGCTACTAGTGTTGCATAGAGGGGAGTGATACGTTCTACTATATTCTTTACACTAAAGTCTGTTTTTTTATCTGGATACAAGGTGCAAGACTTTTAGGCTCTACCCCATTAAATTCATAAAATGGAAAAAAAAAAAAAGGGAAGGAGGTGTTTGGTAGGCTGGTTGATGTTGAAAAGTATATGCAACACGTACAGATGTGTAATCTGCATTCTTTGTTCTTGTCCAAAATGGATTACAGTAACTTCAGACATTGTGGACTGGCAATTGCATGTGAATTCTCAGTGCAACTTGGACATTAAGAGAGGACAGACAGTCCTGTACTGTTTAAGAACAGGAATATTAGGCAGAGACAGAAAAAATATTATCTGAGGCATATGTGAAAGTCCCTGGGGGTAATACAGTGTTACTCTCTACATTTCATTTCATTTTTGAAGAGCAAAAAAAGGGTTTGCAAATGACCTTCAAGAATGATATAGCAAAGGCCTAATGGAGTTAAACCTATTTAAACAGTTTATCCAAGGAATAAACAAAAACTCTGCTTACCACTACATGCACACAGAAGGCTTTGCCTGCTGTACCAAGTCTCTAAATCTTGTCAGAAAGGGAGTAACATTTTATTAGAACGTTAAGGCTAGACTGATGTGGGTAGGCCATAAAATTTCATAAGAACACATAAACAATTTCTTTGAGATGCAGAAGATCCTCTGTTACTAGAAGTCTTTGGATAAATTCCTAGAAGATGGCATTGGACTCAACATCACTGGCTTGATCCAGGAAGAACTCTTTGCTTTGCATTACCCAAGGATTCAAACTGAGTGATCCTTTTTCTCCCCGTTGGTCATGAAGTCTATGAAACAGAATTTTTCAACTTGAAATCTTTCCATAAAGCTTCCTCCTCATTCTAAATATACAAGAAATTACAGCATGGAATGGAGGTTGTGTCTCTCATCCAGTTGTGGAATATATTACTTCCTTCAGCCTCAAATCTTCTGAACCATTTCCTTCCCAAGACTATTCCACACAAACTAGACTGAGTGAAGTCCTTCAGTAAGGATCCCATTTCTAACCTCTGTACTCTAGAAAAGTTGTTTATATCATTTTTCTACCTGAATTCCTCCATTCCTTCTGCAAATATATTATTTGTTAATTCCGTTCTGAATGTGTTCAGAAATGCCAGATGACTTAATGTATGTAACTGAACTTTAAAGGGAGTGAATAATCCCTGCTTAGTTTTTACTCTGCTGCTGTGTTAAGGTCTAGGACATCAAATTGAGCTTTTTGCTGCATGTCGTCCATGAAGATCCCATAAGAACTTTACATACGATCTGGCTTTGTTTATATACATACTAGTTAAAGACAGACAGAGCCAAAGAACAGCATTTAATGTTTATTAAGCCTTTGCAAAAACACAGACAATTTCAGTCAACTTGAAATTCATTATTTTAGTAAAATTCAAGTATTTCTTGCACATCTCACTGGATTGGCACTAGCAGTAGAAGCAGCAGCACAAGCAGGAAGCACTGGCACTTACAGCAGAGAACTGGAAGGCTGAAGCTGCATAGATTTCAAAGGTTGTTCTATAAAGAGAACTCAAAATGTCAGATATGGTAACAGACTAGAGGCAGTTTCACCTTTGCTGCAGCAGGAACTGGTTATTTTATGCTGTGTTACTGGATGGGTGCTTCTGGTGTGAAAAAGAGGCCTTCTGGTGAATTTTCTAAGAAGGATGTATTTATAAAGCATACTAGTAAGCACAGAAGGTTCATTTACATAAAAGGTTTGCAGTAGAAAAATAAATTTTGAAATTCTCATTTTATCAAATTCAGACTCCACATCTCCACAGCCTTCCAGAATAACATGGAGCTGGAACTGTGCCTGATACAAACATCTGCTCATCCCATTTGCTCTTGGAGAGGATCCATGGCATAAAAAGATCACCTGACTGCAGGCCCAGTAACTACTGGCAGTGTGTTGCTCCTTCCTGAGCACCTATGTGATGTATAATTCTGTTCATCCTGTGGAAATCCACATGTTCAGCTGGCAGTAAGATCAGTGCAATTCCTTGAAATAGTCATAAAGCCCTTTTGACTGTTTTTGAAAGGGTAGCAGAGAGACATTAGGATAAATCTTGCCTGTCTTTTTCTTATTTATTTTTTTTTTTCCTCCAAGAAATTACTGAGTTGCTAGAAGAAGCAAACAAAAGTTTACATAGGTGTCAAATAGGGCTGGACTAGATGACCTGGGCCAAACCAGAAAAGTATCAAGAAATAATGAACGCTCCAACAACTAAGGGATTAGGTCCTCGGACTAAACCGTCAGAGGAAGAAAATCTTTAGAAGGTCTATTAATTTATGCACACTGAGAAACTGTTCCAATACAGCTTCATTATTTTGCATTATGTGGGTCTGAAATGTTTTTAACAGTGCTCATAATTAAAAGAAAAACCACATTTTTTAATGTGAAAAGGGACTTGTGTTACTTAGCTGTCAAGTGTCTTAACAAGAAAAACAGAGAAAGTGAAAGGATTATGCAGGATCTAAAATCTACTGAAATACAAGAGCCACAGGCTTCCATTACATGAAAGAACTGTACTTCAAGTAATAGAAAGATGGAGAGAAATCCTGAACTCCCCAGCCAGAGAAACTTGAAGACAAAGCAGGATTTAGCTCAAATTCCCAAGCAAAGATTTGGCAGCACAAAAGCAGAGAGCAATAAAGCACAGCTTGTATAAGCTTTTAAGCCATTTAAAATAAAAGATGGATCTTCCATTTATTAGTTAGTCCTGATGAAGAAAGGCATCAGCATTATACAGATCATGAGTTACAAATTCTTGATTCATCTGGGGATTAAGTTTTACCAACCATACCCATGAAGAAGGATTTTTTGCTCCGAGTTACAGCAAAACATCACATACTGCTTACAGCATTTCACTCTCCTTGTAATGACATTATTCGCCAGTTCCCTTCTCCAACTGAATGCTATTAATCATTAAACACTTAAGGCACAAGCAGAAATAAAAATAAATAGCATCTGTAAAAAAAGTTAAATACTTAATTAGCACACCTTACCTGAAAGTTTTAGCTCTTACTAAATAGAACAGACTTCAGAATACCATTCTGATCCCAAAAATATCAACATAAAAAAACCACTACTGAAATTGCTTCTTTATCCTGAGGACTTTATACGCACAAGAACAGTTTAACAGCTATAGCTGTCTGAAGCATCTGTTCACTCATTTTTTAAATAGACAGACAAAATGCAGTCAGTTCCTCTGTGGATTTCTACTCCTCCTGGGATGTCCAACATCAGGACTGCTCAATTTACACTATGTGATTCATGCAGCAACATCCAGCAGGGGAATTCAACTCACCACATATAAGCATCTACAAAGAAGCTATTGACACAGCTCATGTAACATATGAGCTTCCATGTTATAGCTGGAGAGAAATAGGCCCTTACAGGGCACATTTCGTCATACAGAGCTTAAACCAATTAGCCAAGTTGGAGATGTCCATACCACAGGTGTCAAAAGTCAATTAAAATTAATTCCACCTTGAGGCTGTAGGGACGTGTGCTCTTCCACATCTGCCTGTGCAGCTGAAGATGGAATTGCAGTGACTTGTCCATCCTGAGAGGGAAGGTACCTCCTCCACCTGCCTGCCACCAAAACAAGCTGTGAAAGCAGCAGCTAGAAAGCATCTACCCTCCTCCCACTCAGGGAGTCCTCTGGTCAAAGCCATATGGACACTTTGCATCATTCTTGACCACTGGGTTATGCTAAACAAGTTGATTTTACCTGAAATAGATTGGGCAGTGTTTGCATGATCCCTTCTCCTTTCTCAGCTAAGCTGCATTGGTCTCCTACAGTGACAAATAATTGTTACAAATATATCAAGTAGAACAGCTGCTGGCCAAAGGAATGTATATTTACAGCCTAAGCAGGCTTTGGTACACTATTTAGACAAGACTGAGGAATTTAGACATTCCTCAAAGTGATTTCTTATTGTTGTAACAGAGGGATGAGTCTTCTCTTTAGAATCAGACCCATTAAATCAGATATTCTTTCAAGCTTACAGTTTAGTAACTTCAAGGCATAAAATCACATTCTAATATAGCAAGGGCTCCTTTACTGGTCTGATTTCAACTTAGTGCAATCACAGAAATTTGCACAGTTCCTGTTCTGAGATACATACGCACATTTAGAAAACACCCATATCCAGACCTGATCCTCAAGCTGAGAAAGCAGATCCATGATTAATTTTCATCTTCTCCTAGTCTCCTGTGTATAGTCACCCAGTATCTCCTGTGAATAGGAATGTTTAAAAGCCATTTGAGGGAGAAATGGAAGTTCCTGATATATATATATATATATACACACACACACATATATATACATACAGCTGGATTCTGCCATTCATGTTACCTTCCTTCCCGTGCTCTTTTTCTTCAAAATTTTAATTATATCTTCAGCATAATGAAAGAGCAGAAAAGAGTGGAGGAGTCAAGACTCCCATGTACTCTTCAACACTGGCCCTTGAGGAGCAAAGGAAGCAGTAGCTGCACACAGAACAAAAGCTCCCTGCAGTGCTTAGGGGGTTCCACTGTGCAGGAGCTGCTTATGACTGACCCCAAGGATCAACGGGCAGCACCCCAAAGGACCCTGACCAAAGCTATCTTTATTCTCCCAGCTAAGATAAAACATGTACCAATATAGTTCAGGTTTGTATATTTCATGAAATAATAATTTGCTATATAAATTTTCATGTGGAATAAAACAAGTTGGCCCCAGAGAAAAGTGGGCTCTACAAACACAGCACTTTTGTTTCCTCTCGATGAAAGAGATTCAATGCCACTTTTTAGATATGGAATCCATTAAATTTTGTTCTGCAAGTAATCTTGCACTGATAACAATTGTCAAGTCCAACAATCGATGATTCAATGTTCTATTCCTCTTTTTCTAGCAATTACAAGTTGCTTCAAAATTAAATTACAGTTAATATTTCTCCCCAGTGAGGCAGTCTGACATGATGTGCAAATGCTTACATTGCCCTGTCAGTTGCTCCCAGATGAGATGGGCTGACAGCATGAAAATAATTAAATGTCAATATACAACTGGCCTCTTCTATGAAAAATAAACAGGCACAAAGACAAACTGTTCCACTGCTTATACTAACCACCAAATGTTGAGATAACTGCTTATTTTAAACACAACAATGAGGCTGCAGTGTAATTTACTGACTTTCACAAACCCAGTTTAGCAATTTAGAATGCATTCAGAACTGAAGTTCTTATTTGTCTGGTGATTCTTCATCTGCATTGACCTTTTCTCCTTGGAGCCACATAAATGCTGACTTTGCTGTGCCATCTCCACTCTGCTGGGAAAAGCAAATGAAGGAAGCCCAGACAAAGCCACAGAGCCCAGTGTAAGCTGTCCGCAGGTGAACTGGGATCAAAATGAAGTTTGACAGCTGTGTTGGAAGGAGAAAGAGCTCAGTTAGTGCTGGAGGCATTGCTACACACCCAACAACTCCACTGCTTCCCTGGGGTCAGACACCACGTGGCTGCACAGGACCAGGTTTTATGGCACGGAAAGGCTCACGGGGAACTCACCTGCACAAAAGGCCAGTACATCAGTCCTGTCTGAAAGGAAAATGAATCATCTGTTATTCTTATGGTTTTCAACCACCAAGATTAATTTTTTTCTACATTTAGTGATGACTGAAACGTATTTGAGTAAAGTTAGTAAAAGCTCTTCAATTACAAATGGAGTTGTTTAACCTAGAGGTTGCCATATTAAACTTCTAACCATCTTCATGAGCCTCTATGCTCTGGGTTTTTCAAACACGTTATTCTAACTCATTTTAAATACAAAACCCTAAGCACAGTTAAGTCTTCACAGACATCTGACAGCAGACACAATAAGTGCATTTACCAGATGGGTGAACAAATGTTTAAACGTGTGAACATTTGTCTCAGTCATTAATGAAAAATACCACTGAACACTATTTATTTCACACTTGCAATGCTCCTTCTACTTACTCATACACGTAAGGCATATTTAGAAAAATCAATGGGTAATTTACTGATAGAACATAAGGCTGATAGAAACCTTATGTTGTGATAGGCTATAATGGGCACTGCTTTTAGAATTATCTTCCATAGGAATAAAAATAATTCTTTTCCATCCTACCTATATAGTTCTACAATATGAAGAGAAATTCACATTGCAATCACATTTTCTCTTTCTGTTACTTTTTTTTCCTGCTAATTTATCATTCTTCTTGCATATGAGAAACCTTTAACATTCTCAGCTTGCTGAGCTCTGAGGTAGCACGGATAACTGTGTCTTGCATATGCAGAAATGCAAATCAAAGCCAGTTGTTTATAGCAAAATCTTCTTAAAACAAGGAGTTGCGTTTCTGAAAGTGAGAAGATTATCACTGAAAAGTACAGGCTAAAAATGATTCTCAAAGAAGGTGTCTCTGTAATTAATGATTTTAATAGGTGTGCATGTAAGTGTTTTCAGTAGTATCACTAACTGAACACTGGTGCGTGGGTAGTTCTTAAGACAAAAGGTAGAAAACCCCTGAATCAGTATTGTATTGTAAGGCTGTCATTCAAACAGAGCTGGGTGCAAATGTTATGTATATAAACACTGTACATTTTTAAAATGGAATAATTTCACCCATCTGGCAGCACTGCCTAACCCCAACTGCCTTTACTTCATGTGACTGCTGGTACTTAAAGCTTCCTACACATAATCAATTAATGGAGTGAAAGAAAGAAAGATCAAAAAAAAAAGAGTCTTGGAGGAAGGAATATTTCAAATATTTTATCCTTTTGTTGTTGTTGTTGTTTAGCTGTGAGATAAGCAAATTGCTTGCCTCACCTTATATGTATTCCAAAATTTCTTTTNCGGTGCCGCTGCCGCTGCGGGGCTCTGCGATGGAGCCCCCGGCACTCACCCGTGTAGAAGGCGAGGACGGCGACGGGCGCGCCCAGGAGCTGATCGCAGAGCACCTTGCCCANAGGTAGCACGGATAACTGTGTCTTGCATATGCAGAAATGCAAATCAAAGCCAGTTGTTTATAGCAAAATCTTCTTAAAACAAGGAGTTGCGTTTCTGAAAGTGAGAAGATTATCACTGAAAAGTACAGGCTAAAAATGATTCTCAAAGAAGGTGTCTCTGTAATTAATGATTTTAATAGGTGTGCATGTAAGTGTTTTCAGTAGTATCACTAACTGAACACTGGTGCGTGGGTAGTTCTTAAGACAAAAGGTAGAAAACCCCTGAATCAGTATTGTATTGTAAGGCTGTCATTCAAACAGAGCTGGGTGCAAATGTTATGTATATAAACACTGTACATTTTTAAAATGGAATAATTTCACCCATCTGGCAGCACTGCCTAACCCCAACTGCCTTTACTTCATGTGACTGCTGGTACTTAAAGCTTCCTACACATAATCAATTAATGGAGTGAAAGAAAGAAAGATCAAAAAAAAAAGAGTCTTGGAGGAAGGAATATTTCAAATATTTTATCCTTTTGTTGTTGTTGTTGTTTAGCTGTGAGATAAGCAAATTGCTTGCCTCACCTTATATGTATTCCAAAATTTCTTTTTACAGTCTGAAAAGATGTCCTCTTTCCTCTGAAGGATGCTCATACCTAGTGGTAAAATATTTACAACAATCAGAAAAAATGCAAAAATACATTAGTCTCACCTATTAATTTTCTTATTTCCTCATGTTTATTTCTGAAAGAGATACTAGACTTCTTTAAAATATTTTCTTACTTGTTAACTTTTGAGATTAGCCATTATTAGCATGCTGTATTTCTACAGATTCTCACAGAAGCTGGTTCACTGAACT
This sequence comes from Platysteira castanea, assembly GCA_013397175.1. NCBI lineage: Eukaryota > Metazoa > Chordata > Aves > Passeriformes > Platysteira > Platysteira castanea. The sequence continues at coordinate 510,379 of VYXC01005488.1, forward strand.
ATGGTATTTCCTGACATTCACAGCTGTGTTTTGGAAAATGAGACAGCTGATGCTGAGAACTGAGCAGAACAACTCAAACAGACATGGATGCTACAATCTTTGAAGATGCTTTGAATTCTTTGTTGCTAATTAAAAGCTACGTGCCCAACCGAGCTCAGGGCAGGCCTCCTTTGGTCCAGCACCCCCCATGGAAAGCTCCGAAGTGCCACAGGCGGTTCAGCGCCCTGGGGGAGAGCCGCCGGGGTCTGCAGGGCCCCCCGGCCGCGGCCCCCGCTCCGAGCGCCCGGGNCACGCGCCGCGTCTGCGCCCAGTCGGGCGGCTGTCCCCGCAGCAGCTGCTGCGCCGCGTCCCCCGCCGCGAACAGCCCCCCGTACAGCAGCACGTTGCAGAGCCAGGGGAAGCGCCGCACCCCGCGCAGCAGCGCCCCGGCCATCGCCCGCCGCCGCTTCCGCCTCTTCTTCCTCCTTCTTCTCCCCCTCCTCCTTCTCCTCCTTCCCACGGGCCCGCCCGCCGCCGCCCCGGCCCCGCCGCCGCCGCGCCATCCCCGCGGACCCGGAGCGCTCCCTCTGCCAGGAAGGTCCGGCTCCCCACGCCGGGCCCCGGTGGGTGATGGATGATCCGCGGGTGATAGCAGGGCAGCTGGGCGTCAGCTCGTGGGCTCGCTTCTCTAGCGCCTGTGCATTCACCCCGAAGGTGTCGGTGACTGTGTCGCCTGGGCTTTGGTCTAAGTAGCACCATGGGGTCACTGTGCATTAGGGCTACAGCTACTGAGAGACAAGTGAAAATTAGGCACTGTTTCCTTATTATCTTTTTAAAACTATCTCCTTGTTGCCTGCTTACATGAGTAGGTTACGGCTTTTTCTTTTCAGTTTTACCCTTGTTTTGCAGACTGAGCAGGGCCGATGCACACCTGCTGAGCAGCAGCAGCCCGTGGGGTTCCTCTGCTTTGCCCTCTGCTGCTAAGACAACTTGAGGAGAAAGCCACAAGTCATGTCAGGTTATTGAAGAGACTTGTGTACACAGCTTTGTACACGCAGAACCAGTGCCACAAAGCGGACTCGAAACCCACGTAGTGAAGTGACACCGAGGGTGGCTCATGTCCTGCAAGGCAGCTCCTTTGGCCACGGAAGAAAAGAGCGCATCCGGGAGCGCCGGGACCTTCCCCTTGCTCCTGGCAATGGGCTCAGGCTTGACTGAGGGAACCATCTCCAGGCAGGAGGTGGTAGTTCGCACTGTGGCCTGGATTAATGCCTTTGAAACTATCATGAATTCTTCCATGAACAACTGTAAATAGGCATGGACGGCTTGTAGATTTAAGTAAATTTTAATAAGAGTGTAGAGCGCGCTTCCCAGTGCTTGGCGGACACGCTGTGCCAGGGCCCAGGGGCTGCCCTTTCCAGCTCCTCATCCCAACACATCCCTGCGGAAAAAAACGCCATCTAAAAGTGGTGCTATTAAATAACAGCAATGGCACTAACAGGAAGAGGGATATGTACCGAAAAGTTACTCGGGCTTGGAAGAACAGGAATTAAGCTCAGGAAAAGCCCAGGTTTGGGTCTCTGGGGGCTGCTTGTCGGACGGGAACCCGCGGGCTCTCCGCCAAGGTTGTGAAGCCTTCCGGCGCGGGACCCGTGCGCGGAGGAAAGGCTTTGGTGCCACCGTAGGCGACAGCAGAGTGACAACCGAGAGGTTCGCGAAAGCTGGAGCCAGGCATAGCCCTCCCNGGGCCGGCGGCGGCCGGGGCGCGGGGCGCGGCGCTGCCGCCGGGACTGAGGTGGCTTTGCCTCCCGGAGCTGCGGGGCACCAGTGAAGCCCCCGGGCGTGTCCCCCTCGGCCCCCGCAGCCGCCGGCGTGACTGGCATCCGTGTCCCGGATCTGGAACTAGGCAGGATAACTATAAGGAAATGCTTTAGGAGCGGGTTTTTTGTTTTGTTAAAAAGAAAAAGATGGATCTCATTTCCTGAGAGTGTTAGCCTTCAGCAGGACAGGAAGGGAAATGTTACTAAATAAATAGTTACTTTACCCATATTTTTAAATTTAAATGGAGGCGTTTGCTGCCCTGTATTTGCTCTTCTGCCCAATGCACTGTGCAAAGCAAATATTGGTTCTGTAATGCCGTGAGTGCCGGGCAGAGCCTGTTTTCTCTGTCACAGTCAGTCAGTCTCGGCAGTGGCTGCTCCGCACCTGTGCTGGGCCGGCACCTGCCCGAGGGTCCTGCNACAAGTCATGTCAGGTTATTGAAGAGACTTGTGTACACAGCTTTGTACACGCAGAACCAGTGCCACAAAGCGGACTCGAAACCCACGTAGTGAAGTGACACCGAGGGTGGCTCATGTCCTGCAAGGCAGCTCCTTTGGCCACGGAAGAAAAGAGCGCATCCGGGAGCGCCGGGACCTTCCCCTTGCTCCTGGCAATGGGCTCAGGCTTGACTGAGGGAACCATCTCCAGGCAGGAGGTGGTAGTTCGCACTGTGGCCTGGATTAATGCCTTTGAAACTATCATGAATTCTTCCATGAACAACTGTAAATAGGCATGGACGGCTTGTAGATTTAAGTAAATTTTAATAAGAGTGTAGAGCGCGCTTCCCAGTGCTTGGCGGACACGCTGTGCCAGGGCCCAGGGGCTGCCCTTTCCAGCTCCTCATCCCAACACATCCCTGCGGAAAAAAACGCCATCTAAAAGTGGTGCTATTAAATAACAGCAATGGCACTAACAGGAAGAGGGATATGTACCGAAAAGTTACTCGGGCTTGGAAGAACAGGAATTAAGCTCAGGAAAAGCCCAGGTTTGGGTCTCTGGGGGCTGCTTGTCGGACGGGAACCCGCGGGCTCTCCGCCAAGGTTGTGAAGCCTTCCGGCGCGGGACCCGTGCGCGGAGGAAAGGCTTTGGTGCCACCGTAGGCGACAGCAGAGTGACAACCGAGAGGTTCGCGAAAGCTGGAGCCAGGCATAGCCCTCCCGGAGGCCGGTCTGCCACGACCCGCCGCCGCGGGGACTCGAACCCGCGCACCGCTCTCGCCCAGAAGCTCCGCTCCGGAACGGCCGCCCACCACCTCCCGGGCCACGCTCCTTGCGCATGCGCAGGTATCTGTGCAGCACAGACCCGGCGTCTCGCCGGGACTGTTCCACCAGCCGGCGTGGGGGGGAGCGGCCTCAGGCGGTGCGCGGAGCGAAGGACCGGCCCAGGCCCCGCCGCGCCGTGAGCACTGTGGCCGCCGCGTGNCCGGGGCGCGGGGCGCGGCGCTGCCGCCGGGACTGAGGTGGCTTTGCCTCCCGGAGCTGCGGGGCACCAGTGAAGCCCCCGGGCGTGTCCCCCTCGGCCCCCGCAGCCGCCGGCGTGACTGGCATCCGTGTCCCGGATCTGGAACTAGGCAGGATAACTATAAGGAAATGCTTTAGGAGCGGGTTTTTTGTTTTGTTAAAAAGAAAAAGATGGATCTCATTTCCTGAGAGTGTTAGCCTTCAGCAGGACAGGAAGGGAAATGTTACTAAATAAATAGTTACTTTACCCATATTTTTAAATTTAAATGGAGGCGTTTGCTGCCCTGTATTTGCTCTTCTGCCCAATGCACTGTGCAAAGCAAATATTGGTTCTGTAATGCCGTGAGTGCCGGGCAGAGCCTGTTTTCTCTGTCACAGTCAGTCAGTCTCGGCAGTGGCTGCTCCGCACCTGTGCTGGGCCGGCACCTGCCCGAGGGTCCTGCCCTTCCCGGAACTTGTCCCCGTCTCTCTGTTGCAGTGGGGACAGTGTGCCACTGGAATAATGCGTACTTTGTGTGCTTAAGGCTTTGAATGCACACGCCCCTCCTTGCGTCATTTACTATATGCAGCATGCTCGGTTTTATGTGATCTTTGGGATGGTTCAGAGAAATTTGAATGGGATGTACTCCAGTAAGATGGTTGGGAATTTCAGGAAGTATCCTTCTGACGTGGCTAATGGGTTGGTGGCAAAAAAGTTTGATATGTTACAAGCTTCATGAATAATACACTGTTACAGAGTATTTGTTAGTGTTTAAGAGCTTAGGTTCTTTACTTGTGCTGCCAGAAGTGACTCCTGGTTGTTATGAAACGTTTTAGTTATTTAAGTAAAACTTCACTGGAATAGCTTGGAGTGTGCTCTCTATGAACTGGGCTGAAAGAGAACAATAGTATGATAAATGGTTATTTTAAAAAGGTGCATTAGTACAGAGCAAGTGGAGTACTGACCAAGTTCTTAGAAGCTTTGCTTGACTAATTCATCATAAGAAGCAATAAACACAGTGTGAGAATGAAATACCTTTAAAAAAATCCATGCTTTGATTATTCTTGATGTAAGGAATAGTCTATAATGGTCTGCAAAACTTGCATGTCTGATTTTTTCATATATGCAGATAGATATATGTCTAGAGTTATCATTTGTTTTACTTTGTCTCTTTTTTATCATGGCTTTTTTCCATGTGTGTGATAAAAGCTGTAGTCCCCTGTATAATAAAATGCCATAATACAATTATGGTTTTCTAGATATTTAGTGGTAAGCGCCCTCCTGGAATAGTCTTTGGTTAAAAATGTGGTAAATCTGTACAATTTGCATTTTACTTAGTCTTGAGCATGATATGTCAGAAGTCTTCTCCCGAAGTATATTTGAAATTCCTCCAATCTGGGGTACATTTCTTTGCAGAGAATGTCTGTCCACTTATCTTATGCTTATTTAAGCATTATGATAATAGATCTGAGAGTGTCTTTTATTTGAACCATGGATTCTCTCCTTGCCATGTATTTATACATGTAGCTTATCAGGTTGCCAGTGATAAGTACATTTTAACTTGTAGTAACATTTGTTACAACTTTGTATTTTTCATAACCATTTTGGTACAATCACCTTATTAGCTGTAATGCAGTGACATTGAGTGACTGCTGTCGTTAGGGTCTTGCAAATGGAAAAGGATTTTGTTAGCAGATGAGGAACTTCCTGAGAATTGAAAACATTGCACAGTACAACTGCAAGGAAAACCACTGTAGAGTCTGACACACAGGTGTGCACACTAAAAATCTCTTGGCTTGCTTTTGAAAAATAACTTTACACCAGCAGAGGTTTTTTTGCATTATTTTTTGAGTTATTAATATTGTGTGTCATAAGTGATATAATTACAGTTAATTTTATCTGAAATTCAGAAATCTTTTGTTGGGCTGAACTTATTTAAATAATTCTGGAAGCCTGTGTTAGATTTCAGAAATTTGCCTTAACAGAACTATTCTAATTTTTTTTCCCATTTAGATTTTGATAGAAGTGATCAATCTTCTGAAGGATTTTAACATTTCAAGTTAGATGACTTTGTAAATGGTAAAATAGCGTAAATTCTTTCCTTCTTCTTCTTACTGTCTCTACAGCAGTATTTTTCCTAAACATGAAAAAAACTGTTTTGGTTTCTTGTTCAGCCAGTGGCTCTTGTCTTTTGTTACTGTGCTGTTTACTACAACATCCTATAAGTTTACAGAAAACTCATGGCAGTAGAGCTGCATGCAGGTCCTGGTGCATGTCAGGGGAATAATAAAGCTTAAAAGAGCAAATACCTATAAGCAGAAGCCTTGTGATGACACAGTGCCATTTTTATTCAAGCCAAACAGTCATGAAGAGTCTGCTTTTTTTTGTTATCTTAAACTCCTCTTACCCTGGAGAATAAACACAATATTCTTTTGGCGGAAGAATACTGATATTGAGATTAATTTACCGTTGGGAAGAGGTTTTGGGTTTTGATGGTAAAACTTTCTTTTCAGGTAGTTATAATAATGTAGTGGGAAAATAAGCTCCCATGAAATAGGGAAAGAGCTACACCTGTGAGTTGCTTTGCACAACATTAGATTATGTAAGCTGTTTAAAATTCATCCCTTTATTTCATTAGGAGTACAGCCTACAGAAATGCAAAATCAATATTGTAAAACATTGGTGTATGAAGCAACGTTCTCCCTTTTGAATTTGCAATTAATGTTCAGTCTTATCACAGTTGGAGAACGGCCCCTTATCCTCTCCCCAGTTACCAAGTGTTGCCATGGTGTGACATCCTGCCTATAAAATCATAAACAGTTCACAGTTCAAAGTGCTTAATAAAATAGTAACAGTTTAGTTACAGAATAGGAAAATGACTACTAATCAAAGCTATTGCAGGATAACCTTAGGGAGTTGGATTAACACATTTTGAAGGTAATGAATGATAAAAGACAAAGCAGGCTGAGGTATGTCAGGGTCTTTGAGGGGCTGAAGGAGGCAGGAGGTGTTGGGATGCTGAATGGACACCTGGTAGGAAGAAGCCATGGCTGGTACCTTCTTAGAGCTTGGAAGGATTTGCATGTCCTGTAACTCCCCTGGTCAAAGGCTGCCTGTGATCCAGGGAAAGGATTGAGTGCAGAAACTTCCGGCAGCTGCTTTAACCCCCTAAACATGTGTTGACCTGTGGTTCAGGAGGGAGTGTTCAAGAACTCCTTCCCCAGTCGTTTTCAAAAACAGTTCAAGACCATGAAAAAAATACTCTGTTTATTACTGCTCTTGTTATTAAAGTGTGTTCAGAAACCTTTCTTAACTAAATGGTTTGTTGCTGCAACTTTGCCACACCTATTTTTCTTGCTGCTTAAAATAAGCTGACAGTCTCCTGCTTCCCACCTCCATGTCCTTACTAACGTGAGCAGAGGAGGAGCATATATAAAGTTCAGCATGCAGCAGTTAAGGGTGGGCTTTTTCTCCTTCCATAATTCAGAGGAGAAAATAAGTTGCTGCATATCCACTTAGCAACTGCAAAAAATCAGAAGGGATTAATTTTCCAATTCAGCCCATATCAGAATTCAAAGACTTTGTGGATTTCATAGCATTTTTTGGAGCTTAGTGTAACTTAGGAGTTTTGAAGCTGTATTTTATGTAGTTATTCTGCCAGCTTATTGGCAGAAGGGTTTCATGTGCGTGTAATTACTAGTGAGACAGGATGAGTCACAAGGTAAGGGTGTGCAGTTTTTAACATCTGATGTAATTTCAGCAGGTGAATTTTATGTTGGTAGCAAACAAAAGCAGCTCAGAGCCCTTTTTGTAATGCCTCTACATCTCAAGTCCTCGTCTACAACATGTCTGTTTGAATATTTGCATGTGATGCTAAGGAAGGTTCAAACAAGTAACTGCCCTCCAGCCACTGATGATGTTTTATGGCAGCCTAAATTAAATTATGTGAGATAGTCACAATCAGTAGATTAGTCCAATCATTTACTCCCTTAAGGGCTTGCAGGAGCAAAACGGATTCCCCCCCCCCCTCCCCCCCCAAATTCTTTCTAGAGTTTCTTTGACATGGTGCAACTCTGGAAGCCACTCAAAATGTATGGACATAGTGCCAAAGATCAAATTTATATTTTTTCTTTGGTTATATCTGTTTTCTTCTGAGTATTGAATGCTTGCAGTGTGTGTTGGGTTTTTTTAATCTCTGTGATGAGATATTGAACTTTTTGTATTTGTATTGCTTTGTCACTCAGTGCTTAATCAAGTTGTGCCCCTCATACCCAGTGGATGTTGTACAAGTCAGTGTAAAAGTGTAAAAACCTATTTATTGCTGAATGCTGGGAGTTCTGATGGGAAAATAGTACTTGCTCTGTTCTTTTGTTCTTCCCCCAAACATTTGTTACTGGCCACTTCCAAAGCCACAGAATAGAGAATTGTCAGTCTTGGTCTGATCACTGTGCCCATGCCTGGCTACTGGTTCTTTCAGCCACCTACAGCTTGCTATAATGTGAGTTAAAATATTTGGTTAAAAGCAGTCTTTGAACATATGGTGACTCTCAACTTAATTTTTTTTTTCCTTTCTTGATCAGTCTTCCTGATGAAAATAGTGTAAAATCCTCATGTAAATGAATCCCACTACCTTCTGCGATTAAATTTGCTTTTGTGTCTGCATCTGCCTGAGTGAAGGCATTTGCCTGTGGGAATTGTTTCTTTAAGCAACCCCTGTCTCTCCGCCTGTCCCCCCCAACCTTAGCAGCAGCCTGCAGGGGTAGCCACCAGAGTCTTTGGTATGTGGGTGATGGCTTGGTGTTGAATTTATGGAGGTTTGCAGAGGTAGGGGGAAGAAACTCTGTAATAAGGTCACCTTAGTATCTCAGGGGTTTTTGCTGTCTGATGTGATGGAGCTTAGCAGTGGTGTTGCCATCTACCATCACGTTGGGGTATATTTATTTTTCAAATACAAGTAGATCAGGCTCTGCCAGATGGCACCTTCCACATTCTCTGGAAGCTTTGAACAGCATCTAATCCTTAAATGGATAAATGTTCCTGTCAAGGTGTCTTGTGTCAGTGTCACAAACTTCTGTCAGGTCTCTTAGGTTAAAGTTTATGAAAGAGACTTCTTCAAAGCCAGAACAGTTCTTTGGGAAATACTTTGAGCTTCTCATTGGTTCAGGACGAGTAAGTTCCATGACTTTCAAACACTTCCATCCTGGCAATATCTGTGGTTACCTGATTTCAGCAGTGAGATCAGGATTTTTGGCCTGTTCTGTGCAGCTGGATGCCTGCAGCTGCTGGAGGATAATTGCTGCCTGTCAGCCTGTCTTAGCTGCCTGCCACAGGTCAGTTTTAGTCTTTTGTCTACATAAAGGGAATTTCTCCAATAAGTCAAAATTAAAAACTGGTTTAAAGATACCAGAAATAGGGAAAAAAGTAGATTTACAAGAGTATTTGGATTAGGTGTTTTCTCGTCTGTTTTGAAAACTACTGTTGTAAAAGTCTATTGGGGAAATGGCAGGGAACAGTGCCATTTTATTTCTCTTTTCTAGGGCAGTCTCAAAGGATACTTTCTTGTGTTTCTAGGTACAAAATGTTGACTTTTTAGCCTCTTCTAGGATTTATTAGATTGTAGAGACAGTAGTAAGATAAATGTTTTTTGATCCTTTCTTGAAATTTGGTATCTTTTTCCTTAAAGATGGTGGACCCCACTCTAGCAGAAATGGGGAAGAATCTGAACGAAGCAATGAAGATGCTGGAAGACAATCAGAGGTGTGTGCAAAGGATACAATAAAAAACCCCAGCTGTTTGTGCTAAGGGGAGGATTATTTGTGTCACTGGCATTAAACCAAAAAAACCCTCATTTTCCTGGTAGTTTAAGGTCATATTGTCATTCTGAAGCTTACACCTATACAAATCACCTTTATTTCTCAAATGATGGGGTTTTTAAAGTAAATGTATACATTTTTGTGCATGCTCTGTAATACTCAAAACAAGTCCAACAAGTCTGTTTTTCAAAGTTGGGATTTTTTTTTTAGTACTGCAGTGCAAGTAATTTTTAATTCCTGTATATATGAGATTCTTCTCTAGGCTTTCTCTTAAAGAACTGAAAAACCGAAACAGCTTAGGAACTTTTAAATTCAGTCTGAACTAAACTTTTGTGTTGGTCTCATCTGGTTTATTCCTGAACCTGTTAGTGAAATAGATACATGTCAGGGTGTACTTCTGCAAGCCAAAGTCAATTACGTGTTTGATGTTAATAAAACACAGACTAAATATAGAGTTTATTTTGTGTCTTTACCTTAGGAAAGTGGAGGAGGAAAATGAAAAGAAATATGCACGGAAAGATATTCCTGGACCTCTCCAAGGCAGGTAGGCAGCAACAGGTTTTAGATAATGCTCTTTTCGAAATCTTAAACTACACATAGCATGTTTGTCTTCCAAGCAACTTGTATTAATGGATATATTAACATTTTCCAGACATCATAATAAACTTTTCCTATACTCACATGGGGGGAAAAAAAGTAATACTATAATCGTACCAACTATTTTCATTCTCATGTAGAAAGGAGAAAAAAAGATTACTTGTCCTTGGTGACTGAAATTTTGAATTCATGGAATCTGATGAAGTATTGTTGCCTACAACTGTGATTGAGACTCGAATTAAAAACAAATTTCTGTTGGAAAAAAGTACCCAGATTAAAAAAAATAATAACTGAGACTGATAAGGTAGAAAACAGTAAAGAAACAAACAAAAAAAAAATCCCCAAACCCAGAAACCTCCCACCTTTTCAGCACAGCTGTCTTTGGAAATTAAACAGAGCTCTTGTGCATCAGGCAGGTATGACCATTGTACCTGAAAACTAAGATTTAAATTGGTTTTGTCCTCTGTGGGAGATGATCCTGCAGGAGTTCGGGGTAGCACTTCAGAAAATATTGCAAAAGCTATTTAAGTCTCTGCTGTGCAGAAACTAACCCTGTTTTTGAGCGGAGACACTGAATTATCTTTCCTATGAATAAAAAGCAATTTCAGCTGTCAGTGTAAGTTCCTACACTACTGTAAATTTTAGTTGGAATTATAAAAGTTGAGGTGTTGGGGATCTTTTCCAGCTTTACTATGTTGTCTCATGTCAGAAGTCTAACGTAGCTTGTGTCTGCAAGAAACTGAGATTCGTAGGGAATTGTTTAAAAGATGTGCTGAGTTATGAGCTGAAGCTGGTTCATGTGAAGCGAAGTGTGGATCCTTAGCTACTACCTTAGCTGGCTGTGTAGCAATAAGAATTCAACATTGGCAAGTCAGGCTTTTCAGACCTAATTCTCAGACATCAGTAGATTTGTTTTTCTGAGTCTCCTACTTTAAGCAAATAGGGTTTTGAATTGATTCAGCATCCTCATCTTTGTGATCAATTTTTCTGAGACCAAGGAACCATTTTTGATGCTGTACTCAGCGTTCAGTAAAAGTGCAGTGTCCCAGATGGCTTCTTTTAGATGCTGGTATTTACCTGTTAGTGTCTTTTTAATGTGGTTTTGTTTCCCCTCCTAGTGGGCAGGATATGGTGAGCATACTTCAGTTAGTTCAGAACCTAATGCATGGAGAGGAGGAAGAGGAAACTTCACAGTCCTACAGGTAAGGCCAATATCAGGTACTGTATTTGGAAGACACGTGATTTTGTTATATTCTGATCGTTATAGAATTTACTTAATTTTAAGTTCTATGTATGTTTCAGTATATATAATTTCTCTCTATATTTTAGTATATATACTTATATACAAAAGTATGTATATTATATATCTTAAAATGTAAAATATTGTGCAACCCGGTAACTTTTTAAAGGCACCTTACATTGTATAGTGAAGCAGAATAATGTATGAGGCTTGGCTTTCTTAAAATTACAAAGCTTTCATTACTAATTACTAAATTGAGTTATACAAGGGAATTGTTTCTGATGTGACAGCTCATTTTTTTCCACTTTCTGAAAGCTGTTTTAAGTCAGAAAGTCTTAAAGCTTTGAATATCAACTGATTTTTTATCTTATACCTCTGTAAACTTTAAAATGAAAGGAAATAAAATTTGTTTCCATTTTTCTGCAAAATGGAAATAGTACTAACTGGTCTGCAGAAGATTATTGAAAACTAATGTTCAAAAAACATGTTCAAGATTAAAAGAACCAAACAAAACCAACAAATAAAAAAACAACCAACAAATGAAAAAAACCCATCAAACAAAGAAAAGCTGTGCCTCTGAAAATAGTAAGTGTCCTGAGTTTTCTGTGCATAGGAGAGAAGGGTATCTGTTTAATGCACTTTCAAGTCCCAGTACAGATAAAGTGCTTAGTTCCAGCTCATGCTGGCTGGTTCAAAAGCAGGAGCTGTTCCTGTGAGCAGCTGGGCCAAGGGAAGTGCTCTGGTCTGCAGCAGCAGCTTAGTGTGTCATGCACAATGGCAGGAGGGTGGCTGTGATATACTGCACTTCTGTCTGCTAAATATTTTAGTTGCATGTCAACCAATTCTGCCACTTTACATTAAAAATCCACAAACTCGATATTACTGTAATGTCCATGATTTGTATTTGGTTGGCTGTTCCTCTGTTCTGGCTTGCAGGCTTCAAAACGTTGGTGAACAGGGTCACATGGCTCTACTGGGACATAGTTTGGCTGCTTACATATCTGTGCTGGACAGGGAAAGACTGAGAAAACTTACAACAAGGATCCTTTCTGACACTACTCTCTGGCTCTGCAGGCTTTTCAGGTGAGTTCCTGGGAATAACTTGTGTGACAAGGTAGTGATAATGTTTAAAAATGGATGTGACTGGACTGAGGATGTCAACAAAAGAAACCACTGTGCCACAAACTTAGAAATACTTGGAAGGTCTGAAATACAACCTTAACCTAGCCTAAGAATGTCAGGTTGCGTTACCTTTAAAATCAGCAGTCCAGAATTTACATCCATGTTAAAACCAGAATGAAGCCTTTTGTGTTTCCTCCCATGCTCCACTCTTAGTAAGCAAGGTTTTGAGTTCTCTAAAGGCAATCTTAAAGGGACCCTCATGTTTTTTCTTTCTTATTCTGTCTCTTGAGTCTAAATGAAAATATATACTAGGCTTTTCTCATTGTTAATCTCAGCCTGTCTCATGAAAGTTTTCTTTTAATCTACTTTAACCTGGGAGAATAGAAGGGTTTTTATTATCTTCTCCACCCTCTGGCAAGCTCCTTTGCTGGTCAGTGTTATTTTAGTCCCTAAACTGACTGTTGGTTTTGTTGATCATATTTACTTGGCTTTTCTTGCAGGTATGAAAATGGATCAGCCTATTATCATGAAGATGATCGTGAAGGTCTCCTAAAAATCTGTCGACTTGTGATTCACACCCACTATGAAGATTATTCACTCGAGGGCTTTAACGTGCTCTACACTAAGCAGCCTGTCATATACATTAGTTCTGCAGCCAGAACAGGCTTGGGCCAAGCTCTCTGCAATCAGGTAAAGTCGGTCAATGGGGTTTTAGCTGCAACTAGACCCTACCTGGCCTTCATATTGCTTGCATAGCTTTGGTGATTTTAACAGCTTATTTTTCCTCATGGTGGAAATAACAGGAAAGGGAGCAGAGTCCATACTGGGCATAACCTCAGCTGTAGTGGACCATACATTTAAAATAAAACCATTTGTCTGGGAAAAATACTTTGAGTTTTTATCTACAGCCTGTGTTTTGCAGCAGTGATACAGTGGGAGGAAGAGAAATTTTCTGAATTTTTCCAGTGAAAGGACCCTGTGTGCTAACTTCTTTAAAAATGTGTGATTGTTTCTAGATTGCATTGTGTTTTACATAAGCTGTTGGTCATGTGAAATAGACCTGAGCCCAAACATACACAATTTGTCCTGTGCTTTTTCTGTATTAATTTGATTATAAGTTTTAGCAGAAAACTTAGTTTATAATGTAATATTAAGGTTTCTATTGTTATACTGGTTTTTGTGTCACTCTGTATTTCTGTGAACACATGAAATGAGTATTTCTCAGTTGAAATTCCATCATTTCTATTGCAGTTAGGGTTGCCCCTTTCCTGCATGTGCCGTGTGCCTTGTAACACTATGTTTGGATCTCAGCACCAAATGGTAAGTTTGTCTTCCCTAAGCTCTTTCTGTGTTTTGGTTGGTTAGTTTTTAAGCCTCATTAAACGAATATCAAGTATGTTGCTAGGAGAAGCTGTTAATATACTTACTTTTTCAACCTCTAAGTCTTCTGTGTTAAAGCTGTACAAATCACAGATGGAAATTTTCTAAAAGCAGCTTGTATCTTGGTCTTGTCATTTGCAAAATATTTTAATGGCTTTTAAGTAAAGTGCTTTTTATTGCAAGATTTCTGGAATAGGAGTAGTTGGAGTTCTTTCACAAACTATGTGATGTATTTGTGTTTTACTTTTCACAAATGCTTTATTTGGCCTTCGGATTATTTTGCCTTTGAGAAGAAGAAACTGCAAGCCACAAACAAAGACATTGAGAGTGTTTCCTTTCAGAACTTCAGAATGCTGTTAATTTTCAGTCTTAATGCATTTCCCCAGTTCAGCAGAAACAATTCAGTGTTTGACAAACATATTGTTTTCTTACTGATACCAGGATGTTGCTTTGTTGGACAGAGTGATTAAAGATGATGTTGAGTCTGGAAAACTGCCTTTGTTGCTTGTGGCCAATGCTGGTAAGTGCTGTGGGTAATGCTATTTCATGAATACAATAAAAAAATAAAAATTATGTTTTCCTAAACAGCTCAGTGGTTGCATATCAAGAATTATCAAGAAATATCCCAATGACCACACAATAATTATCTGTCCAGAGGGGATTTTATGTAATTGATTTAAATTTGGATTTGTACTGTTACAGTTCTGCTTATGTCAGTTGATACATTAATATGACTATGACTTATTTTAGTGAGTGCAGATCTCCTGTTAAAAATCAGTTTCACATTAACATTTCAGAATTTTTTGATGGATGTGCCATCAACTTTAGCTTGAAAAATGATCTTTTTCTTCTAGTTAATTAAACACATGTACAAAATTTGCTTTAAGTACAAATGATGATGGTGACTCTCACTTGCTTGGGACACGGAAAATTATCTGAGATGTTAATCAGTACAAGAGGCTCATTTTGTAGAGCCTCAGTTTGCAGGCTGATCCTTTTTCCTGTTCAACTCAGGGACTCCAGGTGCTGGGCACACAGACAAGCTGGGCCGGCTGAAGGAGCTCTGTGAGCAGTACAAGATGTGGCTCCATGTGGAAGGGTATGGAACTGGAGGCTTATTTCTCTGTAACTGCATTTGTTAAAAAGTCTGACTAATAGACACCATCTAATTTGACAGCTTACGGAGAACCATAGGGCCAACTTTAGTTTTGTCATAGTAAGCTTTTTATATGGTTATAATTTTGTTATTATGAAATAGAGATTGATTTACGTACAGAGGAAGAATAATTAGAGAGGTAATTTCAGCACAGATTAGTGATTACTTTTATTCAGATGGTAATCTTATCTGCCGTTGTGTTGAAGAGCTTTGAAATATGAATAAAAATATATTCTAGGTCAGGAAGGCCTAAAAAGACCTTCTAAGTCAGGGAGGGCATTATACAGTGGTTATTGGGAATGAGAAGGGAGAATGGAATGACACTTCAGGGAAGGTTGTCAAAAGGGCTGCAGCAAGAGCTGTGCAACAGGACTGGGAGCGGGATTAAACCAAGAGAAAAAGAAATTCCAAGAACTTGGACCATGTCAATGAAGACTCTAGTGCTCTAAGATTATATTTTTTGAGTCTGAAATAGAGACTGTTTCTCCTGGTATTTTGTAGAATAGGTATATTTGCATACTACTTATTTCTGATACCAAATTGACACTAAATTGTGGATAGGACCTTGGGTGATGATTTCACCAAAGGTTGGATTGAAAATTTTTAGATCTAAGTAGATTTTTGCTTTTGGGTTTTCAGTCTTGGAATAACAAGTAGCAACATCTCCTGCATTGTTAATGAAAAATATATGAACAAAAAATGACCTCCCTTTATACATCCATATGAAATATTTAAACTGCAGATTAAAATGCTGTCTCTTAATACATATTTAATATATGCTAAACCCTCTTTTTTTTTCAGTGTGAATCTGGCAACTTTGGCTTTGGGTTATGTCTCCTCTTCTGTACTGGTATGTTTCACTGTATCTAGAAACTTAATAACGCGCTTGTGTAAGGTTAATCAAAATATATATGGTTTATATTCTGCTTATTTTAATAAACTTCAGGCTGCTACAAAATGTGACAGCATGACTCTGACTCTGGGTTCCTGGCTGGGGCTCCCAGCAGTGCCTGCAGTGACACTCTACAGACATGAGGATCCATCCTTGGTATGTTCAGCTTCTCACTCACTATTCTCGAGATACTGCAATTTTGATTCTGATCACAGTGTGCTGCCATGTTCTTCATAAGCATCTAAAGTATAATCTCCAAAGCTGACAAAGTGGCAGCATTGAAGAGAGGTTAACAGTGGTTTGTTTTTTTCCTCCTCAGTCCTTGGCAGCAGGGCTGACATCGAGCCAGCCCGTGGAGAAGCTCCGTGCCCTGCCCCTGTGGCTCTCCTTGCAGTACCTAGGCCACGATGGCATTGTGGAGAGGATAAAACATGCCTCACAACTGGTGAGCAACAGCTCAGCAGTGATTTATGATAGCTCTCAACAGGTCTTTCTGGTTATTGTGATGTGTTGTAGAAGACTCATCTAAAATAATGCAGTTGTTGGCAGTGTAACATTGGTTCATACTGTTACACACATGATGAAAGCACAGGAAAGTGTTTGAGGGAGGGATGTGTTTTTACTATTAGATTGTATGTATTTTTTTAATAAATGAGAAAAAAAAAGTCTTTGTTCTTCCTGAACATAATCACTTCCTTTTTTGTCACTTCTTTTAACTATTTTTGCTTGAAAGCTCTTCAGAGAGACTTTATTTTCCTATTCTACTTGGCATCGTATTGATTGAAGTAATAGTAAATTACTTTTAGCAAAACGGACTTCAAAACATTTCTTGAGGCACAAGTGCACTATGTTTGGAATCCTTACTTTAGTGAAAGTTAGGGTCCAATATAATGTGTTAGTTACAAAATCCAGTACTTATATGCAAAGTATTATATTAAAGGTACAGAAGCTACTGACATGAAAGACCTAAAAGAGTGTCAGTATCATAAGTCATTAAGATTTTGTGGCATCTAAGATTGATCTTAGCTTTTATAATAGTCTATTAATAGCCTTAAACCACAATGTAAGGCTGTCTTTTCTAAATAAAAAACATTAGCAAACCATCATAACCAGTGGCTGTGGTAGCTTTGAGAAAATTAACTTCTGCTACACACTGCTTTAGTTCGTCACTGTAGTTACAATATCTCTGCACTTTTGTAATCAAATGCACCAAGACTTTACTTTAATGAAAATCACTTCATAGTCAGTGTTCTACTAAAACCAGAAAATATTTTTCCATTAAATTCTAAATTTAAAAATTAAAACTGGATGAATCTCTGACATGTTTTAGGGGTTTCCTTGAAAATAGAGGTTATGGTAGTGACTGTTTAATGTTTTTCAGAATAATTTTCAATTTCTAAAACTCTGTATTTCTCTCCTCCATTTGTTCTCCTTCTGATCTGGTCTTCTAGAGTCAAAGGCTGCTGGAAAACTTGAAAAACCTGGATTTCATTAAAACTTCGGTACAGTCTACTTCTAATATTTTGGTTGTATATCTTAGTTTCTGCCTCTTAAATGATAAGAATAACTTTGACTAGAGTAAATTATTTAAAAATACTACTTAAATCATAGCCATTGTTTTGAAAGATGCTTGGGCTCTTTCTAATTAAGTTCTGGTGTTCAGTGAAATATCATGGCTTGGTTGTGTGTGACATCTGGATCATGTTTGTTCCATTGGTCTGTACTCCTGCACCCAGGGGAGTGCAGAAGAGCATCCAGAAGTTGTGTTCAGAGCTTGATTTAATTGCATTTAGAACATGGATTTGCTCAGTAATACATCTATGAAACCAGTTTCCATAAGTGTCTCTAATATATTCTGGCTGCATCTTACTCTGCTGTTGAGATCGTATTGTGAACCCTGTGAAATTGTACACAAAAATTATCCCAGCTGATGTTTTTACACCTGAAATAGGTTTAGAAATTACAGCTAATGTATTAATTCCAAAGCAGTTTCTGTGAGATGTCCTGTCCAACCGAGTTTGGTGATTTTACTCGCTGAACCCCACCCCTGAATTTTAGTTGATATTTGATGTATAGAAAATTTAGTCTGCTTACTGAGTAAGCTGTAGAGTATTAATGGCCTTGGGAGTTCAAGTTACTGTATCACTTACCCTTCTACTTAAATAAATCCTGCATTTTAGGATTGTGAATGTAGCCTCAGATTGTCTCCAGAAGTATCCCAGTCTGTTTCTCCAAGGTGCTCCAAAGCAGAATCAATTATAATCTTATTTCTTCTGCTGGAACTTTCTTGATGTTTCCGAGTGATTCTGGGGTGATTTCCAAGAGAGCTGAAGCTTTGCTCAGCAGTGTAAGGAATTATACATGGTGTTAAATCTTTTAAAAAATAGGGGAAAGTATTTTTTTTTTTCTTTTGAAGGTTGAAGATGAACTGAGTTCACCAGTGGTGGTTTTCAAGTTTTTCCAGGAATATTCAAATAGAGGTATGTGATTTATTTAAAACCAAACAACAACCAAAAAAACCCCTCTCTATACAGTATTTTAAACTACTCATTCACCAAATGAATTTGAGATAAATGTGATGTAGTCCAGTTCACTCGTGTAACTTGCTTTTAAAAAGTTTGTGAAAGCTGGTCATCATCTGTGACAGATCATACACAATAGCTTCTTTTTCTAGACAGACTGCAGTGTTTTAAATTTTCATAACAAGTAATTTTCTGCCTTCTTGAGTGAGAAGATTTGCATATGATTTTGATTTGAGAGTAGATGATCAAAGTCTCTTCAAGCTGCAGGCTGGGTTTGAGTGTACTGGTGGGGAGAGATTTTGGTTTGTTTACGTTTTCTGTTCCTTTCAAACATTTCTAAGCTAGTGGCAAGCACCGTGTTACTGTGGTTTACTGATTACAGTTACTGTTGCAATAATTTTTAAAGCAGCAGAACACATTGAACAGCTCTGGAAATACTGTCAAAGGTATTAAATATTGCAGCCTACTGTGATGGGATTTTGCTTTGTGAAAACACTGGTTGTATTTCCATTGGGGCATTTTAACCTCAAAACTCAGAAGTATTTTACTGTGTGGTTTTGGTTTTTTTTTAAACTATTACATTCAATTCTGGTTTACTTCTAGTATTTATCATGTTCATCATACCTTTACAAAAACATCCATGTTCATCTGCTCCAGGCCCAGTACATGGTGTAGATGTCTTATATTATCTAGGAAATGTAATTGTCTTTTCTCTAAATTTTAGGTTGCCTTTTGTTTAATTAAGTAAATAAAAATCCACTTCTGTGATTCTTGTGTGTTTGGATTCAGATCAGATCTCACATGCTGCACAGGCCTCAACTATTCAGCACCCTGTAATAAGCAACGAAAGGCACATTTATGACACCTTCAATCAGTGGGTAAGAATGGATGCTTTTCTCTTTAGGGAAAGAAGTGACAGTGGAATGGTTCAGGGGGTCATCGGGAGCTATATAGAGTAGTTTCAAAAATATTCTTGATCCTATTTCCTTTGCAAAAAGATTAATTTGCTCTGAAGCAAAGTTGCTTTCAGATTTCTGATCATTTTACACATAATTACTACTGAAATCATTCCTGAGTCTTAGAGCTGTTGGTTTTTCCCGTGGTCTAGTGGGAATATGTGAAAACTAGAATTCTTTTAAATCAGCCAAATGCTCTATTGCCAATGTCTCTGTATTCTTGAACAGACAGCTGCCTTTTCCAGCTCTTGAGTTAATTCTAGAAGCCTGTGCTGGCAGAGCTGAGCACGTGGCTGGTTTGGATCCATTGTGCAGTAATCATGGCACACCTAATGGCAGTGGCAATTTTGCAGAAAATTCTGACTTGTAACACTTGCAGCTTATCTCTAATTTTCATGATTTTAAGCAGCTGTCAAACTCAGTTGTCTCGCCTGCAGGGTGAAGTATTTTGGTGCAAGAACTGATTTTGAGAGAAAACTGTGTATGTGTTGTTCCCTGGGCTGTGGCAGAGCCTGAGGCAGGCCCTGCAGGAGCCATGCTCTGTCCAGTTCCCTAACTGTGCCTTGTCCCTGCAGCTGGGAGAGCAGCTGGCACAGCTGGTTCCTGCCAGTGGAGTTGATGTGGTAGAGCTGGAGGATGAAGGCACCTGCGTGCGCTTCAGCCCCCTGATGACTTCTGCAGGTAACATTCACTCCAGTCAGCCCCTTGTACAAGCCGGGCTTTGCTGTGGAATGGTACAACAATCTCCCGGGGTAAAAGCAGGTGTGCTCAAGAAGCTCCTCAGGATGTTCTCCTGTGGGGAGGATTTTCTTATAAACAAACCAAAACCACCTCAGCTTTATCATTCTGCTGCACCTCAGCACTGGATGCATTAGTGAGAGCCCAGCTGTTGTGGATGCCATTGCCTCACTACCTCTGCAGAGAAAGACTTCCTGGTTACTTTTTAAACTTATTAGGAAAAGCAGTTAAATTCCTCCTCTCAGCTGCTTAACCCCAGATGCCTGACCTTTCTACACAGGTGTTTCAACACTGCAATGGTGCTTGTGTTCAAAATACAGCTAGAATAATTATTTACTAAGCCTCTAGGGTTTTCTGTAATTACTGGTGGGGGGGGGATATAAAAAAAAAAAGTCTGTGTTTTGGAAAGTGTCTTAAATTTCCTGTTTAAGCCAGCAGTGTTGTATTCTTAGTTCAGATTCTGCAGATGCACAGAGCAGTGTGCAGGGCTCAGGGGGTGCACAGTATCTCCTCTTGGCTTGTGTGGGGTGAGGGGCTCAGGCTGTAGAACAGCTGACAGTCACGTTAGAGGGTCCTGGTGTACACAGAACAGCAGATTTTAGAATCAAATTACTTGGTGATGCTGTGATGTTTTGTTTTAAACCAGCATGGAAGCTAATTTATGACCAGCTGGGCTATGGGAAGAGAATGTTTGTGGGTTTTTTTAATGCTAGCTACTGATGTAATGTACAAGGGTATTGTAATATATCCTTATTAGTTTGTAAAATGAGAAAATCCTTTTTATTACATTTTTTTGAAACACTTACTTCCTTTCATTTTGATGTATCAGTGCATAGATAATTGAACCAAAAACCTACTTACATAGACCAAGATATTCAATACTATCTGTAAATTATATTTGTGATGAACTTGCAGAGCGGCTCCTTTACAAATTACTCAATTCAGACATCTGTGTTATGTCCATCACACCACACACTAACACTTCTGCTCTGTAGTTTTAGGAACTGAAATACAAGACATTGATCAGTTGGTAGACTGCTTAAAAATGAAGATACCAGTGTTGACAAGCACACTGCAGCTGAGAGAGGAATTTGAGCAAGAAGTGAGAAGAACAGTTGGCCTGTTGTATATTGAAGATCTTGGCTGGCCAGGGTTAGGTGTTGTGAGGTAAAATATTTTCTTCATGCTGTATTTGCAAAGACTGTGCTTGAGCAGACAGGACTACATGGCCTCTTCAGTGGTGATTTGGTTGTTGTATTTGCTGATTGTTATCTGGCTTTGCACCCAGTGGAAGTTTTTTGAGTGCTTTTTAGAAAATCACCTTTATAAAGTTGTTTTCTTTGATTATTTCTTAAAGAAAAGCTGAAGAGCTGTTTTGGGCACCATTTGTAACATTGGAGGCAGTGTGTGGAGGGGGGGGATATGTAATGAACAAGTGCATCCCACTGTCTTTAGCCAAGCGTAAGTTATATTTTTATCTATAATGGCACTCACTGATATGCTGAATAGACTTCAAAAGACCCTCCAAGTCTGTGTTTTGATCCTTTGATCCAGTCCTCTGGGAAGGATTCTGTATAGTCAAAACAGTTCAAGTATGATCAGTACAGCAACTAGAAGTCTATTGTGTTGAGTTTGCAGCAGCAAGCTCGGTCCACTCCAAAATCCCTGATGAGAAATGCCCATAAACTTGCTGGTAGGAGCTGTAATGTTCTGAGGTTTTTTGTTTGTAAAATACAGGAATTTGTAGAAACATGCTAAATGTGTAGGTGCTTCTGTATGTACTGTAAAGTGAAATGACTATCTCTTGGCTTGGTTTGAAGGTACAACTATCACTGTGATGGGAAGAATGATGACAAACAAGAAAAAGAACTAGAAAAAATCAATACAGAACTTCTGAAAAAGTTAAATGAACTGGAGTCAGATCTCACTTTTTCTTTGGGTAACTGCAGTATTTAAAGAACTTCTGTTCAAGCTAATAGTCATTCTCCTAGCTGTGTTAGAATGATCTGATAGGTCATTATAATGCAGAATGAGCTGCTGCCTATGTGGTTGCTGCAGAAGGAACACCTGTAACTGTTTCCTCCTCCCCCCTGTTTTAGCTGGGGAGTGTTCCCTCGGTGAGCAAGGTGCACTGTTCTCAGAAATCCTTGTGAAAACTGATGTATGGGCAACTAGACCAAGAAGGGTTTCCTTGTCAGAAAGAATAAAAGCTGCAGGACTCCTCTGTGTAAACTGAGCCTTCTCAAGTAGTGCTGGATCTAGTGGAAAGCAGATCTCATTCCAAACCTACTGGCACTGATGTTTTCACTGCTCTCTGTGGTTTGATTAAAAGCTTTAGATGACTTATGTGATAACTAGCAACATTTTCACATTTATGCAGTGCCACATGATAGCTGAAACACTATTAATTTGCTTATTCAGAACTCTGATGTTTTTCTGATCAGCTGTCAAAAATTAAGTGCCCTACGGTTTTGGAACCAAATAATCTGTAAATGGCAGAAGTTAAGGAGTTTAAAGCATATTCAGCTCTGGTATTTATAATACAACTCCTTGACTGTATAAAATATCCACTGTTTTTCTTGCTCAGGTTATGTTTTCTGTCTTTGAAAACCTCCAGGGCTGAACTTTCTTGGCCTGCATAATTTGTACCCACACAGATCCTGCCCTTAGGTACTGGAGGCAGGGTGTGTACTGGGATTTCCAGATTCACGAGCATGAGTGCTGCAGCATTTGCAGGATTGCACATTTGTTCACCACAAAGACCTGACTCTCTCTGTGCCCCCAGGTCCGGAATTTGGAGGGCAGAAGAACTGTGTTTACATTGGCATGGTCATGGAGGATCTGGATGTGTCAGAGTTGGTTGAAACTATTGCAGCAACAGGCAGAGAAATTGAAGAAAATTCAAGAGTATGTATTAATAACTCACAAAACATTGAAGCACCTTTTTTTCTCCCCTTTCATATTGGCTTCAGGACATGGTTTTGTTCGTTGTGAATGTAGAAGTTGTGCTTGCCCACAACAATTTTAATTACTGTGGAAGGAATAATCTGTGTCTACATATGGAGAATTATGGATTATGATATTGTGAGGATGTCTGGATTTGTGTTCATGGTCCTGTGTGCAGTTCTAATGAAAAACTTCAGTAGTACTGAAATAGCCTCATTTTATTACTCAGACTTTAAGCTGTCAAAAAACAAAAGTGAAGGTGTAGGTTGATTGTGAGCTGGTGTTTCTCTTCACTGCTAGATGTGGTGGGATTGAGATTCTTTATATACCAACTTTAAGATAAGATTATGCTCTAAAATGTGTGGGAAAAACTTTAAATTGGTCTCTTAAACCCAGAAATTACAAATTACATTGAAGTAATAAAGCAGATGATGCAACTCCTATTTCTCAAAAGCATTTACCTGAATAGAGTTCTCCAAATGTTCTCTAAAACTGAATTCCTAAGTGACCTACATAACATCTGTCCTTTCATTCTGCTAGTGTTGTGCATTTAATTTTCTCATCTCAAAAATAAATAGAACTTCAGAAATCCTTTGCCTATTTCTGCTCATGGGAATATGCAACGAATTTTTTCTAGCAGTGACTTCCTGCCCACTCTTGACTCCCTGTGCTGCTTGGAGGGTGACATGAAGAATGCTTTGCCTGTAGAGCACCTTCAGGTTTTTAACTGCTGTAGTGGAGAGGTTGGAACTGAATGTTGGATATGGGCCCCTCAGATCCTGAAGCTTCCAGGGAGGAGCAGAGTAGTGGAAGACTCAGAAAAGTGCAGTCCTTGGAACCAGCTGCAGTAAATCTGTGGATCTTCACCGTTTGATCCAAAGCTGGGAAGCAGAACCCATCTGGAAATACTCCTTGCCCCACTCAGATGAGGAGGGTTGGTACAAGAGGAAAGATTTTAGAAAAAACCCTCATCAGTCCAGCCTGCCCTGAGGACATGCACTAAAGGCACTGAAAGGCAGGACCAGAGCTGAAGATAAACACCTTGTCTGGGCCAGAAAACACAGTGGTTCTTCCTGGTACTCTGAATTCCACCCCACTGCCCTCCCTTCTCTAGCCAGGGAGTACCAGGGGTATTGAGCTGCCCTGGGGGTCAGTTCCTGGCTGGTCTCTCCCCCAGGGAACAGGAGCAGCTTCCTCTTTGTCCTTTTATTAGCTGACAGTAACACACTTTTTTGGCATTTTGGAGGAAGTGCCTGTCCTTGTGCAATATTAAAACCAACATTAATATATGGAAATTGGCGTTTGTCTTGCACTAACAAAAATACAGCTTCTTGGGCTCATTCCTTGCCCCTGCAGCTGTCCCAGTAAACTGCCTGTCCTTTGCAGTACAGAACACATCTGGTGCTGGCCTGGGCTGCCACAGGGATCAGTGGCAGTTGTTTGTGAGAGCAGAAAAACCATGTGAACCTACGGGCCGACGCATACCTTGTTACTGTGAGGCTGATTTAAGGCCTTGGTGCTTCTAGGAACCAAAATGTACTCCATAAACCTAAACATTCTTCCCAGACATTCATCTGAGGAACATTTATACGCTAAGCAGGTCTTCAAAGAATTTGGGTCACAGGCTCATTTCTAAGTGTAAAAAAAAAAAGTACCATTCCTGTTTAAAGTTGCATTATTTCCTCTGGGTTTATGTGTTAAAATCCTGCAGTCAGCATGTACATTCTTTAATTTATAGTCATAATGAAATAGAGATTGTCACATACTGTCTTAAATGAGAAAAATATCTGACTACCCTGTCTCCATCCTGAAAACCTCAACTAAAAAGACAATTTCAAGTCCAAATAATATATATCCTTACTTCTGGTTTTTATTAGCTGTTGGAAAACATGACTGAAGTTGTTAGAAAAGGGATACAGGAAGCACAGCTTCAGCTTCAGAAAGCAAATGAAGAACGACTGCTGGAAGAGGTGAGGCCACAAACACCAGCCCTGTGGTACCTTGAGGTAACTTGTCCCCCTGGGGGACTCTTCTCACCAGCCAGTGTTGGGTTGTGCCTTGCAGGGGCTGCTGCGACAGATCCCTGTGGTGGGCTCCGTGCTGAACTGGTTTTCTCCCTTCCAAGCCTCGCCCAAGGGAAGGACATTTAATTTGACAGCAGGTAGGGCTCGGGGCACCCACAATTGTGTGATGCTGGCATTGGGACTGTTCAGTTCTGTACTGAACCTGCAGCACAGTTCCTGTGCTGGTTTGATCATGAGTGACATAACCCACCCTCAGGATGTACAAGCACATGCTTTGCACTATTTCTGTAACGCCCAGTAAGAATCTTCTACTCTCTCTTGTACAGTTTACATTTTTTTCTTGCATGTTGAATCATGTTTTTAAAAGCCAAGACAGACATTGGCATTTATTAATAGAGGAATCATTGCTCTGACCTCTACCTGCATATGCTGGAGGAGTTTGGGGGTTGTAAATATATAAGCTGGGGGTAGCTTGGCGTCAGCACACTGCTCCTCACGTGTGTGCATGTGCATCCTCTCCAGTGCTTCCAGGGCACTCGTGTTCCACTGTGCCCCTGAACAGGATGTCTGCCTGGAATCCTGGTTTGGGATGTCACCTGGCTGTTGCCATCCTGCTAAGTGCAGGCCTGTGTGCTAAATTGCATGTCCAGCAACTGGAAGACAGGTTAAAGTCAGCTGGGGACTGGCATCAACTGGGCTGTCTGGGGAACAGTAGTAAATGGAATGGTACAATGTGAAAGACTGTTATTTTACTCTCGGATTTGTAGTTTGTGTCTGGGCATGTAGAAAGCCTGTAAGCTTTTACATCAGTGAGAACAATGTACCAACATAATACTTCCTGAAATTATAAATTTTCACTGTAGAAATACTGTGGCAGTCACAGCAATAAATATTCCTGGGCAGTGTCTGTCACACCCAGGAGAGTGGCCCACTGTCGGTGTGTCTGTACCCTGCAGGGAAAGCTTCCTGCTGTGCTCAGAGCCTTTCTGCCTCTGGATGCACCAACTGGCAGGTTCTTAGAGCAGAAAACAGCCCATTCCCCTGGGAATACTTACCCTGCGTGCTTGGATACCCCTTCCACATGCACTGCTCCACAGGTTGCAGCTGGGAAGATGCCACATGCCCAGGGCAGAAAGGAAATGGAACTATGGAGTGTAGCAGTGTTGTGAAATGAGTGTGAGGGGAAACATGAGTCACTTTTGAAGTCTCAGCACTCAAGTCCCTGGGTTCTCAGAAATGCATCACCCCCATGTGGCAGTTTGAACTCTAACGAGCACTGCAGTTTCAGAAGTAAGTTCTAGTCAACTTTTTTTTTTAACCTGCAGGCTCTCTGGAATCCACAGAATCTATGTACGTATCAAAGGCCCAAGGAACAGGCACCACTCCACCCCCAACTCCCACTTCCAACCTTGCAAAGCAAAGACTTCCTGGTAAGTTTCTGTGGCTGAGTTTAATTTCCAAAACTTCCCTGACAGAGGAAGACCCACATGATTTTCCATCTTTGATAACATCTGGAACTAGAGCTCATCTTCTACCACCTTAAAAACCTTAGTGTACACATGGCACGCAACACTACCTCAAGCTATTTTCTCCCCACACATTCTTCCTGGGACTACAGGAGGTTATCCCATTAACTGACAACTGTCCATGAAGTCTGGAATCCTCCTCTGGAATATTATGAGGTTATTGAGCTTTAAAAATGAGCAGGTAAACAAGCCAAAGTTTTATTTGAAATAAAAGCATAATAACGTGTAGCCATGTACTTCAGCAACTGCGTTTCTGTTGCTACCAAACATTCTGTGGCCAAAGCCATTCCAAGGTGAAGATCTGTTAAATTTATGGCACTCTCTGCATAGCTGTATTAGTAACTAATGCTGATTTGCCTGGTAGTTTTAACTCACCTTTAGGGCTGGTGGCTTCCAGCCCATGACTTCCAGTGCAGTTTTTTAACCTGGAATGATTTCAGTTTGTATGCAGGCAACTTGGCTTCAGCTCACTTTTATCTGTCTCTGCATACACAGGATACAGTAACAAGTGCTATTACTTTGCAGATCTGTCTATAACTCAAGGGAGTGGGAGCTAAGTTCAGGGTCGAAAGTAGCACGCGAACAAAATCTATTTTTCTGCTGTTACAAAATTCCTGTTACAAAACTTTGGAAACTGAACTTGTGCACACCACTGTTTGTATTTGCTGCCTTTATGGGTACTGTATGCTTCAAAACTTCACAGGTCAGAAAGCTTTCAAAAGGTCTTTAAGAAGCTCTGATGGGTGCAGTGAGACCAGTTCCATCAGCCACTGTGATGACCTGGACAAGATGGATCAGAGACCCCCAGCTCTCTCCCCTGGCCAAGAGCAAGGACCTTTGGAGATGGAAAAAGCAGAGGAGCAGAAGGACGTGGCACAGGCAGACATAGACACTGAGGACATTCACAGTGACAAATCGCCACCAGACTGCACCAAGGTAGAGGACCAGGCAAGTCAAAGATAAAATCCTGAGTATGGATTTCAGACTGTGCCGAGGAAGCCCCTGCCCAGGGAGGCAGGGTGGCAGTGATGCATTGAAAATGTGAACAGTGCCACACACAGTACAGTAATAACTACTGTAACTTATTAACTGGGATTTTGCACAAATACACATTCCCTCCCCTGGGGCAGAGATTTGTCTTATTGTACACTTGTTACAGTTGCTTTAATCCTCTCCATGTTGGTGTCACCAAAGTTGTAGTGAAATTTATTAAGTGCTCATGAATGTTTGTAAAAACACTTGGCAGTTATCCTTCCTGCCCAAATCCACGCATGACAACAGTTGCTAACTAACCACCCAGCCATGCACCCAATAATTATAAAATTATCTTGTTACTGTACTTTATGAAAAACAAGCAACTGCCAGTTGTTCACCTTTTTAGTATTTAAAATTCATTTAGCGTCTCCTTCAAAACATCTCCTGCAGCCACCCTAGTTCTGTGTTGCTTCTTTTCTGTTACCTTACCCAAACCCTGCCCAAGAGCCGTGGGGTGGTGGGCACTGGGGAGGGACAGGTGCCCTGGGGATGGCAGTCACTGAGGACCCCTGGGCCATCATCCCTTTGTTCCAGCTCTTGTACCACTTCACCCCCCCAGCCATGGCCCTGGGTATGGTGGGGACTGAGTTAGTGAGTTTTCAGCCTTCTAGAAAGCAATAGTGCCTCTGCATGCCTGGCCAATATCCTGCTCCTGCCCTGGGAAGGAGCACAAGGCACTGTTACTTTCCTTTGCACGGCCTTTACACACCAAATACTAAAAATTTTCATGCAGTGTAACTGGAGTTCTTTCTGTTGTGTATTTTTAAAGATAGTTGTAGTAAAGCTTGAAAAACCAATACATTTGTGATGGTTTCAACACTTATTTTTTGAATAGCAGTAACTTACCTATGGTAGGAATTGTACAGACTCAAAAGAAGTTATTTAGGTTATTTACAGCACAGCTGTAAATAACAGTGTCTGGGACTACTTAATGCACAAGCAAAGCTTTGAATAAATCAAAATCCAATGTGTTTAAGTGTTTTCCCCCAAATCATCTTAATCACTTCACTGCAAATTTTCAGACCCTCTTGTGGAAAAGCCATCTTTGGCAACACTTACTTTCCCCAAGTTACCTGATGGTGACACAAACCCTCACCTCCCTCTAGAACTGGATACAAGTACTGTAGTTTGCTCCAGTTGGGTTTTTTCCTCCCTCTGTTTCCCCCCGCACAGGTATCCCTTAACACCATGATGACTAGTGGTAGTGGGACTTATTTTGATAATCTGCGAATTTTGAGGGTTTTGAACTGTACTGGCACCTGATTTGACTCTCAGCTTCTCAACCCTGCAGGGCTGGGATGCCATGAACAAGGTTAATATTGCTGGGGTGATTTTGGGGTAATTTATGTAAATCAGTGCAATTTTTTCTAAAGTGCAAAAGCAATTAAGTTGGCTAGTGTTCCTCCTTGGTTTCTTTGGTGCAATGAAGTATGTTAATAAGAGTAATTTGTTGGGGATAAAAGTTATCACCACAAAGTTTAATTTTTAATGTTTTTATATTTGGAAATGTTAAATCAGTAATTTTGTTGGAATGAGCTTCATTCTTTAAATACTTACCTGAATGTTTCAATAAAAATTCTTCAAATTATTACCCTGGAATTAAGTTATTGTTGAAGGACACTTCCCTACATTCCAGCAAGCTCTTTTCTTTCCCCCTCTGTGTGCAGAATCATTTAATGAAGTGCACACCAGTGCAGTGACTCACTTTGTCAGTCTCCAGCATTGCCACCTCTCTACCTGTGCCCATCAAATTACTTCACTGGAGCAACACAACCTAAACAAACCCAAATTCTTACTTCAAAGAAACCCTGATTTCTACATAAGTAATCCAGAAAAAGCAAGTTACTTCTATCAAAATATTTTATTTTGAAAAGCACTGGGAACAATGGTATTTGTGACCAGCAATATGCAACAAATTGCTCTTCTTGCAAGATTGTATTTCCCTAAAGCAGTTGTGGGGGTTGGTTCCAGGTTAGATTTTGTCAGAACAAACCTGTTCCCACAACCCTTCTTCATTTTTTTTGTAGATGCGAGGTTTCCTGTT
Source organism: Platysteira castanea (assembly GCA_013397175.1). Taxonomy (NCBI): domain Eukaryota; kingdom Metazoa; phylum Chordata; class Aves; order Passeriformes; genus Platysteira; species Platysteira castanea. Next base: position 539,610 of record VYXC01005488.1, read on the forward strand.
AGGGAACAGGGACCGAGATGGAAATGGATGTTCTTTTAGAAATGTTAATGTAGATCTAATGTGGGAAACAAAGTGAGGTGGCTCAGCCAGGGGTGATGTGGAAAGGTTCTGAAAAAGAAGATGGGAGCAAGAGCTGCTTGAAATTCAGAATACAATGTTCTCAGTTATGCTGCCCTTCCTGGAGGTTATTCCCCACCCTCCCAGGGACAGCAGTGCACTGGAAGAAGTTCTGACAGACTACAACACCCCTCTCTCTACTCAGCTAGAAGGCAAAAGAACAAGAGCTAGTTTCACATACCTGTAAAATCTGGGCATCATCTTGTTTCAACCAGAAATCCACATGGGGGAAAGGCCCCCAGAAATAAGGCCCAATCTGGAGCTGTTCCGTCCTTGCATCGTAGATGTTGGTCAGCTGCAACAACACAGCGGGGCTGCAGAGGCAGCCCGGGCTCGCCCAGACAAGGAGAGTTCCCCTGAGTCTGGCCTGTCCCAGGGCTGGGCCACCTCAGCCCTGCTTCCTCCCACTGCGCTTGCGTTACCCAGCTACTCTGACAAACACAACGTGAAATGGTAACAATAAACCCAGAACCCAAAGAGAGAGAGCTACCACAGGGTTTTTCCCTCAAACTTTGGATGTTTCATTGCCCCAACTGGTGTCCCCTTCCCGTTTTCCCCGTTACTTTTACTCACTGGTGCTCCTGTTAAAACATGGGCTGAACGCAAATCCTCATCTGGCCCTTTTTCTGGGAAGGTGGCAGGGAAAATCTCTGCCGTTTTAACATTCACAGCTGGTAGGAAATAGAGATTAAATACAGTAAGAATTAATTGTTTCAAGGCACTTCTTTACAGTGACCATGTACCCAACACAACTGCATTGCAGAATTGGAGAACCCATCACACACTTGTATTTCTCAGACCCCGAGCCTGCAACAGCACATTTCTACTCGATTTCCTTTGGCAGCAGTTCAATATTCCAGAGATGAGTGAACTAGTTAGAAAAAACACCAAGTAATCGAAGAGAAGAAGGTTAAATTCTAAGATAAATTTAGTGCAGTAGCTTGATGTTGATAAAATCTTTAAGTGCAGTTAAAGGAAAAAAAAAATGTTTGCATTTGTACACGGCCTCTTCCATGTGTGCATCTCCCCAGCTGTGGCACCAGAAGGAAAGTATTTTTACCTACGCCTCTGACAGCAGCGTTTTAGGGTGGACTTTACTCAGTCATTAAAAGCAGCCCATTTACTATTGGAATCTGAAAAGCAATCCAGTTACCCAAAAAAATTCCAACTCTAGTTTAACTAACTCACCTATTCCATAAATGATTGGAAAGTGAATATCCTGTTCTTCTCTGTCATTTAGTTCTGTAAGGAAAAAAAAGAAGTCAAACTTGTAGGGTTTTGGATTTTAAACTGAGCAGCATTTATTTAATTGTATGTTATTGGGAAGCAACAGATCTGATGTTGCATGAAGACAGAAAAACATAAGGAAGCCTGGAAAGAATATGGAAAAGAAGGTAGAGGTCAATAACAACACAGAACAGCCAGCTCCAGCCAACTGCCCCTGCTTCTGCATGGACAATTTACAGGGAAAAAAAACAATGCAAAAGGACCATGATGCCAAGTTTCAAAGATGTGAGCCACCAACACCTCTGACATGGAAAGAGGATGGAAATATGACCTCAACATGATACAAAGAAAAGGAAATTACTCCTCCAAGTGACATCATACACTATGAACTAACTGAAGTTTATGAATTCACTGGTACAGAGCCTGTTCCTTGGGATAAACGTGCCAAAATACCGGCCATGATCACGAGTTGGTTGCAGTGCAGCAGCACTTGGTCATGAGAGAATTCCCCCTGCACTGGCTCTCTGACATCACCATACACACAGCAGCAGTAAAACTGAAAATTACACATTGGTATGGAGGACTTGTGCTGTGCTTTCTTAGAGGACAGAGAAAAAGCCATGTGTGAAAAGCCCCCTGCCCTTTGATTTCAGCAAAGGTACTTCCACACCCAAGGGATCATTTTCTTACCTGTTACACAGAAAGTCACTAAATGAACATCCTCTGGCTGGAGATCGAATGCTCCTGCAGGGACAAGGACAGCAAAAATGTGTCAGTGACTCGTGGCAGGGCAGTGCTGCCCCAGGTAGGGCAACACAGCAAACAGGATTCTGCACATTTGCTTCAAACTAACAGGAATTTACAGAGAGGGGCCATTTGTAATAGCAAAAATCTGCTAAAAAAGTGCTCTGCCACTTACTCCTTCTACTGACACTGGTTTAACTCTGGCATCACATCAGCTCTGCTTTTGTCTACTATATATTTAGCAGCTTATATTTAAACGTTTTTTCCTAAAATGGTACATATGTAGTGAACAAACCCAGTCTTTCATTAACTGTAAATTAGTTCTGCCTTTTACCATCCTAAACACCAGAAAAAAACCCCTCTTTTTTATGAAGTTCTGATAGCAATATAGCATTATTGATTCAAATTGTACCTTGATGCATGAAGATCAGAAGGTTCAAATAAGTTAACCAAAATACTTTATTCTGGACAGAACTCTCACATGACACATAACACACATCAGGTGTCATAGCCACGGGGCTGCAGCCCAGGGCCTTTGGTTTTCCTTTTTTGTTTACTCCCTTAAACACCTCCCTCCTGACACCTGCCCCATCCCTGCCCCCTCCTCATTCCAGTGGGGCAGAGGCCTCTCCACACTCAGGAAGTGCTTAGCACAAGCCAGAGCACTTCCAGCTAAGCAGGTATTTTACATTTCCAGTTGTTAGTAAAGCAAGTGCCATCATTCCTCTGGACTATGGATTTTATAAACAGACCTGATGTTTTTCATTAGACAATTCCAAGGAATAATTAAATTTTACCTTATCACATTAAGCTATGACCTGAATGGTAACTAATGAAGTCATCCACATGTATAGATCTGGAGAGTGACAACACTTGCCCAAAATCCCACAGCAGATTAGCAGGAATCAAAGTCCAGCTGAACTGCACCCAACTCTCCACACCCGAGTACGAGCCAGGGAGAAATGACAGGATCAGACCCTGTGGCCCGGGCACTGGCCGTGGGCAAGCCCCAGCAGTCCAACCCCTCTCCACACCAAGTTCTCAGGCAGAGAAAAAGACCCTTCAAAGTGAATCCACATTTCTTTCCAGTAAAGGACTGGGGACCAGATTACAAACAAACTCTACCCAAATCCAGCCAGAACTACTTTTTTTTTTGGACATGAGAGTGGAAAAAACGTGAACTTACTAAGAAGCTGATTAGTAAGTTTTTGTGATAACTGCCTATCATCATTGAAACCTCCAACTAGGTGCACTTCCAGCCTAACAGAGATGGAATAACAGGAAACAGCAATTAAAAAGACATCTCAAAATGAATAGCTCTACAAAATAATCCCCAGCCCAAAATGCAAAGCAATCATTAGAGAAGCCTCACTTATTACAATCACATGCACCAAGCTGGTTTGCATTACACAGGAAGTTATGGTAATTCTGAAAACTTCAAGGATCACCCAGGAAATGGCACAGGAAAAAGCTTGAAGAGGCATTTAATACATGCAATTCTATCCCAGGGATATATCTGATGGTCAGCACCTCTGGTTTGGACTGAATTTTGTAATGACCTTGCAATTCCCAACAAAGGGTTAATAAACTTGAAGATTTTTGTTCCCATGACCTCCTTACAGTTATTCTGGACCATGCAGCAGGGTTCTTCTCCAAGCAGTGTCTATGTAAAGACAAGTCCTATACATCATGAATCTAAATTCATGAGCTAGCTTTTGTTCTTACCAAACTACAGGGGCAAAAACCTCCACATCCAGAATGAAGCTTGTCTGCTAAATTCTGCTTCAGAGCTTTTTACGACTGTCCTGTGCCCCACGCCCTTTTTTTTTTTTTAAATGTGGACTTATAAAATCCTTGATGGATTGTCAGATGCTGAAAAGAATTTACAGAATCAACACTCTGAAGGGAAAAATATAATACAAACCAAAAAATAGTTATATGGAAAATTTTGCAAATCTGGAACAAAAGTTAAGTGGGAAACAGCAAACACAAACCTCATGGTGGCATTTTACAGAGACACTCTTCAGAACAGAACCATGCTTTAAATGACTGCTAAAAATACCCCCAAAGTCATCATAAAGGAAATAATTTTCATTCTACATGCAGCTGCTTATCAAGAGGTATTTCCTGCACAATTCCCTTGTCTGAACCCCACACAATCACCTCACAATTCCCCACCGTACAAGCTGCAGTAACCTCTGAGAGAAGAACAACACAAGAAAGGAGCAGAGCTGACCTGCCACAGCCTGTGGAGTTAGAGAAGGACTTTACTGAGCTCATGATGAGCGACACCTCGGCCTCCGTGTCCGAGCCGTCGCAGTGCGTCAGGCACGTGGCTCCGCTGCCTGGGGAAGGCACAGAACAGGGACTCAGTGACTGTGGCACCACCAGCAGGAGTCCCCACTGCTGCAGGGGAGAGCTGTCCCCCCAGTGCCCTGCTTCGCCTGAGCACAGTGGCCTCCAGCAGGGGACATGTCTCGCAACACCCTCTGCATGGGCCATTACAAAATCAGCACAGCTCATGTGAGGGGTACAAGCACCCTCTTAGCAGGACCAGGCAATGTCTCTAAAGGCAGAAATCCAGGCACATAGTGAGGATCTTTCCACAAATTCCACCTCTGCAATGTCCAAACCCTGCATTGCCAGACTGTCCGTTGCATGGACACAGCCCAGGGCTGCAATGCCACTGCCACTGGCCAAAGGTGCAGAGCAAGTTAAAATCTGCTCACTGAGCAACGAGAACACTGAACCTCTCACACTAAACACATCAACTCTCTGAATGAGCCTTTAGTTAACACTTTTGAGGATTCAGGTTTATATTAATGTAACTGCAGATTATTTTATTAATGCCACATAAACTAGTACTAATTCCTTACTTCGGGGGTACAGACTTTGCTCTGAACATCCTTTAGAGATACCTGTGTGTCGGAGCACAACTATGTGGCAGGTAGTGGCATCATCTGATCCAAGAATGGAAACAGAACCTATTTTAAAGGAGGAAAACACTGTAAGAACTCAGCTCTCACAATCACTGCTTCAGTACAAGAAGAAATGTTTATGTTCCTACACACCATCTTTAGGGGTAGTCACTGCAAACTCTCTCTGCTGGACATAGAGAAGGCCTTTGGGTTCCACAATCTGAGCAGGCTGACTTCTCAGAAGTTTTGCCTTTTCCTAAAGATAAATGATAACAGATACTACTGTGGCTGAATTCTCAGGTGTATCCATTACTTCACAGAAACATCACCTCCGAAAAGCAAAGGGACTCCGGTCAGAGAGAAACACGTGTATTTCGTATTAGAGAGCATTCTGAATTTTGAAAGTTTTTTGCTTTCCTGACACTGATCAAGTTAATAGTTAAATCCTATCATTCCGGAGACACACAAAACACCTTTCCCTGTTATACGGACCATAAAATGGAGGCACAATAAAAAGCATTTGGACTGGGCAAATACTACATTAGATAATACCAGAACTGATCTTGGAAGTTTAATCAGAACAGCAAACTTTTGTAATACATAAGTTTCAGTCTTCTACTACCATAATCCAGAATATTTATTTAGCACTTATCAAAATATTGTCGATTAAGAGTTTGACTGATGCATGGAAAACCCGGATTCCTGGGCTATGACTACTGCAGTGCTTCATCACAGACCTGCTGGGGACAAAGTGAATTTCCATTCTGGGCTCAAAAAACGCTTCACAGCTTTATCAAACTTGCCCTCGTTTTCTGCATAATCTCAGGGTCTGTAAAGACACGCCTTTTGATGGGAAACACCTCCCCAGGCAGCTCTGCTCACATTCCTGGCTCGCACTCCGCCGTTAAGATGATAACATTTATACCCTGGAAGCAAGGTCAGCACCTTCCTCAGAGTGCCCACCTTCACTTTTATCGCCAGTTTTCGTTATTTCACGCAGAACGGGCCCGCCCGGCCCCGCCGGCGGACCCCCACCGCCGGCCGCACCGTCACCGCTGAGCGCCTCCGCGGACACCGATATATTTATTTTCTATCACGCCGTGGTTCTCCGTTGTCAGAGCGCGGGAACGCGCGGGGCGGAGCCGCCCCCGCCCGCTTCAGCCCGAGGCCGCCCCGCTCCGCCGCCCGCCCCGCGGTGCTCGGCTC
>VYXC01005488.1:547363-645144 GCA_013397175.1 Platysteira castanea
CGCGCCTGGTGCGCGCGCTGCAGCCGCACCTGCCCCGCGCGCCCCCCGCGCGCCCCGCCCCTCCTGGCGGGGCCGTGCCCGCTGCTGAGGGCGAGCGCCCGTGCCTGAGGGCTCGCCTGCAGCCGCCGCCCGCCGTGCAGCCGGAGGAGGCGATTCCCCACCTTCGCTGTCCTTCGCTGGAGCACTTCAGAGACAACTACCTTATTCCGCAGCGGCCCGTGGTCCTGGAGGGCGTCATGGACCACTGGCCGTGTATGAAGAAGTGGAGGTGAGAACTAAGTTTCTTCCCTGTCCAAGTAAAGGCACGATCGTTCCCTGTGTTGGATATCCTGATGCTCGGTAGAGCAGCAGAGACCTTCACAGAGAATGGATACCGTGGGCAGTGCGTTTTGCTAGCAGCACTGTCCTGCTGCTCTGTGGAAGTTGCTTCTTAGATGAGGGAAGCTCTTCATAGCCTTCAGGGCATCACACGGCAGGTGCTGGACTGTCTTGGGGTAAAGGTGACCCTTTGCCCAGCCTCTGTCTCTTCATGGGTGAAGGCCGCCTTCTGCCCAGCTTGCAGCTGTCCCAGGAGCCCAATGGCAATACCTGGGAACTCAGCAGAAGTGCACATTGCAAAGTGCCAGTGAGCTGCTCACAGTTCAATGGATCTGTGTCACGCACATATCAGTGGTTTTTACCCCTTGGAACTTGCCGATAATTAGTGCAATGGAAAGTGAATTTCAGAGCCATGAGTAAGCATGATTGACTTTTTCATTCGTAAGTCCAAGAACTGATGTTTTTTCAGTGTTGTGTTTTGAGTGCTGAGTTTCAGACACTACTGTGCAGGACTAACAGCACTGTGCTGCTTGGGTAATGCAAGCAATGGTGCCCACATTTCCAATACTGAGCATCAAGTGTTTGTGAGGTGAAGGTCATGATTCCCTAGAAAACAGGAAAAACCACTCATGCTTAGTTTGAGTAATTGCTTTAGTTCAACAAAGGTAAAATTAAGTGAACACACTTGTTATGTCATAGGGATTTTGTTCATTTTTGAGGGAAGGTACTGCACTGGTTTACTTTAGACACTTGGAAAGATTAATTTCTCCATTTAATTAATACCATTGTCCATGGAGAGATGTATTTCACCCATCAAACTAATCCCTCTGGCTATAATTGGGATGGGTATTATTGGCATCTATATAGACACTGATGGAGAGTTGATCTAGTATTACTGACTAAAAGATTCAACATTTTATCAAATGGCAGCAGGCAGCAAAAAGACTGGCCATCCCTTGCCAAGACACAGTAACAGCTTAAATCTTCTTAGTTTGGAAGGAAACAACTGAGGCAAACAGGCTTTTTAAACCAAATCAAAACAGTTGTGGGGTCATGTACACACAAACCTGCCTGCTGATTTCCTTGTTGCTTGCACCCTTTTCTTCTGCCTTTTTCCTCTGGTTGGTTTGGTTTAGAAAGGAGAAGCTGAGGCTAGTAGAATTTTATTACCCAACAAGACTGATTTGGATTGATTGCCTTACATTCAAAATGAGTAAGAGCAGTACAGAAGGTAATAGAACTTCTTTTATTTCAGTGTGGACTATTTCTGTCAAGTCGCAGGGTGCCGCACAGTCCCTGTGGAGTTGGGTGCTCGGTACACAGATGAGGAATGGTCTCAGCAGCTCATGACTGTCAGTGACTTCATCAGCCAGTATATCATGGATGAGGTCTGTTACACTCTTTTGTTTCATCTCCTAACACAGCAGCGTGGTGCTGGTACAGACAACAGTTCTGCTTACAGCAAACATACTCAGAGGTGATGTCAAGGGAGGGGGTGTGCTCTAAGCACAACTCTGAATTAAATGGTTTCGCCTATGTTCAAGACCTGAAGCTAGGAATAATTATTGCAACAACAGGTTTGATTTTTACCTATAATCAAATGTACAGCGGCTAGAATTTGATGAATAAATACATACATACATACGCACCAAAAACCTGACTGGTGGAATCTAAGGATAAGGGATCCTCAGCCAGCAGTGTTGTTCCTCTTTCTCATTAAACTGAGATTTAGGATCAGATCCAAATTTACATGCCATGAGGTAGAAAAATACAAAGTTGATTAGTGTCTGGAATGTCCTTTTGCTTTCACAGATGAGGATCCCAAGCTGCCATTTTTGTTTCCTGGCCTTCTGGCAGGAAGGACCATGTGCCATAGCAAACTGATGTGTGGTGCACCCTGGAATAGAGTGTGGAAGTAGTTCCAGGGCGTGAAGGAGAACTGGTCTGTGTGCCAGCAGGGTCTGGCTAGAAAGATGCAGGGCATTGTCAGCTGTCAAGACTCAATAGGGAGTCCCAGCTTCCTTCAGTAACTTTACCTGGATGATCTATTGATTGTCGAGACACACCTACACTCTCACAGTGTCAATGGAGCTGTAAATTGCTATTTCTGAAGACCCTTATATTGTTGAAATTACAGTACTCTGAATAGGACATTGGAAATTGATGTTACCTGTAAGTAAATTCTATTCACCTGTAAGTAAATTAACTCACTGTCTTACCCATATGTTACTGTGTTTTGTCTTTCTCTGCTGTCATTTTAGAACAATGTAGGATACCTTGCCCAGCACCAGCTTTTTGATCAGGTAAAACTTAGTGAATGTTTTTATCTTCCTACAGTCATGTGTTCCTTTTGTAGCACAAGTTGTCTCTGAGGATGTTGACTGTACTAGATCGAATGGCATATGGAGAATTCATAGTAATTCTTAAGTTTCTATTCCCATGATTTGAAGGAACAGAGGGAGAGGTTTATTCCATTTGGCTCCAAGACATGAAAACAAAACCCTTTGGGGATGAAGACATTTAATCCTAGTCCTGTTTCAGCACAATGTAGCATATACTTAGGGGGTTATCACCTGGAAAGCCTATTTCCTCAAAGACTATGTAAGTCAGGGAAGAGATTTGGACAGGAAACAGTCTTCAACATTGATATGGTTACTGTAATCTGAAATGTCATTCCAGTTTACCAGAGCTAAGGCTGGTGGGAGACATAAAAAGGGATCTCACAGAGAAGCAAGCATAGTGTAGAAGAGATCAGCTGCTCCTTTTCCATGAAGAGCAAACATACTTATTCTTGTGGGTGTCTCTGGTTTCTGCAAAAGCAAAGCTTCTCTAAAGAATGAGGAAACCCCTTTCTTTCTCCTGCTTCTCCTTCCAACATAATCTGCTCACTAGAACAGAAAGTTTGAGAACATTTCTTGTAGATTCCTAGCAGGTCAGCTACTTTTCTCCTATCCTTGCTGGACCAGCCAGTCATTTGTTTTCTTGGTGTCCAGCCTTGCTCATCTGTTCTATGAATTATGTATTTTGGCAAGTCAGCACATACCATTTTTAATGTTTCTTTCTTTATGGAAATAGATCCCAGAACTGAAAGAAGATATCAGTATCCCTGACTACTGCTGCTTGGGGGAAGGGGAAGAAGATGACATCACCATTAACGCTTGGTTTGGTCCAGGAGGCACAATCTCGCCTCTTCATCAGGATCCCCAGCAAAATTTTTTAGCCCAGGTATGTACTCTAGTTACTCTGCACATTTCATCAATGCAATACTTAGAGAAAATGCTTATGGTATGTGTTAGAGACAAGGGGAGCAGACAATTTGAGGAACAATTGAAGGATAGGGAACTTGAAGATACTATTTTGCTATTTTATTGCATTTGTCACTACTGCAGCTTAATACTGAATGTAATCTTGAAGACCACAGGAGTTGCTCATTGAGAGAGGCCATTACTTACCCTTGTTTTACAGATGATAGATAGAAATGACAAGAAGCAGCTTTTCCAAGGTCACGTGGAATTTGTAACGGAATTAGGAAGAATCTGGATCCTGTCACGTCGTGCTAAGGAGTTTCTTTTCCTGGTGTCGTGGTTTGATCTGAGCCAATCTCCAAGCCTCATGCAGGCACTTTCTCATCCCCCAACCAGCAGGATCAGAGAAGAATGGGGAGAGTAAAAGCTAGTACATTTGTGGATTGAGGTTTAATAAGCAAAAACTGTGCATGCAAGCAAAGCAAAACAAAGAATTACTTGACTGCTCCCCATGGGCAGGCAGGTGTTCAGTTGCTCCCAGGAGAGCAGAGCCCATCATGCTTAACAATTGCTGGGGAAGACAAACACTATCACTCCAAACATCCCCCCTTTCTTCTTCTTCCCCCATACACAGAGCATGATGTCATATGGTCTGGAATATCCTTTGGTCAGTCAGTTTGGGTCACCTTGATGCCTGGGGTGGCCACCTAAAAACAGAGACTAGACAAGAATAAGGGAATAAAGGTAGGTATTTATTTGAAGGGCCTTCAAAGGTACACCCTGGGGAGTCAAAGGCTACACCCAAGGTGGGCGCTGGGTCATGAGTTCTTCACGCTTTTATAAGTTTGGTCCATTTGCGTATCAGGATCAATTCTCCAATTACAACCCCAGTTAATGATGTAACTACCCCAAGTTTTCCCTCCTCGTCAGAGGCCTTAGTTTACATATTTTGGGGGCTGGGACAATCTAGGTGTCCTTGGAGAACAAGCCTAGAATGGCCTGTTATGTCTAACCAGCATGAGAGAACAGTAGCTAACAGGCCACAAGAAACTTCAGAGTTACACACTAGGCAGTACAGGATTTGAAAAATATAAAAGTTAAAACCTAAGGCATCAACCTGGCTGTGTCTCCTCCCAACCTCCCAGGCACCTCCAACTTCCTTGCCAGCATGGCAGTATGATAAGCACAAAAGGCTTCAGGTCTGTGTAAGCCCTGCTCAACAATAACAAAAACATCTCTGTATTATATATAATAAAATATATAATTATAAAATATATCTTTATTAATATCCTTAATCCCTGGGGTATGGAAGGCATCCTAAAAACACATGGACAGAGAGAGTTATGCAGATCAATGCTCTAGCAGTTTAATCGGTGATAATGAAGAGTAGGACAGGGCAGAAGTACATTGGTACTTGTCCAGTCTGTAGAATACATTTATGTGCTGTCCTTGAAGCAGCAAACTCTCAAAAACTGGTATGACAGCTTCAGTGTTGAAAAGATTTCAGGATATCCTGTTCTGTTTTGTGGGAAGGGATGTTAAGGTAGAGGAAAAGCAGGTTGGTTAGGAATGGTTGGGTAGTCACTCCAGGGTGCTGGGGTTAGTCAGAGTACCCATAACAGGATAGTTCCCAACAAGTATGATCACGCCTAGCTCTTGAAGTGATCTGGAATGCTGGCACAAGCAGTATGAATCTTCATCCTAAACCTGGTGTTCCACTGGTATCAGTGGAGGAGTCAGCTTTGACTCATTCATGCTGCCACATCTCGGCACCAAAAACTTGCAGTTCATGCATGTAGTGTTCAGGGAAGCCAGGCCACTCGTCTTACAAATTCTCATCTCATTTCAGCACTCCAATGAAAGAACTAGTTTAGTGAAGACACAGAAATGAGTTTGAGGGGTATCTGCAAGCTTAGCAGTCACTGTGCATGTACCTCTGCCTGTTGATATGAACTGCAAAGAAGGTTCAGCCTCCTTATTCTCAGTTCTTATTTCTAGCTATGTAGAGCCCAAATACAATGTATAAATTGGGTGCCTTGAACTTTGAATTGAAAGCAATTTGGTTAAAGGCATTTCCTTCCCAAAGGTATTTCAAGTTCTTATCTGCTCCAAGGGAAGAGGTACTTGAATAGCCTGATTTAACTTTGTATTATAAGCAGTGTCTATTACTAACAAAGATAATTATGTTCCTTGTAATCAGGTATATTTTACTGTTAAATGCCAGCTATGACCCACAGCTTCCAGCAATGTGCCTGTTAGTGACCAATTGAAAACATTTATTTCATTATATACAGGTATTTGGGAGAAAGTATATCCGTCTCTATTCACCACAAGATTCAGAAAACCTGTACCCACATGAAAGCCAAATTCTTCACAACACTAGTCAGGTAAGTAGTTACCTGCAATTTTAATATCAGTAATGTTACCTTATCAAATCATATTGGAGTAAAGACATTCTTCTGATGATTGTTTGGCTTTTTATAGGTTGATGTGGAAGATCCAGACTTGGTCAAGTTTCCAAATTTCACAAAGGCTGCATTTCAGTCCTGCGTTCTGATGCCTGGACAGATTCTGTTTATTCCAGTTAAATATTGGCACTATGTGCGATCGCTTGAGCTCAGCTTCTCTGTTAGTTTCTGGTGGTCATAGCTCTGAAATGTAGTCAGCAGCTCTGAAATGGGAATTAAAAATCAGGGAAGCAGCATCTCTCTCTCAGGACAGGTTAGAGGTGGAGCAGAACCAAAAACCAACAAACTCTTGCTAAAACAGGGAGAAGGAGTCACAATGGTTAAGTGGAAAGATGATGCTGTAGCCACTTCATTTTTGTACATGTTTCTAAAAACTCCTAAAGAGCATGTGTTAAGTCATTGTCCTGTATGTGCATCCCTCAGAAACAGCCTGTGTACAGGCACTGCCAGGGCTCTGCCTGAGCCTCTGTCTGAAAAACCAGGTCAGTGTTATCTTCTACGTGGATTTAGTAACACTAAACCCTGGAGGTTAGCTAGAGAGCTGGTGCTACCTAGAGGTTCAATACATTAAAAAATTAGGCTAACACCAAGCAAGGTACTAGTCTCCTGCATGGAAAAAGTTACTTATGTCCTGGTTCTGACCAGGACAGGGTTAATTTTTGCAGTATCCAGGAGGGGCATGGCCTAGACCCAGAGGTTATTCTCTGTCACCTCAGCCAGCCACTGTTGTGGGCCAGGGGCAGGAAGGGGCTCCTTGGTCTCTTAGTGATTGAGTTATACTTTTGTGTGAATCTTTTGTCTCTCTTGTACACTTTGTTATTGATACTGCTGCTATTACTGCTCATTTTCTTATTCCATTTCTGTTTCCAGTAAATTGTTCTTCTTGCAACTCATGCTCTCTTATCTTTTGGGCCTCTCAATTTTCCTCTCCATGAGGGGAGAGGTAGGGGGAGGAGGGAGAGAGCAAGCATCTCGTGGTTTGGAGTGTTTTGGTGGGAACACTAATTTGGGGAGTACCATTCCTAAACTACATCATGATGTTAAAGCCTAGAACATAATTGAAGTTAATCCATACTTTAACTGCAGTTAGATAAACTGAGTTTAATTATACTTTATTTACCAACCATATAATTAATTATTATTAATTAATTATACTTTAATTACCAACACCTGAACTGCTGACATAGCCTTTCTGCAGTGTCACACATCTCTACCAAGGACAAGAAAGCTGCCATTTCAGTCTGGTGTCTGGCAATAGCCAGTCCTTGGCTCCTTTCCAAGTCACTCTTAAAGGATAAAGCATCCTTCCTTAAAACTGAAGACAGAAGTGCCAGGACTAAAGACCTAAAGAATCTCAATATGGTAATTTTTTCAGCACTTTGCAGACATAAGCTAACATTGCCCTAAGTCTGGTCCTACAGCTTCCTAATCATTCTGAGGCAATATTCCCCCCGTACAGAGCACAGCTGCTTGTGACCTGGCCTTACGTCAAGACAAATTCTTCTGCAACTAAAGAAGGGACAAAACACAACCACAGTGCCAGCTAGAAGTGTTCCAACTCCGGCTCTAAGTCAGAGACTCAGCCAGCTGCCTTGTACATACTGCACTGATTTTTCACCTGCTTGAGGTGCAACAGCAGGTGTCATTTCCACTGTGCAACGGAATTTGTATTATCCCTGTACAAACAGGGAGCACTTGCTGAGAAAGGCTTCTTTTAAGAGTTCAGCTGCATGTATCAGCTTGCAGGACCAACTAAAATATTTGCATATTTCATCCCCAAACATGCACTGAGAGAGTCCCAGCCCAAGAATATGGAGAAGAAAGCTGTGCAGGCATTACTGTGAACAGGAAGGTCAATGATAGTTTTATTTTAAGATGTTTAGAACTTTAGAACCACTGTTACTAATGGATACAGTACAGTCTGGCTGTTCTGCCAGAGTGGGGGCAAACAGATGTCGCTGACATCAAGTTTTCCTGGCATCATCTAGGGCCAAGAATGGAGCTCTGTGGTGAGTCTAGGAGCCCATCTGACTCATACCTGTAAAGAAAACTAAAGGTTAATGGACAGCACACAAAAAAAGGATAATATTGTATAACCTTTTCTAAAATGCTTTGTATATTCCTGTGTTGCTGTTCACAATGTCCAATTTCCCTGCACAAATGGAGGAATTCAAAGAGATTCTTAGAAGCTCGGTATTTCCAGAAGTTTTAGTGTCATGGGTTGTGTGTACCTCTATTCCCCACCACCTACTAAAGATAGTTTAAAAAAACCATGCACAGGGTCTGCTGTGCCCCCGTGGCACTCTTCGGGCACTGTGGGGGCTCAATGCTGCCTGAGTGTGGTTTAGTGTCTGAAACATACCGCTGAAGTCAAAAATAGCTGATATTCACAGTTGTAAATAATACAGGCAGTGCCACTGAACATCACAGCCCATTTCCTAGTATTATTACATTCAATTTTTTTAAAAGTAGGTTGCTTGGTACCTGGGATGTCACAAGACCACAATTCGTTACACTTGGGACAGCGGGGTTCAGTCTGAGCTCTGAAGTACTTTCTGACACAAGGTAAGTGCATTGCAATTCCACAGGATTCACATACTTGGCTCTGAAATCAGGAGTGTTGAGTCAGAAAACCTTTCTAACCTGTCCTTCAATTTAAGAGAAGGTTGTTACAAAGGGCAGCAGATATGCAATGCTTTGTTCCAAAGAATGGTTCCCACAATACAGGTGGTGGACACACTCAACAGTCAAAGGTGGTAAATAGTAAAAGGAGGTATTTTTCTATAAACCGGGAAATACTATTTCCCTATATGGACAAAATTTAGCTTGAAAGACAACAATTTCAGTGCAATTAAGGAGACCAATTAGGACGGAAAAAGTAACATGGAAGCATGTTAGCTGGGCACATCAGAAGACACAGGCTCACAGAGCACGAAAATATAGCAGTTTTGGAATAGGAATCCAGGCTGTAACTACTTAAGCAAGACTGAACTGGTAACGTCCCAGCTATCAAAACACAGTGCTTTGGCATGCTCCACATAGCACACATGTTCCTTCTGAGGTCCAAACACAAGCAATTGCTGAATTAAAATCCCAGGAGCAAGAATGAATGTGTCACACGATGATGTCTGTTGGTAAGGCCCAAAGAGTACACTGCTAACGCCTCACTGCTAAACCTCTTTTCAGCATCAGGGGTTCATCTCTAACATGCTGGTTTGGAAAGCCAGACAGAACAACCATGTTCCTCATGGTGGGAGCGCACTTTCCCCAACTTTATACTTGGAGGCACTGCTCCAAGACAATTTTATTTCTAAAGACAGAAGATAAAATGCCTAAAATGAAAAAAAAAAAGGTTTTTTTACAAAATACATGAGCACCATGACCAGATTACAAGACCAAGATTTTTTAGCGCCTACCTACTAGCCAAGGAAGAGTATCACAAACCTCAGCTATGATGACGCCAAGTCCATTGGCGGAGGTGATAAAACGTTACCTGGATGGCGAGGCTGTGACAGATGTTACATTTCCTTGCCACATCCTGGTAGTTGCTGAGAATGTACTGTTCCATCTCAATTATGCAACGAGTATGCAGAGTATATTCTCCATTTTTCTAAGGAAACAAGTGTTGAGATGAGGAATTTCTTTTCATTCCTTTTACCTTTTTTGACTTTGCTAACCACCTGTAAACAAGCCACTTTTTTCTACCATCGTGAAACTAACGTGCTGGTACAATGCAATGCCAGAACACTTTTGAAACAGCAGAATCCCTTTTTTTAGAGGAGCAGAATAAACATCCCACACCTTTAATAGAGATCTAGTCCTTGAAAAGCAAAGATGAGCAAGCATGTGCTCCTTAACAGAAGCATGCTGTTTTGGGACTCTCCATTTATACGTTAGAGAAAATTTTCCTGGCTTTCGACAAAATCTAGGCATTTCCTGCTTATCTCTGGAAATCACTGCCGAATCAACTTAACATGCAAGTAACTGCGTGGCAGCAGGCTGGAGATCTATGATGCAATGACTCCAGCAGACAAGGGATTAATGTCTCACTTGGCAAGCAATTGCAGCGTCCACATGGTGAGCTCATCTCCTCATGCTCCCTCATAAAATAAAACAGATGTAACCATGTGCACAGTGGCCCATGCATTTCTCATAGAGGAGTTTCCAACATGTCTGGCCTTACTCCTTTTCAGGAAATTCTAAATGTAACTAACAGCACCGACCACTGTGAAGAGCTTTCCCCAGCTCTTGTTCCAGGTTGAAGGATGCTGTGCTATTGTGTACAAAGGATGTCTGTGTGTCACTGGGTAGAACTGGACACATGAACCCACCTGGCTCAGGTACGAGAAACTTTACAGGTACAAGTCCTGTACAGGCTTACCCAAGGACTTTCTCCTTCTAAGTCTACTTCCTTTTCTGCAAAAATCACTGGAGCAGCAATACACATGGGCCCCATAAGACCATTTTTGCCATCATTCATTCAAGAAGACCTCCAGTTTCAGCTATCACATCCATAAGAACATGGTAGCTGGACCGACTGAACTACAAACACTTGAATGCAGTTACCTCAGAGAGCCACTTGTCCTCCACAAAAACTTTCAGCACTTGTTCTGCCTCCTTTTTCTTCATTTTCTTTGTTTTAAGTTGGTCAGCCAAGTTTAAAATATCTGTAGATGAGGCAAAGCCATTTTCTGATAAAATTATTAGCTCCATCTACAGGAAGAAACATTACCAAGTATTAGAAACACTGCAATTAGGCAGACACACCTTATAGTAATGTGCTGATGTGTATTTTTATAGCATCCATGTATGTGAGAGATATTACACTACATGGCTTGAACCAGAATTGTAAAACAAAGGACAGAAGCTGAAACAATCATCGTCCCCTTGACAGTTTCCATCTCTGCAAAGAAAACATTTCCACAAATAGAAGTGTACATGCTGCCTAAGTGCATTCAGGGACCCCTGGACACACTCAGTGGTGACAGATCCATTTCTTTTAACCTGCTCTTTGTCAAAGTTCTTTTAAGGAAGAACCTCAATAACCATAGACAAATGTTTATACTCAAATCAGCAAATTCATTTTGTATGTTACCAGCATTGAAAACTACTGTATATTACTAAACTACTGATGCCAGCGAAAAACTCGGCAATCATGACTAAAAATCCTGAAGAAGGTTGTTTGTGTAACTAAAAGCAGGTGTGTTGAGTCCCTAACCCCAAGGAGCCCTTCCCTGGTGCTGATTTTGCCTTACCCATAACTGATTTACAAGAGCAAATCATTACTTGCACACACTTTCATCCCTGCCCACCCGGTCCATCTCATCTCAGATAAACTTAGATAAAATGGCAACTACTTCCTCAACCACATCTCCATTCATTTCCATTTTCATTAATTTTAAGATGATACCTTCCCAAATAATGTGATTTACTAAGTGATAACTGACATACTTACTGTTTTTCTGAACAATTCTAATTCAATTTCTGTATAGTCAGATGCCATTTTAGTTATTTCAGTTTCCGCCAAATTCACCTACAAAAAAATAAACTGATATAAAGCGCTGTTGTAGTTTTATACCAGAAACTGTAAAAGACCCCCTGAGGTAAAGAATACATCATCTTACAATTAACATAAATGTTAGTTCTTTGACGGGCACTTGATGGTATTCAAGGTTTTTCTTTACAACCCCTGATCTTTCAGCCACAAATTCTCCTCAGAACTGACACAGGGTGCTGCAGCAGAGCTGACACATCACACCAGGCCCGGTGATAGACAGTAGCAGGTACTATGTTATCAGTCACCTTTTTTTTTCACTCTGAAAAACAGTTGCCCATGTTTTCTACTCTTACTGCACATGCTACTACTATTAATTATTAGCTCAACTTAACTGGCAAAAGGAAAGGTTAAAAGCAGCAGCTAATGTTAGAATAACTCCTGTATGGTTTTTTGAAATTACTAGATAACCTTCCTTCTCTGACATGCACAATGTAGATCATCTGGGGAAACTTTTTATAGGCCACTCCTCAGCAACCCTTTTGTGCTAGGTTAATTTTTGATTGGGAGAAAAAGAAAACTAATGTTGGACAGCTCTCTGTGTTTTCTAGTTTAAAAATCTGTCTCAAGAAAGAAAGTCTCCTATGGAAAAGGAATCTCACTTCAGCAGTTAAGCAATGTTTATGCTAAGTAACTCCAACACTGCTGCTGTCCTTGCTGCCATGTCCTATACCCACACACCTGGGCTGTGGCAGTTTATCCTCCCAGCAGCTCCTGCGCCCACTGCCAGCCCCACACAAACACAGCACAGCAGGTACCTACTAGAGCATAATGTGCTCTCCCATCATCTTCCGATATTCCTTTCCGGATCTGCATGAACAGGGGCTGCAGGTGGCTATTAATAGTGCTGATGAAATCGTCCAGTCTATCGTGTGCGTAGTAAACTGAAAATCAACGAGAAAAACCACGTACAGAGAAAAGTTAAACAACTACACATCAGGCAGATCTTTTTATGTGAAACTTTTTTTTCCCAAGTAAAAGTGCTAAAACTGTGAGGCAGAATTCAAACAGGAATCCAAACTGTTCTATTCAGCAGACATATCACTTCCTTGTGCTGCTGTCTTGTGGCCTTAAGAGACGCTCAGCTCCTTTAAAATCAGTTGACAGAGTCCCGACATTCTGCCTTGTTGCAGGGAACCCATAGCACTAATCCAGTAATTACAGTGACTTGAACCAAGCTGAATTGAAAATAAAACACGACTGGGAAAAAGTATTATGCACAATAGAAAAATACACTGACTTTAACTGCTTTACCCACAAGGGATTTATTGTTTCTGTGTGCTCTGTTTCACAAATTAATGGCATATAAATGACAAAGTTACATATCAGAAAACCTAAAATTCTAGTGTTGTAGAAAGTAGTATCTTGAGTCATGTTCTATAAACCAAGTAAATATTAGCAGCAGTTTTCTCATAGACATAATTAAGATGGACTTTGGACTCATTCTGCGGAAGTGCGTGCGATGGCTCTTGCCTGCACAGCACCAGCACAACCCTCACATCCATCCAAAATGAGATTTTGTCAGTGGCAACAGTCCTGTTGCCTTAATCAGTCTATGGTTTAAAAACCAAAGCTAAGTAACAGCTTGTAATTTTACATAAATTATTCATGTCTCAAAAATACAACCAGTTATCACTAAATTAATCCTGGTCACAGTCACAGGAGCCCCTCGCTCACGTAACAGCTCTGGGCCAAGGTCCCACTCCCAAACACCAGGGCACTATACAGCACAGTGCCAAACAGCACTCATAGGATGCTCCTGCCCAGGAGTTCCTGATTCTGATATACAAGATTCCTTTAGTGAACAAAGCCAACAAACAGCAAGAACACCAACAAACAGCAAGAACAATAGTAAAGTAAGTACAATATTTAAGTATAATTTTGTCACCTGCTTAGTCTCTGTTAGCAGGGAATACTACACACAGCAGTCGGGGAGCTTTAGCGACAGATCTCAAAGAGGGTAAAAGATGAAAGATAACAGAATACTCCTTTGTACAACAGCTGTAACATTTTAATGTGAGATGAGTGGCTGTTCCAGTAGATCTTATGTGGAAAAAAAAGGGATAAAAACTCTCCATAAAAAATGAACAGGGGTTAGAGTACACCAGAAGTTGCATGTCACAATTTTAGCATCTCAGAAATAGGTCAAGTTACAGTTCCTGACTCAAGAGACACACGAATAGACTACTCCATTCTGACCTTACATCTATGGGTAAGTAGGTTAAAATTCACAGAAAACCAGAAGAGTCCCTGCAGTGGGTAGCATGGTGACATGGCACAGGGACACTCCTAAGCCTGGCAGAAGCACAGGTTCCAGGACTTGGAATGGACAATACAGTGCAGGTGAGGTGGGAAAAAAGCACAGCAATTCACCAGGAAACCTCATCTCATCTTTGCTGAAATGTTTCTCCAGTAATCACTTCTCCCACAACACCTGAGACAAATAACTGAAGTGCATCTACTTAAAAGCACTCACTATAATGAAGTACTTCCAGTGTCAAAAATTATTTTTTAAAAATCATTTATATGTATAACCTATAAAAAACAACCCTGATAAAATAAAAAGTACTATACATGAATCTGGCCTGATTAAAAGCTAGTTTCCTCACTGCTATGTTATTTTATCTTCCAGTAAAGAGAGGGAACACTGATATCATTACAGCTTTTTAACTTTTTAGCTGGTGCATGCCCTTCAGAAATCAAATTATTTATAAGCTGCACCACAAAAAAACCCCAGTTCTTTCGTCACCAAGACAGACCCACCTTTATCAGTTTCACAGCAGTACTGGTGTAATTTCCTGGCCTCTGATCCTTCTGTTATCCCATTAGACATCAGAATCTGCAAGAACCGTCGATGAGCATCGGTCATCGGAGGTGCCATCACAGTGTTTCACCAGGCTTCAGTGCTGCAGGAGGTTTAAGCTGGAATTAATGCACATGTTCATGCAAATTAAGAATACACAGTCCAAGTGTACACAAGATTTCAATTAAACTCTATTACACTGAATGAGGGCAAAAAAAGCAGATCCCAAGGTCCCAAGGTTCACCCTTCAGAATGCAGAGGGCGACCAGCTCTGAGGTTCTGGAAGGATACAAGAGATAAAGTCCAACTAGTTTTAGCCACAGAAAAGAACAACGTAGGCATCGTGCTGTTGTCACCCAAAATCAAGAATAAAACCCCTTAACACCAATGTAGTATTAAGAAGCAAGCAATACTTTATTTGCAGCACTGGATACACAGGGGAATGGGAATGACTCCTGCTTAACGTGCATAGTTGTCTCAAGGGGGTACACACGTTAAGTCGTTTGAACCTGCACAGTCTCAGATGGTGTTCTTGGAGGGTCTTTAAGCACCCCTGGTAGTCACTGAGCCTCTACAGTTTGATAATGATCTTCTCTGATCGGTGTGGTTTTCATCGAAGCTAGCTGCACAGTGTTATGAATAATCCTTTATTTCACACAGTATGTTGCTGAGCGAACTGGATTGGGCCGGTTTGTTAGGAACGGCGGTTAGAGACCTCTCAAGGCCCCACTAACCGCTACATAACGTTCTACGGCTTTTACAGCACTGTCATCCCCCAAACCTGAAAATAACAGAGTTGGGTGACAAACACAACGCTGTCTGCGATCCTACGTTGGATAAAGCTCCTGCTCCCCACACAGCCTAATTCGAACACAGCCAATCAGAGCGGGTGATTTTGGACAGAAAATAATCCTCTACAGGTCTCGAAGAACGCCTGAACTAACTAAACGCAGCTCAGGAAATTCCCTGACCAGTGCACCGACCGACTGCCCGCTTCGGGCTGAGCTCCGGCCCCGCCGCTTCGCCGCCCGCGCGGCGCCGGGCCAGCCGCAGCCCACGGAGGCAATGGCCCGTAAAACCACCCGGCCCTCGGCCGTACCGGGCCCTACGGTGACCCACCGGGACTCACTGGAGTTCCCCAGACATCCCCCCACATCACCACCCGCCTCAAGCCGCCCCCGCACCTGCCTGCGCTCGCCAGCTCGGCGATGGCTGCGCGCGCCTGCCCCCGATGGCCCCGCCCCGGACGGGCGGTGTGCGCGGGCGGATGGCGGCGGGCCGGGCCCGGGGCCGCGTTGTGTACGAGGCTGGGATCGCCCCGGTTTGGAGCCCGGCGCCGGGGCCGGACGGGACAAGGTACGTCCGGCGGCCCCTTCGTCCCAGGGTCAGGACCGGCTCCTTCTCGTTACTTGCGCTTGGCGCGCCGTTTGTGCGGTCTGTGTTTTTCTGCGTGCCGGTTCTGGGAAGGGCGGAAGGTCCGTGCTCCCTTGGAGCTTGGCCGGGCGGAGATACCGGGGCCCATCCCGTGCGGCGGCTCTGGCTGGAGCCCGCGGGCAGAAGCGCTTCGCTTTCCTTGAGGGTGTTTAACTCGGGTGCTCCTTTTACAGTATTTTAGACAGAAGTGGTATAATTCTCCGAAGTGTCGTTCCCGCCGGACGTGCTGGGCGGTGGGCGCGGCAGCCCCGCCTGTCCCGGGCCCGCGTTCGCGGCCGAAGCCGTTCCCGGCCGTGCCCAGCGCGGGGCTCGGGCTGCGCCCCCCGTGTGCCGGGAGGCCCACAGAGCTCCGGACCGGTTCGTGCTGAGCACCCGGAAAGGGGCTCAACGCGGCTTCAGAGGGAGCGATTTTTCATCAGGAGGCATTACACTCTGCATGGCTTTTCTTTTCAAGGTTTGATAAAGAATCTGTTGCTGAACCTTTTGTTTTGCCATGTACCGCTGGTCTCATTTTATTCAGCGTTTACAGCCAGTGCTTTAAACTAGAGTAAGACAAGATGTGCCTCAGTTTTAAAAAGAGACAGTTTTGAACAGGGAGTGATGCTTCAGCTGTACAATTGCAGCAACGGTGCATTAAACAGTCTTGTCTAATATTTGACCTCTTGGTTTGGGCAGGAGTTAATCTTTGCGCATAACAGTTTTGCAGATTATACCTGTTAATGAAATGTGACCCTAATTTCCTTAGAAGACCAGACCAAAAGTTAGTACTGTTTTTCTTGAAAGTAAACAAAATCATTTTAATCACATCATATTTTTTTCAAGAAACAGAAAGGTTAAGTGATCAAGGCATGTAGCTTGTGTCAGTAATCATGTAGATCTTCTAACCCAGACCGAGATTTATTTCCTAGTTTTGGGGAAGTCACTTATGTCTTTACAATTTACTTCCCTCAAATGTATCTGGGTTACTAGATTTGCTGCAATTTTAGTATTGTTTGTATGTGGTACATACTTTTTTAAGATTGGTATTTCATTGTCTGGTATAATGAAAAACTTAAGAGGTAACAGGCAGAAGAGCTGTGGATGTTTTAAAATTTCCTCTTTTTGCAGTTTCATTAAAGCTCTAGCTTAACTCCATTTTCATCCACATGTGCAGATCCATTCTTCCATGAGAAGATGGTTTTGTTCTGCCATCTGCTCATTTGGACATGCTGTCATGGTTCAGGATTCTCTGCCAAAGTTTTAAGAGTTCTAAGAGTTTCTTGGAACTCCAGACATGCAGCAGTATTACCTAACAGTGGAAACCAAATGCTTCCTCTCTTGAGAATTCCAGGAAAAAGGGAAATGAAGGATTTTTTTTTTATGCTGGAGCAGTTGGTTCTTTTTTTCTAAGCAGCAAAGGCACTTGTGTTCTTTTAAAAAAATGTATTACTTAAAAAATGTAATACTTAAAAAAATGTATTACTTAAAAAATGTGCTTAGTCACATTTCATCTATTCTCAGATTGTGAAAAACTCAGCTCTTGAGTAATAGTTTTCTCAAGCTCTTAAGAGAAATTTGTCTTTCAGGTTTGTCCTTTATTACTAGATGAGTAGTAGCTGCCCCAGAGAAGGTCACAGAAGAGTCTCCATTCTGATGTTCTATTTTCACTAACAGTGTCCTTATCCCTTAATTTCTAAGATGAATATTTTCAGACAGACAGACTTGCCTCTGTTAGACATGTGAAATGTGGTTCTGCGTGGTTGGCTTGGGGCAGAGAGTATTGAATTGCCATCCACAAATACCTTTCAGTGGTCTTTTCTACTTCAGAATCTGACCAAGCTTCTGCAGAACACCCAACACGATTCAACTGCTGAAGATCTTCGGAGGAATCCTCCCCTCCCCTCCCTTCCCCTCCCCTGTCCCAGAATCATGAGGCTTTGAAATAAAAACTAGCGTACTACCGGGGAGCTCTGCAGGTGTAAACAGAACATCTGAAACTTGCAGGCAGCAAGAACACTCTGTCCGGACGTGGAGGTTAGAAAATTCCAAAAGCATGGGAGGAAGGGACCAAAGGGTTGTGTGTTAACAATATGCTGCTGAAAAATTTTTATCACTCTTTATACTGAATGCAAAGCCAAAAGCATATTAGTTAGCATGACTTCACCTACAAATTTACCAGACTTTTAAATGCATCACATCCATTTGTAGTGATATGAAAGCTGGTAGCCGTATCTTAGGCATTAAGTATCTACATTGGTAAAAAAGTGTTGGGGACACTTGCTATTTTTAAGTCTGAAATTAATTTTTTCATCTGTTTTCAATTTACCTGGACAGTTTTGCTATGCTTAGGGACATAAAAGCTGCATTACTTTCCTTCTCCAAAGTCGTGCTGGTTATATCATGATTAGATGTGTGTTTTACAACTTCTAATTATTTAATGCTTTAATGAATCTGCATTCTGTTGGAGCAATGCTCAGAGTTCTTCGCTAAAAATTTTTTTTAAGAGGGTGATAGTCAGATTGTCAAGGTACTGGTGATAGGACGTGGGGAAAACATTTTAGTGAATAGATCAGACACTTCATTCTTAAATTCTTTTAGTTATCTGAGTGGAATCATAGGGCTTTGGTGACAATGTCACTGATTTTGGTCTAATGCTTACCCTTTTAATTGCTCACATACTAGCAACTTTCCTTTTCTAGTAGCTGAAGAGAGTAGGTCCACTGCCAATGTCAGTCCCATATCCTCTGTAATTAAAATTTTGCAGAAAAGTCTTCTAGCTCATTTGTATTCTCCTTATTCTTCCACATGTCTTGTTGTTCCATGAGCTAATTTTAGGGGGCAGAGGTGGGAAACAGGTACAGCAGGGGATCTGAAATCTAACATCTAGCAGAGTGGTAGGAAAAACTACATCTTTACCTTAACTGAGACAGGGATATAAGCTTATTATGTCTTCTGTTGGCAGAATTGCAGCACAGTTTTTCCTACTGAACCTGACCAGTGTCAATAATGGCAAGACTCCCAAGTGCTGCACCATATACCCTGTGGATCCTTTACTTTTCATATACAACAAATGAAGGTATGTTCGTCAATATTTTATATTATTATACTGAAGTTTTTATTGACAGCGTTTTTCCACAACCACTAGGTAACGCTGTTACCGCTAATTAACTACTATGAAATTGTAACTTCAAATGTCCGAAATATCCCTGTACTAGAAAAAATTCTGAGATTTTTTTTTCTTTATACTGACCTTCTCTATGTGGGCAAGAAAATTTAGAAATTTGCAGAAAGGAGAAACAGTTTTGGAAAGCCATCTCCTCTTTCCCCATGATCTGATCTGCACTGGACACTTCACTGTGAACAAGGTCCCAGCGTAGCCCAGGCAGCTCTGCAGGAAGCTCCAGTGTTCCCTGGCTGCTGCTGCCTTGCTGGTGGAACCCCGAGAGCGCCGTGCTCCCGGAACCGCGCCTGCAGAGCCGCTGTCACTTTGTGCTCTCCAGAGTCTGCAGAGTGACTGAGCTGGAACACCTAGTTCCCTGGATTAGGACAGATTTGGCAGGCCCTGTCTGTAGGACATTGCAGCTCTGACTGGCACCTGCGCAGGGGCAGACAAGGGACAGGATCTCCAGCGTGTCCCTCACCACCGTTCTGTCAGCCTGCAGATGCGTTGAGTCCAAGTGCTGCTGGTTCCTCAAGGCTTACTTCACAATGCTTAGTTGGCAGAAGCTGAATATAAACATGGGTTGTTTTCCTTGCATCTTTTTTGGTGTTTGATTATAAATACAAATGAGATATACATACTAATGGTTTTCAACAATGCGTTTTTATTTTCTGGAAAATGAATCTCAAACTTTGCTTTCTGTATTTTTTTTAACGAATAGTCTATAGTTCCTTAGGTCTCATCTTGTTTTGTTTTATGAAGCAAACCAAAATAGTTAAAAGACAATTTAAAATACCAGGAAGTCACCCCAAGACACCTGCTTCTAAAAAAGAAGGTTTATTAGCTACTGACTTATGTACTATGAAATAGTGCAATTTGAATTACTGAGAAGGATCCATGTTTGCAAAAGCACATTGGCAGGGTTGTCTGATCGAGGTAATCCCACCTTTTAATTTCCCTAAATGATCTTTATCAAAGTTTAATTGTATAGTTAACTAATTTGCCTAGTTAACTATGCATTTTAAGTTTCTTCAGCATTGTGTACTCTTTGAGGATTAAAAAAGAAATTCAGTATTTCAGTTCCCTTTTTTAACTACACAAACTCAAAAGAAACCCTATACTGTATATGGTTTCAAGAGGAAGTTCTCAAATATCTGAGCTTTTTAAAAAAAATATGGTGTACCAGAGATGGAAAAGCGAGAAGGTGACAGGAAAAGAGCAGAGAATATAATTTAGAGTTCTGAAAAGACATGAGGGCACTGAATGGCAAGATAAAGTAAAACTGTTAGTCATCATAGCTTAACACAGCAGGAAGAGCTTCATTTAATTCAAGTATTCTTGAAAGTGTAAGATGATTAACACATTGAAAAATAATGTCATTCATCTTTAAGGGCCTTAAATTGATAGTACTTCTGTTAAAAGTACATTTTAAAGTGAAAAAAGGAAACTAGCAATAAAATTACAAATGGCAACCAAATATAAACAACATCAACAGGATAATGATTATTATAAAATAAAAAGCAGTGTGACTGTTAAAGTGTTGCAAAAGTTTTGACTTGCTGCTTTTTTGATGAGTTTTAAAGAATTGGGTCAGAAAAAAAAGAAATCTAACATGGTACTGCCATCCAGAAAGGACATAATAGCAATAGGTCTTATCTACAAGATAAATGTGTAGACTTAGTAAGTAAACCAAAACATTTTCTAAGTATTTGAACACTAATGAAACCATGAATTGCAGTCAGTTCTAGGTTTATAAGCAGTCAATATACCAGACAACTTAGAATCCAAATTTTCTAGATCCCATTGTATATCATGTCCACTAAAACTTATCTGACCATCACATTTTACATTTGCAGATCCTGTACTGTTTCAGAGTATGCAGAAGTTGGATCATAATAAATAACAGAAGTGGGCTACAGAAAAACAGAAATGTAGGGAAGATTAAATGAAATTAGGTACTTTCAGCAAAAAAAGCTTGGGAGGAATAATCTGAAATTTAGGTACCCATTGGAAGGAATAAGCCTGTGAAGCAGAAATGGCTGGAGGACAACAACCTTGCAGGATGTGAATTGCTGGCAGCTGAGTCTTGCATTTGCAATGTAAATGACCAGCATGGAGAGTTGGTAGTGCGCTGGGCCATGTACACAAAATTTGGTCTTGTATAATTGCCACACAGAAAACCTTCTAGCAGAATCCGTTTGGAAATTCTCAGAAAATCCTAATTAATAGGATTCAAAAAACCAGTCAAAGCTATTTTAAGTTTTTTTCAGGAAATTGACATGTAAAGCAGAAAAGGATTTATATTTGTACAGCTTGTGCAAGAAAAGGGAGATTCTATTATTATTTACCTGTGAAAGAGAAGTCAAACATCAGAAAAGGCAAATATTTGTCTTGGATGATAAAAGTATTAGCTGTTTCTGACTGCCTTGCTGAGAAATGATCACATTCCAGGGTCCAGCACCGTGGTTGGCACACTGTTAGTCCAAGTAACAGCATGACCTTATTGTCACCTAGCTTCTGCTCTTCTGTTCTGTGTATCACTCATGTGGAGTACATTGAAATAAAGGAAAGTGAGGCTGGAAAGGGTACTGAGGACTGTGTATTCTACTTCCAGTCCCAACAAAGATATTTTTACCAGTATATTCTATTTTTTGCTTAAATACTGCCAGTGAAAATAGTTATAAATTTGAACAGTGGAGTGCGGAGACTTTGGGCTTTCGTGGACCTCCTCAGTGTGACTCTTAATCTCTCCTGGGTCTCGAATGCTCTCGTAACAGTGACAAGTAGAAGACAGAACAGGAAGTACTGAGTGAAATGAAGTAAAGGTATATACTAGAAGGAAGACTGTGGCAGGATGATCTTCTAAGCACTGGGGAGCTGCTCTGGGGAGGCAGAAAGTGTGCATTTGGGAAGCTTAGAACCATTGTAGGTAAAGCGTGAGTCATGACTGTAAGCAGTGATGCTGGTCTGACTGTTAATTATCTGCATTTTGGGTTTTGAACCTTTTGTGTTTAATAGGTGGGATGATGCTGTTTTGTAATTTAATGTTGATGTGTTTTAAATAGAGCTATTGGAATCGGATCTTCTGTTCTTGGAAGTCTGTGTTGGCTGAGATGTGCCTTTCTATCTCAATATTACTACTGCAGACTCTTCCTCCCCAAGGCTGTAGACATTGTCTGCAGAGAGGTGGAGACAGTCTGAGTGCTTCTCTTTACATTTACCCAGACACAAAAAATAACAATGTTTTCACTTAATTTGTAGGGCTGTGGCAGCTCTGTTTAGATGGAACAGTTAACGTTTCTGCTCAGTCCAGTATAGTCTTCTGATTCTCTTGCTTCTCACTGTAATGCTGCTTTTCTCTAGTTATGACTGCAGGACACGTACAAGAATTTGCATGCTTCACTGACTATGACAAAGAGCTGGTTTGTCACTGGGAGGTGCCTGCACAAACTAATTGCTCCAAAGAATTCGTGCTCTGCTACAGCAACGGAACTTCTTCTGTGTTGTAAGTGTTTAATAAGATGTTACACTGCCATTGTTAGAGCTTCATATATCCTGTAGCCACTATTGGCTTTAATTCCCTCCCTCTACTGTGGGTGTCTGTGGGACAAAATGTAGTTCAGATTATTTCTCTTAAAGTAAAATGGATTATTTCCTTTTAAGTAAAATGGGTTTCTGCAATTAACAGCATTCTCTGTCTGGTGGTCTACTCTTCTGTAGAACTTTCTGCACTCTTAGTACAGAAGAGGGATCAAGTCCTACTGGTAGGAGTGGTAGGGCTCTTAGAAGTTTACAAAACCTTCACTTCATGCAAAATGTTACCTTCTTCGTGAGAAATCTTATGTCACTCACCGGTCTGCAGCCTGTGTGAAAGATACTCTCCGCTGGAGCACAGGTGATTGTCTCTGCATACAGTCTAACTCCGTGTTCAGGCACAGACTGTTGTCCCTGTTCTGAGCAGGGCCAGTCATCATCTCTTACAAAAGAAGATGCATCTGGGTTCTCCTGTTCCTCTCTGTGTGATTTCACCACACTGACATTCAAATAACCTTGCTCATACACTGCAATAAGCCTGTTCCTATACTAACAAGCTGTTAGTATCTTCCTTTAGAGGCTGAAGTGTGACAAAGGGTGATATTTGGGATCAATCCTTAGCCTTTCTGTCAAGTTTTTCATTTGTATGATACAGATATCGAGGGGATGTTTAGGGAGGGTGGGCTGTTTGGCGATCTCAGTTTTGTTTTGGAAACATTTCTGGGAACTGACTTGTCTCAGCTTTGATTAGTTCTACATGTTGGGAAACTTGATTTCACATTTTCAAGGAATAGCGTGTCACATTCTGTTAAACATCCCATAATTTTGTGCCTGTTTTTCAGAAGCACGTGTGTTCCTGAGAATGAAAAAGGCAGTTTAAGGTGCACTTGCACAATATATGCAGATTATTTTGTAGCAGGCATCACATATATTCTAGCCCTACAGTTCAACGGGACTGATATGTGGAATTACAGTGTTACGCCAGCCAGTGTTGGTAAGAACTTGTTTACTTGTCACTGGCACATCTGGTTCCAGGCTTTGCAATCCTAACTAACTTCTCATTCATGTCACCAGAACGGCTTTTGCTTATCAGAGGTGGAAAGTGTCATGGTAGCTTAAATGCAAAATCAATTGTCTTAGCAACCTGATTCTGGATTAGATTCTTAAGGAATGAATATAATGGCGAAAGCAGCGAGTGGTTCTTCCTCTAGCTGTACCTTCTCAGCGGCGAGCCAGCAGGAGTTTGGGGGCTTAGATTATCTGTAGTGCATTTTACTTGTGGTTTACAGGATGAAGAGGAATCATGCTGCTTTCAGTTTCTAGAAAGAAACTAGGCTATGCCTACTGAAATTCCTCCCATTCCTGTCTCTGTCATACTCTGATTTTCCATGCTAGTTGAATCATGCTACATGAGCAGAAGGTTTTTTACAGTAATTGCTGTTGGATTTTAACAGCCAGTGATAAAAATTTAAAGAGACTGCTCCTAAACAGGACAGAATGTAGACACAGTTCATATCTCTGCCTAGGCCCCCAGTTTGGTCAGAACAGTATGCTTCTTGGTAATGCCTGTCACTTTAAACTCTCAGAGAAACCATCTGAATACCTTAGGCAGGCTAAGGAGTTGGTTCTCTTCAGAATACTTGATTGATGCTGCTGCTTATCTGCCAAATAAGCAGAAGCCCACATTGATTTCCAAGAGACAGGGAGCCAGGATAGCTTGGCTGCGATGTTGGAGCTCTCAGCCCACCCTGTCACACAGCTGCTACTGTCCGGGCGCAGGTTGTTCCCATTTCTCCAGGCTGAAAGCTGCATCCAGTGCACCAAAAGGCCGTGCTTGCAGTTTGTTCAGCCAGCTTGAAGAATCAGTGCTTGTTAATAAATACCCTGAAGTTGCTCTGGTTTGGCCTCTCTATCGTTGTGCTACAGCATAGTGAAAAGGGCTAAGTGCATTGACTGCGATGATATTCTGGTCTCTGGTGAATGAATGCTTCTTTCTCTGCTTCTCTCTCTGCTTCTCTCTATCAGTGCTCTCCCATTACCCCGTTCTGTATTTTTTCACATACAGTTAAGCCGAGGGCCCCCAAAAATCTTGCTATTGAGAAAGCTGAAAATGGTAACTTCAATCTGAGTTGGGAGGAGAGCTACTCTCATCCATCCTTGCTCTCTGGACAGCCAGTCATCTATAAAGTGAAATACTGGAGGAAGCAACACCCGGCAGAGGTAAGAGACACCCAGTCTCTTCATTTTCTGTCTCCGGAGCTTTCAGGTTTAAAAAGTCCTCTAAAAAAGTCACTTCATGAATAATAGTGTAAGGGCCAGCAAGAGCAAGTCCCACAGTGTTCCTGATTACATGCTTGCTGCAGTTCACTTTGCCCCCAAGATGGTTCACCCGGATGTCAGAGGATTGAAGCTCTTCTGACTGCCAAAATAGTCTGCTGCTTGCAGTAGACAGGGCAGAGATTGAAAATATAATGCTTCTGTTCCCTAAACTTAGACAGGATTTGCTCCTTAGACATCAGGAAGCTGAGGTTGGTGGCTCTCTGGGGCAGGTGGGGCACTTCAAACACCCTTCTGAATAATCCAGCATTTCTGGGCTGGCCTTCCCATAGAGGAAGAACATGCATGGTGGCATGTAACAAATACCACCCGCTGATGACATGAACTGCAATATCATACACAGTCATTCATTTGTTCATTTGTGAAAGGTACATAACATTTGTGAATGGTACATTTGTGAAACATATAACATTATTGATACTTAGTTGCTGTCACCAACCCTTCACCTTATAAAGACGTCAAAGTGAACTTTCTCACTTCCTTTTCAGTTTTCTGAAAAAGATATTAACTACCAGGCAAAAAGCTTTGAGATTACTGCAAGCTCCTTGAAGAGAGGCTATGATTATGTTGCAAGTCTCAGGTGTAAATATGTGGACTACCCAGCCTACTGGAGTGAATGGAGTGAAGAAGTTGAATTTCACTATGGTAATAGCGTCAGAAGTAGCTGCTTGGTTAAAGGATGGTACAAGTTTATATATTCTGCTGCTCTTTTGGAGGAGAGTTATGGACTCATCATCTTCATAATTTTGAATGTAATGTGAATACATCTGTAAAGGCTTCTAAAAACACTAAATCTAGATAGTCAACTCCTTGGGAAGCTAAGGAAGAGAAGACCAAGGGAGGTTGGATTGCTTAGCCTTGTTAAAAAAAGGCTGAAAGGAATATGTTTATTCTCCATAAATATTTCATGAAATAGACAGCAGGGAAGTAGAAGAGATATTTGAACTAAACAGCAACATTGATGTGAGAGCAAGTGGGTGTAAATGAACAAGATATATATAGAGATAGATATATATATATATGTGTGTGTATATATATATATAGGCTGCAAATAAAGCAGTATTTTAACCATCAGAGGTCTGAGAGTTTATAAAAACCCCTGAAGAGCAACAGAGAGAACAAGAAACATAGCTGCACTACAGTGATGATGATAATGCCATTTTAGGCACTGTGTGATAGGCTTTGTCCCTGAGAGCTGACAGTTGCCTTGCAGTACACATTGGCTCTCCCAGCTCCTGACATGCCCAGTAGCTGACCACACTACCCGTGCCAGAGGTCTCTGACACACCACACACCATCGCTACTGGCAGCTGTGGGGGTCTGTTGTTTATGTGCTGGAGGCTTTATTTAACATCCTCTAAAAGAGCATTTTTTTAAGTTGCAGAAGAGGGGCAATGAATTTGGTATTGCCAGTGCTTGCATTTAGATGCACATTCACATGTAAATATTTGCTTGTTTAACAGATTACCAGGTGAAGGCTGAAGACCTTCTGCAGATGGCTGTGCCCACATCCTGCATACTGTTTGTGGCAGGATCTGTCATTTGTTACTTCTGTTTTACCAAGTAGGTATCCTGCTTCTTACAGAGTTTTTAGAGTAACAGTTTATGTGGATATCAGTATTGCTATTGATCAGCTGAATGTCTGGTAGCACAGAAATCTAATATTTGGGGTTTTCTCAGCACCTTTATCTAGCTGTCTGTGTGCAGAGATTTTATAAACACAAGTCAGTTGCACTCTGTCATTTTCTGAATAGTCTTTATTAATCTTACTAGAATAGGCTTGTTATAGTAGGGGGGTTGTCAGCTTTGGACCCTGGTCTTTGCTGGAGTTCAAGTAATGATGGCTAAATATCTGTATTTCTTTAAAAATTTTTTTAATGGTAATGTGAAAGTGAGATCCTGTCTGTTTCACACATCATTTTAAACTTGATTAGAAGAACGGGTGACTGTCATTGTGCAGAGCAGTCACATACCAAAGATGTAAACATCTTTGCACTGGTTTAATGAAAAGCAGGAGATGCACAAAATAAACACTTTCCGTTGCTGCAATGCAGATGCCTGAGAGGGAAAGGAGAACAGAAGAGAGAAATGTACACCGATTAAGCCCAAGTGCAGTCAAAACAAATAATTTTCATTCTTCCCTTACAGAGTGAAGAAGGAATGGTGGGATCAAATCCCAAATCCAGCAAAGAGCCATTTGGTTGTAAAAAATGTCAAGGTAATTTAAAATCTTTGCAAAAAATACCTTTTGCTGATCATCAGAAGTAGAATATGTAATAAATTCTATTGTCTGTCTAGTGCTTTTTTCTAAGCACTAGGAAGTGCTCTAAGGGATACTAAGCACTACGGGATACTAAATACAATTCATATGTGTCCTAAATCTCATTTGTATCTTTATTAGTTTTCAGTTTTTTGCTACTTTGATGAAATTAAGTTCCCTTTCCATGACTTAAAGCAGAGTCATACGGAACAACAAATGTAAGTAAGATTAAAAAAAAATCCTTCTGCCTTACAGCATAAAATTTGTTTCCTGTAATATAAACATTAATTGTCCTTTCCTTTTGACTTCCAAAAGCAGAAGTTGCAAGAACTGTCTGGCTCAAAGTTTGTCAAACCCAAACTTGAAGGGAAAAGATAACATCAGAAATGTTGAGAAATCTTGCAGTTGCCACAGCAAGTCTGTAGAGTGGTTGCCAAAAGGCAGCAGTGCAATTTTAACCGCTGATACAATACCAGTTGAAGAGTCTATAGAAATCTGTGTATGTTTAACAGACAGCGAAACTGAAAGCCAAGAAGAAACTGGCAACCAGATCACCATGTTTGAACCTTGTGAGAGCAGCATTGGTGCTTTCAGAGAGCACCCTGAACACAATGAGTTACTAGCTAACATGTTTGATGCACTCCTGGCAGATGAAAATAACATGCAAGACAATGAAGGCCCAAACATCCCCATAGGTGAGAGGAAAACCTTAGAGGACGCTGGGTCAGAAAATCCATCACAGCAAAATCCAAAAGAAAGTGCAGCTCAGAGTCAGCAACCATGTGATATTTCTCATAAAGCTCCCCTTTTCACCAAAGCCTCTCAAGATGACTACAATTGTAGTACAGCCAGCAAAGCGTCAGAACTATCAGAAGAATCCTTTGAATCTGGCTATCGGAGCTCCAGCATAAATTCTGCTACTCTGGATGCAAGAGATCTTCAACAAATGGTTCATCAAAGCTTTTTTCTATATAGTTCTGAAAGTGAGCTTGACGCTTGCATCTTGATCCAAGAATCTATGAATAAATCATTGTTTGGGACCAAAACAGACAGAATAAACAGCCCTGCAGACAAGAGTTTTGAGACTCTTGTGTCTGCATCCATGGGGTTGTGTGGTTCTGCCTACAAGAGCTGTGACACCCTTTTGTCTCCATCCCTGGAGCCCTGTGGCTCTGCCTACAGAAGCTTTAATATGCTTGTGTCTGCATGCAAGGAACCAAGCAGCTCTGCATACAAGAGCTTCAATGCCCTCATGTCTCAGTCAATGGCTAACAGTAGCCTGACTCTGTGCTTCGAAAGCGCGCGTTCCTCACCGCCTTTGAGACAGTTGTCAGAGATGCCAGAAGGTAACTGCAGAGATCAAAGTGCTCAGCCTGCTAGCAATCAGACATGTTATAACAACTACAGATCTCCCAGCACGGAGCTTGATTTTCCAAACACCTGTTCTGAACATACTGATTTTCTGTCTTTCTCCACACATGCAAATGAAGGTGCTTCAGCTTTTCTATCAGAGGAAGAAATACATAAGCAAGTCATGTATCAAAATGTTCAACAGAAAGCCAATATAATTTCTTGCCCCATTGCACCTTGGCCATCTGGTTATCGGCCTTTTGGTAGTACAGGTAAATGTAATGGTCTATACTGTGACAGTGACAATGAGGTTATCTCTACGTCACTATATGAATCCTTCATTAGTCTGTGCAACAACCTGAGTGAAGCACCTCCAGATACTGCAATCTATGAACCTGACCCAAGGATAAAGGACTGTGTGTCTTTGACTGTTCAGGGTTCTGACTGCAGCATTATCCCAGGTTTACCATCTAGTGAGAATGATACACAGGCTAGTGATGGGAGCCCTTGGATCAACAGTGCTAATGAGCTGTCTGGTGATAGCAATGATGAAAATACCAGCAGAGATGTACAGCTGTTGCATTTGTTAGAGTCGAAATGTCAGTATTTAAACAGCAGAGAAAGAGCTACAAAGGGGAAAAAATGGAAAAGCTTTAACCCTGCTGGTAAAGTAAAGCAAGAGAATGTTGGTAACAGACTAAATACTGACTTCCACTGCCACTCACACAACCACTTGAGGGAACTTGGAGATGCAGGGGGAAGTGAAGAGGTACTGAAGCATGCAGAAGGGGGAAGTCGTGGCTCAGCTGCCAGCTTACCAGCATCACTGGACAGTACTGGGCTAAACTTAGACAGGAAAACTGCAGGGCCCCTGGAGCTCCATGTCTCAGACAGGGTGTTACCTTGTCATCTTGTGAGTAACTCCTATCTTTCTGATTCTCGCACCATTCACAGTGAGGACTCCAGACTGGCACTTGCAGTTAAAAGAAGACCAGTAGAACTGCTAAGGGAAAACAGCAGGAAGAATGAGAAAAAAATGAAACTTGTGCAAACCCTTGCCCAAGAGGACAACTGCTATATGGAGGTAGCCTAGCCGCATTTGCCTAAACTGAGCTAGTCTTTGGAAATAAATTGTATGGCAAGTTGAATTGTTGCTTGTTATTTCAATCTTCACTGAAGTGAGGGCTGCTATAGGTCACCCATGATTCAGTGGGTTGTAGCACTCATGCCTGCCTGGGACTGGCAGCCGGGACACGATGCAGACCCCTGGGGACCATTGGGGTTAGCACCCAGCAGTGGCAGCCACAGCTCTACAGGAATGAAATCAGAGCTGGTGTCTCCAGCTGTGCGCAATCTCTAAAAGGGAGCAGCAGCTGCAGGAAGCAGGAGTTCTTAGTACAGCTCCTGTGGTTACTGCCCTGGCTGTGTGTTGCTTGGGAAGCGCACAGAGGTGATGTGGAACATGCTGACACACCTGAAAGTGGGAGATAGATGCAGGTCCAAAGGGGAGGTGATTGAATTATCACACAGCTTCCATAACTTACTTCTTGTGGGGTGGGGGATGTTGTCCTGTGTGCTTAGCTCTGGCATGGGGTGTATGTTTCTATAACTGCTCAATCAAGACCTAAAATAAAGATTACCATCATTTGCACTTACACAGTGATATTATTGGTGATTGTAGAAACAAGCAGAGTTACTTCCGCAGCTGTAAAAGGAATCAGACATTTCTAAGCAGTGTTTCTTCCCAGAAAGATTATCCAGTGTGTGGTCTGACACTCTGCCTTTGTGGAATTTTTTTTTTGGCTTCTTGTTCTTGTCCAGTCAGAATGGAACGTAGCCTGCACCTTAAAGGCAGTATGTACTTCTTGTTGGATAATTATTCAAGAAGTTTTACTGACAACTTCTCTACAGCATAATTATATATTTTGGTATGGTAAATTCTACCCTAGTATGTTGGCAGTGGCGTAAAACAGTTAAGAACCATTAAGTAAATGGGGGTTTTCTATTGAAATGTATACATTTATTTTCATTTAGAAAACTCTACTTGTATTGCCATTCATAAGGAAGGAAACCATAATGCTAAGCACAGCAACTGCTACTGCAAATCTCTCTTCCCAGCTGGCAGAGTAGTAGAGGTATCCACGTAGGGACACCAGTGGTGCTTTCTTTCCCTTCTACTCCTGTGCACTCTCTCTTGTGCTCTTTGTGAAATCCTCTGTGAAGGCTTCTGCTTGGCTGGAGAGGTCTGCTCAGACCACAGTTGGAAAACTTTGCTGCAGGACTTGCTTCTGTGCTGAGCCCCAGCTCCATTCTGCCTTTCCCTGGCTTTTTTCTTCCACATAGCCATGCCTTCCAGTCTGCACATTTCCATAAGATGGTTTTCTGTGTGGGGTTATTCTTCCCTTTCTCTCCCTTCAGTATTTCTCTGGTGAAGTGAAACCTAACTCTCGGAGAAGGGGGATCCCTGTTCCTATGTCTTTGTATAACCCAGAGCTGGAGACAGACAGCAGGGCTGAGGGGGGCAACTGTCTGGCTCACCCTCTCCCTGCAACAGGCGTGGTGCCTGGCTGTAGTGCGAGCTGAGTTCCATGTTCCATCCTCTATCCCTGCCACTTCTGCCATCCATAGCTATTACCAGGCTATGAAACCCAGGTGGGTTTCAAATGACAGGTTTCTAGCCCAAGCTGGTGATCTGCTCCTTGGGCGGTGAGCGGGAGTTGTGACTTTGAGCTGGCAGTGAGGGGTCTGGACTGAGATTTCCACCTGGGGACCAGCCTGTGCCTGCACGCTTATACAGAGAGAGGCAGCTCGCCCTCCCAAGAGAGGAGCTTTGGTACCCTCCAGGCATGTCCCTTTTGCCTAGTGGAGGGCTCCTGCCAGGACAGAGAATTAATGATCATGGTAAGTGTATTTTCACTGGTTTTCAGTTTGTTTTGGAAGACTGCCATGCTTGTGAAGGCTTGTGCCAACTTTTAGCCTAGTTATAGTGCCATTTATTACTTGCTCACAATCACTCCACCTCCACATCTTTCTCACCTGGCTGTCTACCAAATACTAGCAACCTGACTCACCATGAGTGAAATAGGTTCCTGAGAAAAAACGCTGGTGTATTCACAGTTCAGGAGAAAGTAGTTCAGATACGCTCTTTTTCCATTGCAGAAATGCCACAGGCTTGGCTTGTTTTCCTTTCTCTTCTGAACAGAGTTGGTTCCTTGGAAATACACGCCTGTAAGGATCAGCTGTTG
The DNA here is from genome assembly GCA_013397175.1 of Platysteira castanea. Lineage (NCBI taxonomy): Eukaryota > Metazoa > Chordata > Aves > Passeriformes > Platysteira > Platysteira castanea. The sequence goes on from VYXC01005488.1 coordinate 579,051, forward strand.
GCAAATTCCCGTCAGTCATAAGGTTTGTCATTGCCCATTGCAAACTAACAATAACCACGCAACAAGGATGATACTAGTATGGAGGAGGAGCTTGAGGATGTGGAGTCAGGTTCTTGGGGGTAGGGACAAGTTAATTTCAGGTGAAGGAGGGGTCAGCTTTTTAAATAACTTATCTCTGCATCTTGCTTTGTGACCCTACATTGCTGAGGCAGGATGCAAGGATGTCCAAGTGTTCACCCACCACGAGCTACAAACTTTGTATCAGAGAACCAGTTATTTTAAGTGTTGTAGTGATAGGGCCAAAGGAACAGAGGGTTAGAGAACTAAATGAGGGGGTTGTAACTCCCAAAACCCTGCTCCCTAAGGTTTACCTCTGACCGTGGAATTATGTGACAAAACTCCTTAATGAGGAGAGGCTGAGAGAACAGTTTGTTTTCTCCTAAACATGTCTTTTCTGTAGAAAACCTCTTAGGGAGCATGATTCATGCAGTTTGTGTTCTAGCCTTGACAGAGGTGCTTCCAAAGTGTGTTATTTTGTATGCAGTTGCTTTTACAAAAAATAGGTAATTTTTATTAATTGTTGGGAGGACTATGCCTGTCCAATGCCCAGGCATGTGCACTCATGCATGCACATAAACACATAGATCATTTCCCACCTCTGCAGATTGCTGAGTACAAGGTCTGCTCCAGGCTCCCATGCGATGATGTATCATGATCTCACATTACCCGGCATTTTAGTATTTTTCACCACGCTTCTGTGACTGAGACCTTGCAGTCACGGCCACAGCCCTCAAGGCCTCTCCTACTGCACTACAGTCACAAGGTCAGAAGCCACGCAATAGCTCAGCAGGAACTTTCTGGTAAAAGGAACAGGGACGCCAGTGAATTGGTGTGGTTTTTAACTGCAGGACTGTTGTCTCTCTAAGCAGATTGCTCCAAAGAAAAGGAAAAACACAGAAGTGAGGAAGAGGGCACTTTGCAGGGCATCTCATTAACACAACCGAAGTTAAAGCTTAATGAATTGCCATACCTCAGCCTGTTTTCTCAGAGTGTCGTAACAATAGCTGTCAGCAGCACTGCCAGATTGCTAAATCTTGAGTGTTTTCATTCCTTGTGACAAGCTTGTTGAGAGGAACTTTATATCTCTGCTGAACTCTGGCCAGAGGTGCTGTGCTCTATTTGTCCGTTTTGCTGTCCTGCTTCCAACCTGCCCCTTCTGTGGCTTTCTGTAACATTGAAATGTCCATACTGCCCCTTCAGTAAGACCGCAAGATGAAAAAGAAGAAAAACTGGCAGCAGCCCTAGTTGAAGAGAATGGGAAACTAGCTGCTGTGGCACATTTAGCTGCATGAGGGGAGGGGCAGCTGTTTTCTTCTTTTTTGCTCTTAGCCAGAATGCTCTCTATAAAACTGACCATCTCTGCATGAGACATAAGATTCTATACTCTGAATGCAGAGAAGCAATTGTCAGGGCAAGAGTTGTTACAGTACAACCTGTGAGCCACGGCCTCTCTTTGGTAGAGGGGTTACTGTGCTAGACCTGCCCCAGTCCATGGGGTGTGGCAGGCATCCTAAGGAGCTCCTGTCCCAGTTTAGTGATGGATCAGCCATTTCTTTCATCCTGTCTCTACCCAATTGTAAAGAGCAGGGCATTCATAACAGTGTGGTGTTTGTCCTCTGATTGAAGGCTAGTCACCAAGTTGGTGACTAACACGTAGCACTGGGATTTTCCTGCTTGGTGCTATTTCCCCAGCTCTTAGAAATGGGGAAATTTGCTATAAGCTGAAGAGTTTGAGGTTGACTGCTTCTCCCTAGCTCAGCTACTGCTGGTTTCACTTGTAGTGAGCCACCCACACAGCAACAAGAATTATAATAAGGTGAGAAAGCTGGCTGAGGTGCTTCAAAAACACATAACCTGCTCCTCTGCAACATGGGGGGGCCGGGGCAATGAAGCCATGAAATGCCTCATTTCCTCCACTACAGCAGGAATTAGGATACACAGTTTGGTATGTGCTGCCTATTTCATGGGTTCATTCTGACCTTTGCTGGGCCCCTGCAACAGACACTTTCGTTCAGAAGTATTAGGAATTCTTCCCAATTCTGGTCAAGTTGCCTTTGCTGTTCTTACAACTTAAAAACCTCCAGCTGTGCTCCTAAATTGGGTTTGTGTAGCAAGATTTTATAGTGGAGGGAGGCTACAACGGTGGCTTTTATGAAAAGCCACTCCCTTCCTGCCTTTTCTCCTGAAGACACAGTACATTGCTGCCAGTGACATGAGAAGTCACTAAATGTGTTAGGTCTGCATGTTCTGTGGTTTACGGATGCAGCTGGCCACCCTCCTGCAGCTTGCTGTGTGAGCCCTTTGCTTTGCCTTGCTTGGCACGTGCTGCCACAGCCAGAGGTTGCAGACAGCTGGTGTGTTTTTCACCCTGTGACAGGTGCCAGAAGCTGCCTAAGGCACACTCCATTGCTGCACCCAGCCCCAGGTGTGGAAGAGCTGCAGCCAGGCAGGATAGGTGGGACATGCTGATTTTTGACAGCTGTGGTAAAACAAAGCTCCATGAGATGCAGATGAGGCTCTTACCATAAATAGCTGTGTGCCAGCAGCAGAGTTCTGGTCTTGATGCGTTCCCACTTGCAGAGATCTGGGGACAAGCTGCATGAAAGGAGCAGGGAGTTCTGCCAGCACTGCTAACTCAGGTGAGCGCTGTGGGAAATGTGTGACAGTCTTGCTGATCTCTTGCAGAGATGCTCTGGGCATGCTTTGCATGGTGCAGCTGAGGATGTTGGGTTTGAGCAGAGCTGTAGGTTTCTGTTCCAGATGGTCAGGGTGAGTTCACTAGCACAGTCATTCCTGTTTCTCTTTACCAGCATGTGTCTGGTGATTTCCTAAGAGAAGATACAAGCCTCTGTGCAATCTCCTCCATATGAGCAAGACATACATAGTCACAGCTCTGTGCAGGTAAGCCCTTTTCCTCTGGCAGGAGTCAAAGTGATGTCCTCTTACTATGGTGTTCATGCAGTATGAGTTCAGACTTGATGGATATTGGGGCAAACAACATGCTGAGCCCAGTGTTGGTGGCTACAGATAACTGGCAAAGGCAGAAGGGAGGCAGGAGGGCAGGATGCTGGGGTCTCTGCAGGTGACACTCAGCATTCCCCAGACTGAAAACAATGCACTCCTCCCTCCCCTGCAGCATCCTGTGTCAGCTCACAGCCACCACCTGTGGAGCTTCGGTGTTTTTCAACCTGCTGCTTTGCTGACTAACACCTCCGCTTTCTGCCTGGCTCATTCATATTTTAACCTGTTTCCTGAGCTTTGAGGTGGTTTCTTCTATTGCTTTCCCTTCCAGCAGAACACAGTTACAAATGTCTCAGCTGATCTCCTGCCATTTTTTACTTATGGTAATGTATTATTATCTTCCTCCTAAATGTCACCAGCCAGTAATGGTGCCTTTGACCCTAAAGTTATGCCAGGTCTATATCTTTCATGCTGCTGGGGATATTGGTTTAATTCTGTTATGACAGAAGAAAGTACAGAGGTAGTACTGTTTCTGTGGAGTTTTTTCTCCTTTTCTCAAAATCATGAACTTGATAACTCCAAGTGTGACTAGTTTTATCTCTTACAGAAGGGAATTTTCAACTCTGATTGTTGTTTTTTTGATGTATATTCTTGCTGATAAATACATACAGATGTTGTGTTTCTTCCAGTGGTAGCAAAATGGTTTTGGGTCATGACTAGCAGAATCTACCAGGCTTTCCCTTGTGTGCCCTTCATGCCTGCTTCTTGGTGAACATTGCTGCTGCAGGCTGGGCTGAAATTACACTTTTTATGAGTTACATTTGAGGAAAACAGGCCTTTTGGTGCAATATGTTTAAATTTATAAAGCCACTGGTCTTACAGTGTTACCAGTGTTGTTTTAAAAATTAGCTCTGTAGTATCAAATACATATTATTGCATGGTTTAAAAGTAGTGTGGCTCGTGCCTGCCAGACTATCACTCTTTGGACTGATTGCACATGCTTACCCTCCTTCCTCTGCACAAGTAACAGCATTGGCATACCTCAGAGAGTCCTGTGTAATCAGGGGGCAAAAGCTACACCACTATCCTGGTGAGCTATCCTCACAACAGAAAGATATTACTAAGAGCCTTGGAAATTTCTAATTTAGCTGCTCAGTCTCATTGACCCTGTATTGTCCCACACTGCACCCAAGAGTGGTGACAATCTCCACAACCCACAGGCACCATCAGCTGAGACAAATCTTTTCTGGAAGCTTATGGCTGGGCCTGACATTCACACCTGACATTGTGCCTGTAAGTGATCCACAAAGTATGTGGAAATGAGTGCTGGTCTTTCACAGAGGCTGCTCCAAATACCATGAGGAGTAGCTTCTGCACTAAGTCGTGTCACCATCTCCATGCATGTTCTAACCGTGTACAACCAGCTCAGTTACCAGCAACTACCTGGCAAGCATGGTCAAGAACATTCCAAAACATCCCTTTTTCGCAGGGTGAGTCAGAGGCACGGAGGGCTGAACATGGAGCTTCCTCATCCTGCGCCCTGCTGCTCTGTGCCGGATTCACCGCTGCAGTCTTCTTGGGTTGTTACAGCTCCTTGTTCTTTACCCTCCTACCTCCACACTGTGCTGTGTGTGCCAAATCCCTCCACAGTGCTGCTCGTTTCCCTCTTGTCCAAGGATACAGTGAGTGTGCACGGGCTCCTTGCAGCCCCTTTAAAGGCAGGATTAGGTGAGGTGATGGACCCTCCCTCAGTGTCAACCTTGCAATCTAAAGAGACCTTGCCCAGACACAAGTTACAGGCATGAGATATGACAGGTGTGAGCCCCTCACCTGTGTAGGAGCCAGACAACCTCCCTGCCTGTGGTCTGAGGATTGGTGCTGTTGCCCTGATCCTGGGACCATTTGGGGGATGGACAGAAGCTGAACGCAGTGGTGCTTGACTCTCCAGTGTGGCACGTGCTGTATTATGCAGTTTGGCTTAGCCCTTTAATACCTCGACACTGATGCCTCCTCACTGCACAAGCCTAAGTCCGCCAGCCCCACTGTGACCTTTTAGATATGAGGCTTGTGAGTTTTTATCAGCTCTCCCACCCTTTTCTCATGTAAGAGAGCAAAGCAGTACAGTAATAAATGTTGTGTGGGTGTTTGGACCTGAATTCATCACCTCCTCTCACCACATCCTTCTGTCGGCACACTAATACTGATACAGTGGTGACGTCAATCTCCATTTATCGCTGTGTATTCCAATACACCACGGCCCTGGGTTGTGCTCAAGTAGGCTTTGTTCTTACTCAGTGCTGAGGAGACCCACCGGCTCCCCAGCTTGCCAGGTGGGGTCTGCAGTTGCAGTAATGATTTAGCCAAGCTGATCATGGAAGTGTTGGAGGGCTGAAATGCACAGAACAGGGCAGGTAATGTCCGTGTTTCCACCAATTTTCCCTGCTGCCAGTTTGTTCCTGCTTGATATTGCAACTTCACTGTAAATCTTTCTCGTAGCTGATGTGGCCCTTGTGCCCCAGCTGTCATTGCTGTTTGCCTCTGGACAGCCAGAGCATCCCTTTGTCTCCCTGTTGCTTCAGCTTTGTGATTAGGTGGCAGTGTGCATCAATAATGATTTTTTTTCAAGAAGAAAGCTTGTTTGGGCATATAACTGGTGGACTATGTCTTCGTTTCTTTTTTTGCTTGGGTGTAACAAAATCCATTTTCTCATGCTTGGAAATACCAATTTTTTTTTTTTTCCTACTTAAACTGAGTTCTTAATTAGTTTTGTTTGGGTTTTTTTCTTTTGGTGGTTTTGTTGTTGTTGTTTTGGGGTTTTTTTGTTTTTTTTTTTTATGGAAGTTTTTTAAGTACATACATTTCCTGGAAACACTTCAGATTGTGAGCTTAGACTGCATCCATGTTTGGCAGCTTATAGCATCATATTTCCAGATCCTTAACAAAAATTATCTTCATAAATGTCTTTGTCTGTATTGGTCCCATTTCCTATTCTCTGGTGTATTAAAAACTTGTAGCATCATTTACATGTGCACATTATGAATGGCTAATCAGCTTTATTGCTGTGGTCTCATAAGGATGCTACAGAATTTGCAGCAGTGGTACTCGGCAGCTGTACAATGCTTGACATTTTATAAGAATTAAGTGTCTGTGTTGCAAGGATTCATGAAACCGATTCAGAGTCCCCATTTCACCAACAGAGAAAATGAAATGAGGCGGTAGAATGGACTTTTCTAATGCCAGACTGGGAATAAGTTCCTGCCTCTGCTCATTGCCCACTGCCATTCTTTCCTCCAGGTGAACAATCACATGCTGACAGATGGAAGCAAATGGGAAGGGTGTAACAAATGGAGGAATGTAGGAAAGGTGGGGGGTCTCAATCATAGACTGGGATTGAAGCTTGCAGGGGGCATAACTGGAGCATGCTTCAGAATTAGGGCTGCTATACATCTCTGTTAAGTCATGAGGTCTTTGGCGTCAAAGACCACAAAGATGCTGCTGCAGAGCTGCAGCTTTCCCAGTTCTTCTGCACATGTCTTGTCTGTCCATGTCTTGTCATAACAATCTGGAGCACAGTGAGGAGGTCAGACAGTTTCAGCAGCACTGAAAGTGTCTATGGGGCTCTTAGAGGTCTCAGTCCTTTCCTATCACACTGAGGTAAGGAAAGAGAAGGAGATAAGTGTTGCACTAATCTGTGAGCACTGGCAAGGGTAAGAGATGGGACAGTGGTGTCCCAACTGAAGAAGTATTGTCTCTTTGTTTCACCTATTTTAGCGGACTCTACTAGTTTTCTTATTTTTGCTACTGTGCTCTTCTTCAGGAATCTTCCTTCTGGATTACAAGGCTGTATGCTAACCTCTCCCCATTGTGTAATGGCAGCCTCTGGTAACTCTGCAAGATATCTTCCCAATGAGCTACTTGGGCTTCTTGCTTTGACTTTTTCCTGTTCAGTCCCGCCCATCCCTTCGGTTTGATGGTACCATTCTCTGAGCAGAGGAAGGAAAGTAGGGGAGGCCCTTGAAAGAAACTATAGTCCAATAAGTAAAAGCACCGAAGACTTTCCTCGCACTGATCTGTTCATTTAGGCAGGAATGAGCGTAGGAGCAGGGAGCTACCACAATATCATGGACAGGAAGCGTCAGAGGCCCTGCCAATTGGATTCTGAAAAAAGTGGTGGGTCTGCAGACATCTCTGAGGGCCCAGCCCTTCCTCCCTCCCTTCCTCCTTTCCTTCCTTCCTGAAGAAGAGGCAGCAAGTTGCCTTGCTTTGCTTTCCATGGTGGCCAAGAGTGTGGACTGTGACAGTCACAATACAAAGTGATGCTGAGATGGGCTCATGGTGCAGCCAGTCTTAGCATGAAATTGAGTGAGCAGGTTTCAGAGGGCAGGATAACAGCAGGCTTTCCTCAAAGGAATGAGGATTTGGAGAAGAGCAGTGACAGATGGGTGAGGTCACAAGGTGGGGTTAGACAGTGGGCTGTATCTCAGTGACCAGGGACTGCACCACCACAAGTACTGGTAATGACAAGAGTTATTATACAGAGAAAACCTGGAGAGCTGGGACCAGAGGGGTCAAGAAAAGGTGTTTACTCAAGGCAATTTGTGATGCAGAAAGAAAGGCTGGAGTATGGAGGTAGAGAGTTTGCCCTGCCACTGGCAACAGGTGAGGGTGGATGGCAGTGTGCCTGGGGCTCCTTTGCTGAGCTGGAACAGTGCTTCATGGGCAGGGTTTGTTTGGCAGGAAAGAAGGGGCAGCAGCTGCACCGTTGCTCCCACCGCAGGGTGTGACACTGAGTGTCTGCGGCACCTCCGGAGCGAGCCTTGCTGGTCTCGCCTGGGCGCTGACGCCCTGCGAGCGCAGCTGTGAGCTCACGTGGGGCTGCAGGGGCTTTCTGGTGGCTGCTAAATTTATTTGGCTTTCATTATTTGAGTAAACCCTGGAAATTTTTAAACACCCCAAATGTTCCCCAAGTGTTAGAGGCCTCACGGGCTTCTCTCTGCTGAGTGATTGCCTGGTTATTTGTTGCTTGTGGTGGATGCAGCACAGGCACCCCAGGACCTGGATACCTGCAACCCCCATATTAATACAGGCTGAGGGACAAGCAGATTGAGATCAGCCCTGCTGACAAGGACCTGGGGGCAGTGGTGGATAAAAAGCTGGCCATAAGCTCCCATGTGTGCTGGTAGCCCAGAAACCCCTGTGTCCTGGGGTTCTTCCCCAGCAGTGTGGGCAGCTGATGGAGGGAGGGGATTCTCCCCCTCTACTCTGCTCTCTTGAGAGCCCGCCTGGAATTCTGCCTTCAGGTCTGGGACCCCCCCGGTGTGACAAGCATGTGCAGCTGCTGTCGTGAATCCAGAGGAGGCCACAGAGATGCTTCAAGGGCTGGAGCACCTCTGCTATGTATGACAGGCTGACAGAGTTCGGCTTGTTCAGCCTGGAGAAGAGCAGGCTTTGAGGAGACCTAACTGCAACCTTTCAATATTTAAAGGGAGCCAGTAAGAAAGATAAGGATGGACTCTTTAGCAGAGTCTGTTGTAACAGGACAAGGGGTGATGATTTTTTTAAATTGAAAGTGTAGATCAGACTATGTGGCATGGTATGTGGGCCCTTCCTGATGTCTGTGCATCCTTGCAACTTGCTTTCAATGAAACTGTGTCCCCAAAATAATACAGGTTGCTTCTCCAAAGTCTTGTCCCATATCGGAATAGCTTGAGAAAACAGTGCTGAAGTCTGTACCAGGTATCAACAACCAATACTTTCCAGGAAGCTCATTTTAAGTCTTTCTGTGCACATCCATGTGTTTCTATAAACATTTAAATGCTGTGGAAACACAGCCTCAATACGTTATATGACTTGAGGGCCTTTTCTTGGAGCAGGAGCTGTGGGTTGAACAGTCATTTGTATGTGATGTCATTTCCTCCATTTTAAACATCCTGCTGTCATCTTCTCTGAAGACTTTCTTGTAGGTTCTCTTCACTAAACCATCAGGGCAGCCTCTCCCTGCAGTCAGTGCTGTACATTGTTCTCTTGGATGCTACATAGGAGGCTGGTTTTTTTTTTCTTTTTTTCTTCTGGTCTGCCTTCCTGGAGTCCCTTAATTAGACATTTCATGCTTATTTAACTATGGGTAGGCCAAATCAATGAGTTCTCACTAGCTTTGCTCACAGAGACCCACACCGATATTCAGACTCCATTTGGCTAAAGCACTGCACAGCTGTTTAATCTGCAGCAATGTCACTTCCAGTGGCAAGCCATTTGGAGTTGCAAGATTCTAATGAAGAAAAAATGGGCTAGCGCTTAACCCAAGAGTCTTTCTTGTTGCCTGGATAGCCTGAGCTGCAGTCACTTAGCTGCTTTCTCTGTGCACTTGCTGGCAAGGAGCAAAGAGATCACTGACCTCGCTTATGGCAAGTTGGCAGGTTGTTGGTCATCTTCCCCTTAGCCCATGGAGTAGATACACACAGGAGAGCTGAAGTTATTGTCTAAATAAGGCACTTTACTTCTAGACATTTAAATGAAAGTAAGATTAATTCCACCTCAACTTTAATCAAGTAGATGTCTGAGCGGAGCTTCAAATTGGTTGTGACAGTCTTGTTTGTGGTTGTTTTTTTTGTTTTGTTTTTTTCTTCCCCAGGACATCTGGTGAGAACCACCATGAGGAACAAACAGTGGCTCCAGAATATTTTCTTCTGCCTTCTATTCCAGTACAGTAAGTCCTCAGATATTTCTTTCAGGTTGTACCACCCACAGGATTTATCTTAGTGACCATATATGCTGGCTCTGATCGGATGTGCATGGCACAAAGTTGCCATGGGACAGCAAGCACAAGATAAGGCGAGAGAGTTCCACGGGGCAATCAGTGGAGGACAGGCACAGGAAGGTGCACAGCTGGGCAGAGTTCAGCAGGCTGTATACTGCTCCAGGGAGCAGCACCAGCAGAGAGCCTGCAGAGGTAGTGCCTGCCTTGCATTGAAATGTCTCCTAGTGACATTAGAGTAGGATTTCCCCTGTCAAAAATACCTCTTGCTGTAGGAAAGGTTCTGGTGGCCAAGACCAGGATATCCCCAGGGCTGCTGCTGGCTGGTCAGCCAGGGTCAGTGGAGTGAACCTCTCCTAGTCTGAGTCCTTTTGCTTAGGACTGGACTGTGCATACAGTCACCCCCCGTTTTATTGCTGGTTCCTACCCACACTGCAAACTCCAGCTGACTCAGAACTGACTTTCTGAACAGATCAGGTGGACAGAAAAAAGGCAGTGACAACCATGTCTGCATGGAACCATGCTGAGTTTAGTAGCTTATGTGCTGCTTGTAGGCAGAGCATTGGACCTGCTCCAGACCTAAATTAGGAGGGAAAACTGCATTCAGAATTATGTCTTCCTGTCATAGGGGACCACTGTGATGTCTGGTCTGAATTTTGTGTGATGCAAGCCAGGGAATTACCATGTACTAATTTCAGTTTGGATCAATCTAGATCTTACTGTTAGAAGTATTTGAGTTTTGTTATCGAAGCTGCCAAGGACAGACATTTAATCCTAGATCTAACTAACTGTGTATAGGACACTTTATGCCTTTCCCAGTGAAAAGCTATGCTCTTAATTTTGTTAACAGGTTCTTGCCCAAAGATGCACTTGCAATTTACCAGCTACCTAGGAATAGTAGTCTGTTTGACTAATTAACATAATAATTAGTTAGAAGAACGCTGATTGCCACTGCTTAATGGCTTATTAGTACTTGCTGCCCTCTCTAAAGGAATGCAAGAGATTTCTAACCCTGTTTTTCTAGGAGAATAAAGTTAGGCTAAAGGAGAAAAAAAGTATGTTGCTCAGGATTCTGAACTAAACAGTGCTTGGTCCACAACCCTCAGAAGAGCCTATTGAGGGTTCAAAATAAAAAATGAAAACTTAATGAAAATTTTAGAACAAAATCCTGAAGTTGGTGCAAAATTAAAAACTCAAAATAAAGGTTTTAAAAAATCATATGTATATCCTTGAGAGCAGTCTGTTGCAAACATCCACAAATTTCTTCTGCCACCATCCTAACTCTTCGGAGTAAGGAGGATCTTGTATGCAAGTCTGAGTGCTGCCCAGAGCTCGTGCAGGCAGAGTAGTATGTGCTCTGATATGTGAGGACTAGGAAGTAAATGTTGTAATGGGTGACTTCAGCCAGGAAAAGTGGGACTTGGCTTTCCTTTGAACTTACCCCAGCCTAGAAGGAGGCTGCACCCTCCGCTGGACATGCCTGCTGTGCATTGTGACTGTAAATGCAAACATCTTGTTTGTGTGGACAGCCGTTTGATCTGGAGAGTGAAACAGATGTTTCTGGTCCATCATTGCACACACTGTCTGCATTCCATGGTGGTTCTCTGTATACAGCTTCAACTGTAGGACTGGGCATTGGGGTTGTTGAGCATATCACATCAGCAAGCAACACTCTGGACACAAAGCATGTTGCAACAGGGAAGGAGGAAGCAGGGAGTGCAGCTTCTCTAACCAAGAAAGCAGCAGAATGACAGAGGGAAGTGAGCTTGCAGCATGGTTAGCATCAAAGGGTTTGGTTGCCTGATGGCTGCAAAGTAGTGTGTTCCCAGGAGACTGGGAGCAGCCCTTATGGTGGGGGAGGACCCATGCTTGATTTAAGCATGGACGCAACAATCTTGAGTCCTTTCCTAGATTATGACAACTTTATTCCCATTGAAAAGGGGTGATACTGTACATGTCAGAAATGAATGGTCACTGCAGTAGGCATGGTTCGAACTAGCATGGCATGCTGCATCTCCTGCGGGGCTTTCCTGATTCAGCCATTCCTGGAGTAATGGTGGTGGTTCTTGTCAGCCCAGGGAGCTGTCAGGAGGGGACTTGTCAATGCAGACTCGTCAGTTTCTCACTGTGCTACTATCTTGCCTGCCTCGAAATCCAGGGAGTTAAGTGTGTTATGCACAGGACAATGGTACTTTTATACAACACGTACTGGATACTGCTCTGTGAGCAGAGCTCCCGCAGAACAAGTACAAGAAAATAAACGCTGCTTTGTGACCACTTTCAAAAATTTACTTGGTTTTCCCAGTGACCAGTGCAAGTTCTACAATTGCCTCTCAAGGTCTCTTGAGAAGTCTAAATTAATAAATTGTGCTTATCAGAATGTTTAATAGAAATTATAGTAACTACAAATTTGCAGTATTTTTTAATTACCAAATTCCATGAAAAACATACTTCAAGCCTCTGGAGCTGGACATAAAAAGTATTGATGCTGCAGATATCAAGCTTTAGAAAACAAAAAAGAGAATGGCAAAGAAAAAAATTACTAATATAGCACTTTTTTAAAAAAGTGTAAAGTGCTATATAGATGTACAATGAAAACTAGACTAGCAAAGAACAGTACTCAATTTAGAAAGTGGTATCATTAAAATGTTTGAATATGCTACTGTTTCTTATTGGGTTATCATGCCTCTTCTGTGTGCTCTATAAGCTAAGACTCGTGCAGAAATACGTGATTCTGCTGTAGTGATTGTGTGAAAGGGGACAGGGATAAGTCTGAAAATTCAGCCACAATTTGGGCATTTCCTGATTTTGGCTGCCACAGTGTTTTTAATAGGTTTTTGTTTGACACTTATCTTGCCGTCAATGACTTTGTCACCCTGTAGAGTTAAAACACATCTTATGCCCCAAAACTGGAGACTTTCAGCAGGAGGGAGGAGGGTTGTCAGAGACTGGTCTGTTCCCATCAGATTTAGTGGAAACCCTGAGGGGTGCATATATTGATACAAAGTTCTGCTTGCTTTACCATGGAATTTGATATTGTGTTTTCTCTTTCCAAACCTACAGCTATGTGTTGTGAAAACCTCACTTGTTTTGTGGACTATGTACAGACTCTCTCCTGTATCCTGCGAAATGAGTTGGGTGTCAGTTCATACAATCTCACTGCAACGTGGTACGTCTCGGTAGGATGAGCAAAGTCCAGTTAGCAGGAGCCTCTACGTGGCCATAGCACAGTGGTGACCTTCTGTCCTCTTTGTTAGGTAGAAATCCTGTTCTTGCTGCCATGCTGTTTTTTCACTTGGTACTTGGCACTCCAATTACAAACTGACTTCTTCTCTAGCAAAGGACCCCTGGTTCCTGTCTCTGCCGACTGTGCTTCTTGCTGCTGACTGCTATGCTGACTCCAGCTTCCTTAGCATTGCCTTCTCTGCTGCATGCCATAACCTTGCCCTTTGCTGCTGTTAAAAGTGAACTATTACCTGTGTGCATTGGCAGTATTCACACAGATTGTCCAGTCCTATACGGCTGCTGTTCTGCCCCAGCAAGGAAGTGGATGCAGTCTTGGGCTGTGTAGCCCTGAGGAGCACCTTTCCTTTCCGGAAACACTTTCCTCTTTCTCTCAAAGATGCTAAGCTGAGCAATTAGAAGGGAAAAAAGAAATCTGTTTAAGTTCAAAGATAATTTTTTATTTGAACATGTTGATTTTTCATTTTAATAATTTCCTATGCCTGGTGGTTCAGCAACAAATTAATCCAACTACAGCATGTGATACATGTGAACTTGTTTGTTTTGGCTTTTTTAGGGTTCCTGAGGAAGATCCAGAAAATACTGTGGCTGCCTGCAGTCTCCTGCAATTGTCAAGGAACACCAGTCACACACAGTACATGTGCACTGTGGACATGACTGAACTCCTGGCAGATACCAAAGTCCAAGTGGATGTTACAGGGATAGCTGATAGGCAGCATGTACTTTCCAAAGACTTTTATTTGTCGGACAACAGTAAGTACAAAAATGGTGAATTTGATAAATACTGTCCGACTTTTTGCTGGGATAGTCTGGGCAAGGAGTGAGAGTTGCAACAAGCAGTGTGGGGCTATGTTTGCTGTACACTCATCTACATAAAGCACTGTGCTCTTATTGTTGCTATTATGCTTGAAGCTGGGCTTAGAGCTGGCTTGGTCTATGCTTTTCATGGGGAAATTAATTTTCCTCATGAAGCAGTAGGTGATAGATATCCACCTCAGACCAGTCTCTTACCTAGACTATGCAAGAGTTTGTTCTTGGCTGGATTCTAAAGGGCAGGAGGAATTGCTTTATTACAAATGTCACAAATCACAGAATCCTTAGAATGGTTTGGGTTGGGAGGGACCTTAAAGATCATTAAGCTCCAACCCTCTGCCATGGGCAGAGACACCTTCCACTAGACCAGGCTGCTCCAAGCCCCATTCAACCTGGCCTTGGACACTTCCAGAGATGGGGCAGCCACAGTTTCTCTGGGCAACCTGTGCTAGTTCCTCACCACCCTCACAGCCAAGAATTTCTCCCTGATATCCCATCTAATCCTGTCCTCTGTCAGTGTGAAGCCATTTCCTCTTGTCCTATCACTACATGCCCTTGTCAAAAGTCTTTCTCCAGCTCTCTTGTAATATCCAAGGAGCTATAGGCTCCCAAAAGACTTTTGCAGTGGACACCTGAACCAACAGGACATTATTTTGCGTGGCGCAAGGTGTCCCAGATGTACTGGATGTGGCAGTTCCCCTTTCTGGGGCAATTCCTCATCATTTCTCCTGCACGACACGAAGGCTGAATGCAATCATGTAGATGACTTGGTAGAATGTTGGTATTCTGGGTTGTGTAGCAAACTGTGAAGAAAAGGGGTGGTTAGCCAGGCAGGTGAGTACCACGGAGACGTAGGGAAAAGGATTTTTTCTATTTGGCTTCTTCTGAAATTAAACTTTACTTGAGAAATGTCATCTTTTTGACAAATGCCATAAAATTTCAGGAAGCCTCCTTGCTCCCACTTACAGACTAGAGATTGGGTAGTGATGCATGTCTCCTAGACATCCTCATCCAAAGGCATCATAGCTCAGTGGTAGGCCCTGCAGACTGCTGGAGTTTTGCATTACTGCTTTTCAATACACAAACACTCCCTGCAGGGATACAAAAGCTTGCTTTTTGGGCACTTGGGACACGGAATTGCAGTGGTTTTATGCAGTGTCCCCTAGCCTCAGCTTTTCCTCATGACTCTGTTACATTTTGCGAGTGATCATGACTACACAGTTTTTATGTCATGAGAAGAATAAGGTGCTCTACATTTTACATCTCCCACGAGTTTATTAGCACTGTGTACTCTTTCCTGCTCCTTAGGCAATGAGGAGGTTCAGAGACAAGCAGAATATATATTCCGAGAAACATGGTCCTGACTTCATTATGCTGCTCGCATGTGAGGTTCTGTGCATGGCTGAGGGCAGGAAGTCTGTGGATGTTCTCTGGTGTAGGAAGGCCCACCACTGCCAGGGCAGCTTGGTTCCCTACTCACTCTGCATTGCTGATACCATGCTGGGGCATCTCTTAACTGTAGTAATCTTATGAAATGTAACACCATCCTTTCTTCCAGTCAAACCACAGCCTCCATTCAACCTGACCGCTTTGTTCTCAGAGGGTTACAATATTTCTTGGGAAACAATCTACCAGAACTCTTCCTTCTACTTTTTGAATGAGGAGCTGGAATATCAGCTGCGTTACAAAAGAAGAACTGACACCTGGGAGGTAAGTGAGATGTCCATTTACCATCAAGTAGGATGTACCAGAAAAAGAGGAAGCCAGCACAACCAGGACAGTAGCACTGGTGTGGAAGAAGGGTTTTCATGGTTTAGACAAAATGTCTGTCTGCTTGACAGGACTGAAAACAGGCAAACCCAAAAATTAACTGAGAAACAGAAGCTGTGTGAGCAGTACTAGATCCTGTGAGAAAGGCTGACATTTGATTCTTATGCTGTCCTGCATGGAAGGCTCCCCCAGGATTGCATGCAGCCGCTGACCAGTCAGAGCATGGCCTTGCAGAAAAAACGTGAAAGCAGAAGAGGTTACTTTGCAGGCATCCTCACTATGCAGTAGGGGGAGCAAAGTAAGAGCAGTCACTCTAGTGTTTGGTGTTTAATCATTTACAGACTCAGAAGACTAAAGCTGTTCATGAAGATAAACGGACACTGGTGATCCTGCCATGGGAACTACAGGCGAACACTGAGTACGAGTTCCAAGTGAGAGCTAAACCCCGGGAAGACAGTGGCTATGGTGGTTTTTGGAGTGAATGGAGCTCTCCGCTGTCATTGAAAACCAGCCCTGCCGGTACATGCTGCCAGATCTCCTTGCCCTTTCAATTAGTCCAGTGTCAGAGAATGCTTTCAGAAATTTAATAAAATCTAATTAATTAGAACAAATTTTAAACAGTCCAGTAAAGAGAGGTATGGTTATCTTCCTTACTGGTTATGCGAACCCGAGGCCTGGGCTGTCAGTATTGACATTCTCACTGTGTGACAAATGAAGAGCGTTTGGTGGGGTTGGCTTTACATTTGGGTGCCAATTGCAGGAGTGCAGCCTCTAGCTTCCTTTTCAGTGTCAAATGTCCAGGGTCCTGCTTGCATCTTTCAGAAATGGGGGAGATCTCCTCTACTGGGTCTTAGTGTTATTTTCAGCTGAGGGGAGGGGGATCCTGCTCTCAAACCTGAGTTCTGTGCCTGGACTCTGATGTTTGATCACGCTGGGCATGGGTGTTTTGTTTGGTAGCCACCACTCTGCAGGGAGTTCACAGTACTTTATACACAGAACTACACTGATGCTTATCATGGTGGAACACAGGCTATGAAAATAAGGAGCCTTTGTTCCAGTAGAGCAGGTGCAAAATGACTGTGGTCAACGCCAGCAGCATGTGCTGAGCTTCCCTGCTCTTACTCATCTGCAGCTTGAAGTATGACAGGGTTTACCTGGTGCTGTGGCAGCAGGGCCAGGCTCCATTTGCTAAGGGATAGCTGAGTTCTGGATCTCAAAGGTGCCCCTTTTCATCACAGGTGGAGAGCAGCCATGAAGCAGTCATCTAGTCAACGCCTGTCTCTAATCAGCTGCACCCTTTCACTTCACAGATCTGTGGAGGTGTCCCTAAACCAGAGTCAGAAATAACAGGGGTCTTTGTAGCAAGGAACCATCCTGCCCTAAGTGTGTTGGTTGTCTATCTGTGGTGCAGTCAGGTCATAGGGCAGCTGATGTACTGCTCCTTTCATTGATGCAGTCTTCTCTGAGCATCCTCAATCAGACCTGTCTGCAGTACTGGAGCCCAGGTGACAGCCTCCATATCCCTATGAAAGAATCTAGGATAGAAATTAAGGGTGTCTCATAGAATCATTTACGTTGGAAAAGGCCTCCAAGATCATCAGGTCCAACCTTGGATCGATCGTCTCTTTATCAACTAGACCATAGTAGTAAGTGCCATGTCCAGTCTCTTGAACACCTCCAAGGACAGTGACTCCACCACCTCCTTGGGCAGCCCATTCCAATGCCTGACAACTCTTTCTGTTCCAAACACCCTTTTCTCCTCACCATCTCCTGGTTATTGACCAGGGCATAAATACACGGTGAGCCTGAATGACCTTGTCTCTTTCTTCAGCAGTGACACAGACAGCAGGCATGGAATGGCTATTGCTGTTTGGTATTGTTGTGGCAATCATGGCCTCAATCACAACCCTTCTGGCCAAACAGCAGAGGTAAGAATGCTTCAGGAAGTGGGAGTTAATGCTTTTATTCTATCTTGGTAAAGATGGGATGTTCACATGCATCCTTCCTTGAGTCTTGTGTATTTATGAGTGGGCAGCTATGGGCCTATGAGGGACAGCCAAGTATGGTCTCTAGCTGATGTACTGCCAGGAGTGACCTGCTTTTCTCTGGGACTCTGCTGCCATTGATCTGGCTGGGACAAGACGGTGCCACATGGGGTTGAAGCAAGGGCCACACAGCCTCCTGAGCTGTTGTCCTGGTCTTGTCTGTGCTCTGCTGTTGCCAGATAGAGCAGTAGCCAGAGCTAGCCTGCCCCTTTCCAAAGCTGACATAGGTCCCTCAATGCTGGCTGGAAGCCTCTGTCCCTCTCAGAGGCTTCTCATGCCCTTGAAGAGATATGGGGTGCTGAAATGGAGAAGGGCTGGGCTGGTGCAGCAATAGAGCTGACACAGCCTGGGTCCACAGCTGAATTGCATAGCGTAGAGTTCTGGCCTGCAGACCACAAACCAGCCTAGCCTCAGTGGAAAGTGCATTTCTGGCATTTGGTGCTTTTCCAGGAAGGAAAAAAATGGAACGTCTTTCCTTTGTGTGAATATTTGTGTGCAAGTGCTGAGGCTTCACCTCCAGTGAGGTTCACAAGAAGGGCCATTAGATGGCTCTGGCAGCACAAGACACCCTTGGAACCTCAGCCACTTGCTAACTCTCAAGGCTGGGCAGGTGATTCCAGTTGCTTGAAATGGATCTGGAGATGCCTTGCTTTGCATCTGTAATGTGTGCTTAACCCCAAAGCCTTTCTCTTTTCTCTTCCAGCTTGTGGAAGAAGATGGCTTGCATACCAGACCCTGCTCCCTTTTTCAAACCTCTTTACATGGCTCATAACGGAGATTTTAAGGTATAAATGGGCTACACAAGCGAGTGGACTTGTGTAGAGTCCACTAATTGCAGACTAAAAGGCCACCATGCTATCCTGGGCAAGGGATTCTCATTAGGGCAGTAGATAGGGAAATCTGTCTCAAAAGAATGCCAAACATCTCCAAATATAAGAACCATAGCTTTCCAGTAACTGTTTGGTGCCATGAAGGCCTTTAATTTACCTCTGTACTCCTTATTCTCTGTAAGTTCTGCCTCAGTGTGTGAGCTGAGTTCACGTGGTTTGTGAAGCCTGGGATCCTGACGGGAGTGTCAGAGAAAACTGCAAAGCCATGCAAACCTCTCAGAGCTAATTATTTTCGATTACTTCAGTTAGTGCTCCTGCAGTTGCCTGTGTCTCATAATAATATAACACTGATACATATAATATGTATATTATAATATACCACTGTTATATTGGAGGCGTCAATGATTTTAGAGTTTGATTTTGCCTCTAAAAGCATAAGAACTTTGGTTATTTCTGTAGAACCTCAAACCTTGTGATGCTAACCTCTCTCTCCCTGTGTGTCCTTTTCTGCAGAAGTGGGTTGGTGCACCCCATATGAAAATGACCTTTGATTTCTTTGAATGGGGAATAGTCCTTCCAGAAGCCTTAGAAGTTTACACCGCGCATCCTTCTAACAGCACCCCACAGGAAGAGCTGCATGAGCTGAGAAAGAATCTGCCTTGCAAGCCCTGTGTGTCTTGCCTGACTGCCCCAGGTCAAGATAGCCAGTCCCTGTGGTGTAGTGTAAACAGCAGTGGTGGGACTGAGGACCAGTCATATGGGCACTTGTCAATTGATACAGTGACTGTGGCTGATGAATTTACATCTTGTAACTGCCAGTGCAGCTGTAACCATGTGTACAGGGAACATGAGCATACCAGCAAGGAAGATGATAGTGCTGGAGAACCTGCTTACCCTAAGGTTAACATTGATGAGGAAGACAGGAGGATATCCAGCAACTTACATTTGGCCAATCTGAGCACACAGGACAAAATACTTGCTTCAGGCTCTGTGTCCACAGACCACCTGAGGAGCACAAGTGTTCCAGTCAACCAGCAAGGAGAAAGGGGAGTGGAAGGAGGGGCGGGGAGCATCCTAGAAGCCCTTTGCTTGCAGCCTCATCAGTGGGATTTGGAAAATTCAGGTTCTCTACCTTCTCCTGATGGTGAAAGTGTTTCTTACAGTGAAGGCGCCTATGACTTCTTCCCTCACAATACAAGGCCTGGTGACAGTTATCCCTTGATCTGTGTAGATTTGGACACTATTGACAGTGGCTTTGTGGACTCAGACTGTGGAAGTCCAGTTGACTGTGAATTTGGGCAAAACAGTCAGACCATTTGTGGGCCCATCCCTCTTGAGCAGGAGGGGCAAGACTTTCCACGGAGCTACGTCAAGCAATGGGTCTCCTGTCGCTCTGACAGCCCTGTAAGTGAGACACAGACAAGCAAAGGCCTTTGATGTTGCCTGGATGAGTGTGGGGCCTTTTCCATAGTGTGCCGGGAGCAAAAAGTTAGCAAAATTTGGAAGGCAAACAAAGTTTACTTTGTGTAATCTCTACTGCATAAACTGAAGCCTGCTAGGTCCACAGAAATATGCCTACTTCTATTGCCACTTACCCTATTAATGTCTCAAATTTGTTGTGACTGATTGTTCCTGGGTTTTATCAGGTTTTGCGTTTTTTTAGAATCATAGATCAACCCTCCTTTATAATGTCAAAAAAACCCAACTGTACCTTGAAAATTATCCTTTGGCTTATGTAGATATGCAAAATTTTTTGTGGTAACCTTATAAAGAATACAGAACTTATAATTATTTTCCCTGGTATTCTCACATGACTTGAGAGTTTGGCTGTACACAGAACCTTAGAAACATAACCCATGGCAAGCATGTTTGCTACATTAAAGTTCCCTTACCCTTTACAAACAACATGTGATGTTACTTTTCCTTCTACTGTCTTTGGCTCTTTAAACTCAGGTGTAGTAGTTCGTTAATTAGAGTGTTCCAGACCTGTCCATGGGAATCAAAACCAATTCTTAGGTGATCATTGCAGAAATGCGTGTACTAGAGACCAAGCACAACTCAGGTTTCAGAAAGACTTTGCCTTTCCAGGTGGAGTCTGCAGATGAAAAGTCTTCAAAACATATATAATTCTAAACAAACTCTCGCTACAAGGCTTTTCTGTTGAGTCAGATTCACTCCCTGCACTTTTCAAGCATGTTAATTGAGCAGCTTTTAGAATTATGCCAAAATTATTGAAACGTTGTCCTACCCGGATATGCCTGCCACGTCTGCCTTGGACTTGCTCTGCTGCAGTTAACAGGTCAGTAACACAAATTTTGAGCGATTTCTGCTAGCTAATAAAGCCAAATATGAAACTTTACTGTAACCGTGAATGTGTTTTTCTCTCTGACATTCTGTATCTGATTTGTTCAGGATAATTGTCTTAAAAAGTCACTGTAATACTGAAATTGAACGTGAAGACCTTCATCTTGCATCGGCATCGTGCTACTAACCCATAGGCTGCTTGGTCCAGAAGGTCATACCTTGAGAGAACCTTTGTGGTGAATGATGCATGTTTCCAGTTGTAATATTCTGTTGCTGCTGTGATACCAATAAACTCCCTTCCCTGCCCCCCTTCTCTTACCTGAGACTATAGGCAACCCTACAGCCTCCTAGAGGGCACTGTAGTAAAGAGAAGCTGTTTCCTTCATAGGTGAGTGCTGGGACAGTATTGCATTGCATCCACATCCTCAGGTTTGATTGTTCAGATCTGCCATGATATCTGCTATGTTGATTTTGGACCTACAGGACTTAGTTTTGCCCATGTTGTTACTATTCCCTCAATACATCCCCTTGCTCAGCGGCTTCCTAAGAGATATTAGCTTCTTTAGTTTCTTCCCTCCTTATTTTCCATTTTTCTTGTCATCTGCTGTGATAAGTCATGGGAGGTGTTGTCTTCATGTGCTGATGTATCCTCCCTGCTGCACTACTGGTCCCTCATATGCCCTCCACAAGGCAGCAGAGGATCATCCCAAGTCCACTGCCCTGATGAGTTGACTGCCCCACGCTGTCCTACAAGGGCTGCTTGCATCGTGATCATGGTGATGCAAATGTGTATTGGGCAGAAGCATTTCCGATGGTCTCAATAGGGTCTTCTGCAGCTTCGTCTCGCAGCTATTTTCACTTCAAAAACTACACTGTGGTAAGTGACCCCAGGCCGCTTAAGGGAGAAGCTCGCTTGTTTTTCTGGGGCCCTTTACATCTCAGTCCTTTGTGCTCTTTGTTTCCGTTTGTATTGATGGCCCCAGAACTGCTGAAGGAGCTGTTTCTGTTCTTGGAACACTCTCTGGCTGTACATCTGATAGAAGTGGTGGTTTGGTGTTATGTTGGGCTGGAAGTTATCTCTGTTCACCCTAGGAGGCAGACTTCATGAACAAGTGTGTGGCACAAGGGTATTAAAATAAGGGAAGTTGTTCCCTTTGAAGCAAGCTGTAACAATTAAACTTTTGGTCAGTGAGTTGTCACTGTGTTTGTGGAGGGGTTTGGGTGGGGGATTTTCAGTGCCACTTTAGGAGCAAACTGCAAATGTCCCTGATCTAGCAGTTCTAATTTGGAAATTTTTTTCCCCCAGGAATGATAGGGTCAAAAAGCAGGTACTGGGAGAAGCATCACAATCCATTCTGATGTACCAGTGTGGAAATGTCCATCTCCATTTCTGCATAGCCCCTGCCTCCCTGTCTCTTGGCCCCAGAAGCTCATACTGTTATTGCCTGTCCTTTGACTGCTTCTCTTTCTGTTCTCTGGCACTAGACCCATGTACAGGACCGACTTGATGCCTACTGGCTGTAACACTGCCATTGCATCATTGCAGCTGGGCATGGGAAGATCTGTTCCTTATACACTCTAGGACTAGGACATGGAAGCACTGCAATACTTGTTTGCCTTTGCTTCCAGAGCTGCCCTTTGAGCACAGTGCAGCAAGTGGCTGTGGAAGAAGTACAGGGCAGGGCAGCTCAGGGGTGCTGCGGGGGTCTGAGCACAGTTGGGCACAGGTCTTGGTCGGAAGCAGTTTAGCCCCACATCCAGACAGGGCTAGGGAATGGCTTTAGGTCGCTTAGAAAGCTCTTTTGTTGGCCTATTTATATAAAAGTTGCAAGCAGATACTTTTCTGTTCAGCAAATTACTTGGCCTTTTAAATGTTAACCCTTTAGCAGAAATTCCTGTTTCTCCATGACTAATGAGAAATTACATATATAGTTACTTTAAGTCAATCTGATAATCGGAGTAGTTTTTCATTGGTTCTTGAGATTATCTTTAAAATCAGGCACAGTAAGTTCTGCTTTATTATGCCACTGCTGCTACTGCCTGATATCAAACCACACAGCCTAAACTATCAAGGGACAGAAGCAGTGTGAAAAGTGACGTTTCTTTTGAGCTGGTAAGACAGTTTAACGTATTTCTGTTCTATGCATTCCAGTATGTAATGTTAGGGGACATCTACTGAGCTAAAATATTGAAAAATATTTCCTTTATCTAAATGTGGAATTCTATATTGTTTCTTGAACTAGGAACCTAGAACAAAAGAATGACGAGAAGTCTTTGCACTTTTGTTCTGATAGTTTGCTGAGCACAAAACAACACAATTGCATTAATTCTGATGGATTGTGCTTGAAAGAAGGACCATCTTGAACAAGGTACTCCCCTCTGACTTCAAGAGATGAATGTAAAGGAATCCAGCCAAAATAGTCCTCAGCATTTGGGACTTTGCAGACATAAATATACTTTTTTAACGTATGTGTGTATGTATAAGTGTGTGTATGAATATTGCTTTATTGCAGTCATCCTTTGTAGTAGCTTTTTTTCTGGGATCCAAGTATATCAAATCTAAAAGTACATGGCTGTTTGTGGGCATCAAATTGTTGGGGAAACGGCTGTCCAAGGATGAAGAGAGAAAAAGGCTGGTTATATGGGGTTTTCTCTGATTATCTAGGCAGATAAGAAAATCCAACTACTTTTTCCTTATTCCCCAGGATAAGTCGCGTGTGAGCCTGTTGTGCGGATTTGATGTGCTTCTGTCAGACATGTGCTTAGAGGCCTAGGTATTCAGAAGGTAGATAATGTATCACTAATTTTTCTTAAAGGACCTACAAAAATCTTTTCTTATAGGCGGGGATGATTGTTTACAATGGGTACCCCTCCAGTTACGTGTAGTAGCATAACAGATTGCTCTGGAGAGTCTGCACTTTGGTTAATCTTAACGGATGAAGGGGTGTACCTTTTGGTACAGACATGCTATTGCCTGTCACTGTTTTACTTTATAGGTGCCAGTCAGTGTCCCACCTTTCTGTAGTGCCTCTTGGTGCTGCCTCTGGAAGAGATGTAAGCAAAGGAAGGGATTATGGTCAAGGGAGAGGCAGGTCATTTATGACTAGTTGCTAAGATGTAAGGAACAGAAACTGAGTGTTCGAGCATCCAGATCCGCTGTGTCTGCTCCCACTGTGGACCAGTCATTGTAGCATAGAATCCTGGAACGGCTTTGGTTGGAAGGGATCTTCAAC
Source organism: Platysteira castanea (assembly GCA_013397175.1). Taxonomy (NCBI): domain Eukaryota; kingdom Metazoa; phylum Chordata; class Aves; order Passeriformes; genus Platysteira; species Platysteira castanea. Next base: position 603,064 of record VYXC01005488.1, read on the forward strand.
CCCTCTGCCATGGGCAGTAACACCTTCTGCTAGACCAGGTTGCTCCAAGCCCCACCCAACCTGTCCTGGAACACCTCCAGGGATGGGGTAGGGATGTCTTTTCTGGACAACCTGTGCCAGTGTCTCATTGCCCTCACAGGGAAAAATTTCTGCCAAGTACCCCATGTAACCCTGCCCTCTGCTTGTTGGAAGCCATTCCCCCTTGTCCCATCACTACATGCCCATCTTCAGCTTTCTTATAGCTCTTTCACATACTGGAAGTGGCTCTAAATTCTCCCTGGAGCCTTCTCTTCTCCAAGTGGAATAAGCCCAGCTCTCTCATCCTGTCTCCATAGCAGACGGGCTCCAGTTCTCTGATGATCTTTGTGGCCTCCTCCAGACTTGCTCTAGCAACTCCATGTCCTTCTTACATTGAGGACCCCAGAACTGGACACAATACTGCAAGTGGAGGTCTCACTGGAGCAGAGTAGAGAGGTAGAATCCCCTCCCTTAACCTCCTGGTCATACTGCTTTACATGCAGCCCAGGATATGACAGGCTTTCTGGGCTGCAAACATGCACTGCTAGATCGTGTCAAGTGTCTTGTCAAGATCAGTATCTTGCTCTGGGAGTGAGAACGAGCAAAATACAATTTGAAAGGGTCCAGAGCCACTGGCAAATCAGTCTGAAGTTTCTGACTTCCTTTAAGATTTAGGTGAGCATACAAAACCATGTAAATGAGCTGCAACAAGAAAAAACTACCCTGATTAAGCAATATACTTTTATATAAAAGTTGATGTCAGAAGTGGAATAAAACCTAGGACTCCTGGCTCTCTGGTGTGGTCTGGCATATAATATCACATGTATCAAAGGATACCCAAGCATGTTGAAGAATCTTATGCACACATCTCCTCATGAAATCCTTGCTCATGCTCTTCTATGATACTCCATGTTTTATCAGGTCTTTGTAAAACTGATCTTACTTGCAGTCACCCAAAACTCAGAGCCGCAAAGACCTCTTTTTTGGGTCCATCCCTTTGAGCCCATTACTTCTATCTATACAATTCTTCTCTCTATCTCCTCAAGCATAAGCTTATTGTCTCCACTTTTAAAGTCACTGACAGTCTTTTCTTGTCCTCTTGTCATCTCTCACTTCCCCATCTATAAGTTAACTCTATGATGTCACCTTCCACCTCCCACCAGACCATTAAATCCACTTCTAATCATCCTCCATGCTACTGCTTACACATTGAAGGCACTGCTTACAATTCTCTTGGGCTACATCAACCTCATTTTTCAAGTCTTCCTGTAAACCTCTGCTTTACAGAGTTTCTAAAACCTAGATGATATCTAGCTTACCCACATGCTGAGACTGTGTTGTCAACTGCTTGTACTACTTCCCCTCTCAGTGGTATCTGTCAAATAATTTATTTTACCTTACAAATTCTTATAAGAAAATGTTATCTTTTTATTGTGTGTTCAACTAGACCCCAAATCTGGGGGTTAACAGATTTAGCAATAACAGTCAATCATCTGCCTTTCTGTTAATAAGCAGTTCAGAGCATTTGGAAAATCTGTGTTGTACAAATTCTTGCTAAAATTACTTAAAATTGCTTTTGGGAAGTGGAGGCTAGAACCACAGGAGGGATGGGGAAAGGCACAGCTGCAAAGCCTCATTTCCTTGAGCAGTTAACAGGCAGAATTCCGCCCTGGAAACATACAGAAAGGATGGAAACACCATCGCAAACAGCTTGAGACCACCTTAGAAATCAAGGTCACTACCGCCTCCTGGTGCTGATGGACTGCTGGCAGCATACCTGGTGTATCATTTCAGGGCACCATCTCAGACATTTTGTCTCTTTCCTGCAGAGTGAAGGTGGTGCTCCCTTCTTGACACTAGTTCTCATATGGCTTTTCTGCCTTCACCCACAACTTTGCAGTGTTGCAGAAACTGGACATTAGAACACAAGAAAGCAGCAAGCAGTCTGGCCTTCAAGATATCTGGCTAAGAAGTTGATTTGTCTTCCACTGCTAGCAGCTGCTGTAATTGCACCCATGCTGCTAGTACTGGGCTTCCATCTGAGCCAATAGGATTTTTAATTTTTTTAAAGATACCTAACCAAGATTTATAGACTATAGATCTTATATATGTTTAGGCAAGAGGTTTCAGCAATAAAGAGAGTTCCCCTTTGTGCAAATTCTTCACTTTGTTTCTGCCTAATTATATCTACCTTCGGTGTCCAACTACTGGATTCTTTCCATCTTTTTCTTGTAGATTAAGAAAAGAAAATACTTTTCTCCTACCTGAAATCATCTTGTCATGGCTGGTGTGAAATGACTACTTAGCTTTTCCTTTGGTTAAGTTAAAGAGATTCACTTGGTCTTTAATTGTTGATTTCTGAGTAAAGTTCCCCAGGACTGAATCATTCTTATAGACCTTTTCAGAACCATTTTCATATTGACAGCAATTTTTTGTTTAAAGTGTTGATTCCAACAGAAGAAACTAATTAATGGTGTTACAAATGCTACATGTAGCTGCAATAACTTTTCTTTTAATTGATACATATCAACAGTCTGTATGTTAGCTTGTCTAATTGCATTAATGTACTGCAGAATCTCATTCAGCTGGTTATGTGCTGTTTCCTGAAATTATTTTCTGCTAAGTCTCTCAGAATTCAGTGTTCCATGACCTACTTATGACTAACATTTATGGCTTCTAACACAAAAATGTGCATTTAAACATGCTGTATTTGTTTCCAGGTGAGCTAGAGAGCCAGAAATATCTAACACATTTCAAACATTGCAGAACTGAACAAACAACTTCTTGCGTGGGAGTGGGGGGACCCTATCAAATTAGTAGCGATTACCTGGAAACATTCTGTCCTGGTTTAGTTATCTTGACCTAAGTTTGTTTATTTGTTTGTGTGCCTAAACAAGTTCTGTAAGCACATGTGTAATTCTACTTAATGCAGCTCTCTCTATTTCATATTTAGTCAGTATTACTGTATTTATCAAAGGGATCATAAGCAAACCTGATTAGAATGATAAGCAGGAGAGACTTCCCAGCCTCCCTCAGCTAAAATCAGCTAATAGTGACGCTTCCTCTCGACAACCCCCACTCTGAAGAAAGTCTGCAGCAAAACAGGATATTTATGAAAAACCTGTAAATGAAGAGGTGGTGAAGTAAAAGCCAAAAATATTCCTTTTCTCTTGATCAGTTTCTGAAACATCATAATTATTTTGCAATTTAATTCAGACAAGGGACACTATGGGCAGGCATAATCACATGCAAGAAGTTATACGTGGATGCTGCTGTCTAGCTTTGTGAAATTCATGACTGGAAGGATATTCTTGGTCGTGGATCAGATCATTTAATCTCTTCAGTGAGAAAATCCTAATGATTATTATTAATCCTAATGATTATATCACAGTCATTGCTAAGCATAGGCTTTTTCTTGCTCACTTCTATTCAAGACTTCTTCAGGCTCTTTGTTGGTTAGAAGTCACAATCTTATTCTACAGCCAGGCTACATCTGCTTGGTCCTGTGCTACTGCTGTGCTTATTGTTTCTCCTGTCCTGACACTCTTTCCCTTTTCCCCAGGTTCTTCTGAAAGAGAGATCATCATCTCTGGCAAGTTTTGTTTGGTTTTTTTTNACTGTTTTTGTTTATACTGCTTAGTGGTCTCTGTCTACAAACTCACTCCAAGTTTTCTGAGTTTCAGGCTCCTGGAGCAGCACTCTCTTTGCAGTGGTGCTGGGCTCATTTGCTGTGTTCAGGTAACAGCAAATAATGCAAACTGGAAACATCTTTTTAAAACACCACATATTGCTGAGAGGATCAGGTCCATATTCTTAATATTAAATGTTGCCATAAAATTATAAAATCAGAAACTTCTAGTGAAAACGTATAATTTTATATTAAAACTTCACCAGAGTTTTATTCTCATGCAGAGAATGGAATTTTTGGTTAAAAAGAAAGAGAGTGAGCCCAGCATAACTTTGTAGAGACGTAGTGTTCCATACTGCAGAAGATACACTTCAAACATCCTTGCATAAAACCCTTCAGTGAACTGGGGTAATAACTAGGCCCTAAGTATTCTATATCTCCCAATAAGTGCCAGTAAGTCTATGTTTATTTTCTGAATATGCAGAAATAACATTGCTCCAGGGGGCCTCTGAGCTGCAAATGTCTGGAGGCTGAGAATGCCCAGAGACAAACATGCTCTATTGCTGTGATTCTCTCTAAGCATCTGGTTTTGACTATGGTCAGAAACAGGATTTGGGGAAGTGTGAACATTGGTTCCAACCCACTGTGGCTCTCTACTGCTCTTCAATTGTCATAAATCAGATGATAAAAATGCAGGAAGAAGGAAAGATAGAACACCCACACCTTCTCCCACCCTCAATCAAATTGTAGAAACTGCCTTTCAGGCACCTGGTGCTTTAGTGCAAAGTACTATTTATTGCCACGAGAAGAACAGTTCCTATAGAAGAAATTATATAGCTGGGTTGGTGCCCTCTCTGACAGATTCAGGATCAGCTTTTGTCAGGCAGGCAGAAGCATCCAGCTAACGCTTCAACCCGTTGGTAGAAATACCGATAAAACTGCTCTTAACGATTATTCTGTTTTAGATACTATCTGGAATGGGAGGAGTTGTGTGGCAGTTGGGCCTCCAGCTGTGCATTGCTGCTGCGCTGACCTTTGGTGGAGGAAGAGGTAAGAGGAGATCTGGAATAGGTCCACCGTACAAAGACAGGTGCTCATTTTCCATTCACAGACCCTTCAGTATGCAGCCCAAGATCGTGTGACTGCCCTTTCCCAGGTCCCAGGAACCAGTACAGCTGGCTGGCAATGTCAGGCTTAGGGGACTGAGCACATACTGGACAAGCTGGGCACCAGAAAAAGTGTAGCCACTGCCCAAGGTCCCTGCTCTAAGATCTTACATTCATCTCAAGCAGTGAAGTGTGTTACAATAGAGTAAGAACATGATGAGGAAGATGAGATGCAGTGTCAGCAAAGGAAGTACTAGCAAGTAATGCATTTATTTGATGTACTGAGCACAGCATCATCCAGTGATACATGAATCCAGTTCTGGTCTCCTTCCTCTGCAGAGCTCTCTGGCAGCCTGAGCTGCCTGAATAACTACGTGACTACTGTGAGCTGTGTGTGGGTAACGGAGAAGCCCGTGGGTGATGGACCTTTCCACCTGCACTTCACCAAGTAAGAGCTGCGCAAGAGCTGTCTATGGCAGCCCCAGCCCTGGCATGAGCAGGAGAAGCAAGAGATGGAGCCCAGCTGTGGGCTTTGCTCCCTCCATAGCAGACCTGTGGCACAGCTAGTTCTGCCACCCCATCACCCGAGACTTGGGCTGTATTAGAAGCTGCTCTCTTTTGTGGTCCTGCAGCCTCAGGGGCTGCTCCAAAGGTCCAGCACATATGGCTGCATGATCTCCTGTCAGCTGCGGGCTCTCCATCTGTTCAGTGAACCCTTCTGGCAGGCATCTCAGTGCAGAGAACACTCCCTTTCCAGCCTCTGGTCCTCACGACCTGGGAACTTCCAGAGCTCTGGAAGTTCTACATAGAGCTGCCTAATCAACTTCTAATAATTTATTTTCTTTTGGCCTAGAAATTAAACACCTAATGGTTTAATCTATATTAGCAAATATATAAACACAAGTACAGTGAGTTATAAGCTTTAATAAGAGATTTAGAATATTATCTGAATAGTTTTTCCTCTAATAGAAGAAATCAGGTAAATAGTTTCCTAACTGATAGGATAATTTAAGGTGAATATGTTTAGGTTATGTAGTAACAGTGTCTTGACCACCAGTAACTATTAAACAAGGATAAGCCACTCTGACATTAGATGCTTCATATTCTGCTACAGTTAAGTAAAAAATACCCTAACTCTTACTAATAGTGGATTTTATACTCTTATTAATATGGAAAGATGGGCAAGCTGATAAACTGTTATCTCCTAGTTTCCTGCAGGTTCACATGCAATGTGAAAAAATTGCTAATAAATGGCTAAACCACATAAAGACAAAACTTCCAACACGTTTTGTTGTCAGTACTGGTTTGTTTGTAGTGAAAGAGGACTTAATGTACAGCTCATTGTTACCTCTGTGCTAGGCACTTGTAACCAACTGTCCATCCACTCCTTCCCCCCTACCCATCTGCTCTCCTGCAGTGACAGCAGCCCTCTCACTTTCAGAGGGAGCAGGGAACAGCTACTGGTGGTATGTGCAACTCCTGTGAGATCTGGTGCTCTCAGCAGTAAGGTTATGAAGGTGCCTCCCTCCCTATCCAGCCCTGCCATCCCGCCAGCTTTTGGATTGCTGGTTTGCTTGCTGTCTGTACTAAAGAGGTTCACAGTCTTCCAGAGTGTGGTGCTGTGCTAAGCTGCCACACATCCATAAACTGAAAAGCACTTAATTGCATGACTTAAAAGAAACTTTCAGCCTTTTTATTCTTCTAGCCTCTGGTCAAAGGGCCACAACGCCAGCTGCAAACTGACGGCCACAGAGAGCACGCAGAATCAGTATCACTGCACAATTCACTTAGCCAGCCAGATCTTGGAAACAGATGGTTATAGAGTCTCTCTCCAAGGAAACGTCTTTGGACGTAATCACACATACATGACCTTTCCAGAGTACAATCCCCGTAAACACAGTAAGTATGAACCAGGGCAGCTGTGAGCTGAGGCTCTGCCCAGAAGCTTCAGGATAGGTCTGATATGCTGCCTAACAAACAATGTCAGAATGTAACAAAGATAGCAATTGAAAACAATGAAAACAAGCAAGACTGTCCATCCCCAGAGTGCACTGTGTGAACTGCACCAGTAAGGATGCAGTCACTGAGTCTCTCCAACCTGACTTTTCCCAGACTTCAGAGAGGGCTGGCTCTGGAGCACCATTCAAGAATACTTCTCATCTGCATCATGTTTTCTTGTGCCCTGGGTAATTTGCAATTGGATTGCCTCAATTCTTTGTTTGTTTTGTTGTTTTTTTCCCCCTAAGAATCTATGTAATGAGGACTCATGGATTTAACTGAATGTCCCATGGCCAGGTACTAGAGAAATGCTCAAAACCTGTCCATATTAGTGGTATGTTGTAAGGGCAGAACGTGATATCCAGAGAGGTTCTTGGCTTGCAAGATTAACCCTAAGGTCTACTGGAGTTATCATTAATTAATGTCAGATCTGTAGCTGTTCTGATCCTGTAAGCTAACTTGGTCTACTGCTAGTGCTAGTATCCCTCTTTAGACCCAGCTTTATCTTTCGTGACTTCAGTCACCCTAATGCCATACATTTTCTTTTGTGGTGTCCCAAATACTGTGAAAAAAATCCCGCCTCCTCTATTTGCAGTAAAACTTGATCCACCTTTGAACATCCAGAGCAATGCCACTGCCAGCAAGTGCCAGATATGGTGGAGTGTGTGGAATGTGCCTTGGTACCTCGCTGAAATTCTTCAATATGAGTTGCAGTATAAGGAGTACAGCATGTCCTGGGAGGTAACTGGATGAGGCATACAGTGATCCTGCCTTGTTCTTTGGGTACAACGGCCTTGCCACTCAGCTCAGGGCTCTCCACTAGCTGACTTAAGCTGGCCTTTCTGGTTTCCTATATTAAGGCTGAGAGATTTTACATAAAACATCAATAATGAAGTTCAATAACCCTTCTTCTCATGAGCCATGAAGAAGTCATCCATCATCATGCAGGCCCTCTTCTAGCATCTAAGAAAAGGAAATCTGGAAAAGAAAAGGGAAAAAAACAACAAAAAAAGAGTATTTAAAAGACCATCCTTTCGCCCAGCCTCATTAACAGCAATGCTTTGTAATACTTGGCAGGTTGCATTGAACAAGACACTACCCAGTTCACTGCCACAGGTAGAAATTGAAGCCACAGAGCTCCGCAGTGGCACTGCTTATGCTGCAAGAGTTCGCTGCAAAGTTTCTGAAAATGAGAATTCGTACCACAGTCAGTGGAGTGAGTGGAGCCAGACAACAGTGTTTCAAAGAGCAGGTACAAAGAATGTTGTTTTTATCTTATTTCTTTTCATGTCCATGTTCCAAAAAAAAGAAGATACATGGTAAAATGAATTTTTTCAAATCAGAACTAGCTTTCTTCAAATATTCATAGCCGAATTACTTTCCTTGAGGCCTTTAGCTGCCTGTTTCATTTGTAGTGCTTGGTTATTTGGGGGTTCTATCTTGACTTCCAGAATTTTTTATTAAAAACTTTTTTGCTGATTCTTTTCTTAGATGTCCCAAAAGTCTCTGAAAAGATTCGAAATACCAAAACTATGCAGTTCTTATTCATTCCTCTGAGTTTTGGCACTCTACTGTATTTATTCTGGAACTGCAAGCTTTCCTCAAGGTATGTGATTTTCATTAAGCTCCCCTTAATCTTTATGGCCTGAAAAGGGTAAATCAAGAGTCATCATATCCCTTTTCCTTCCTGTTTCTGCTACACAAACTCAGTAATTTCCAAAAAGTCTTTTGACAGTCTTGGAAGGTGACATGTTCCTTGGCTGATGACAATTAATGACCCACTATACAGTCCTTAAGGAGACCAAAGTACCTTTGGGCCTCCCAAATTCGGCTGCAGCCCAAGGATGATGGTCTCTTGGAGTTAAAGAAATTTATGCCCATGGAAATTTTTGAAGCTTCATGTAGATAAATTAAAAGTGAAAATACACAGCAATCCATAAAGGTGGTTAAACTGATGTCAATGTCAAGCTACTTGTGACATTCCTGGCAGGAGTCAGTAGGTAAAATACCAATACAGGCAAACTAAACTGACTCTAATTCATTTGAGACCAAGATGTACAGAGAAAAAAGTGGTTTTAGAACTTTGGTTCAACCATCCTCTGCAATTTTTTATGCTGGCAGAGCACAGGTAAATCTCCTACCTCTTTCTTTTTTGCCCTGACATACATTATTATGCTCCATATACACATTCTTAGAGAAACAGAACACAGGATGTCCATATGATAAAATATTTTTACAGGATAGACTCTAATAAAGGGGAAAGGATGTCTGCAAGAATTTCTCTGTTTAAATGTAATGAAACTAGAACTCCTAATTTAAAACACTTTCAGAAACAGTGGTTTAGATCAAGTAAGCTGATAAACAAAAGCTTAAATAGCTCAGTGCATATAATGAGCAATAGGCTAGTATATTAAGTTTGTGGCATATTCCTAAAACTTGTGAGACTGTGCTTCAGCTTAGAAACATTAAATGCATCTACAGGTGGCAGACAAACAGTTGCATGAGAAGTCAGAAATTATGATGAGTGGGCTTCTTGTGCAATCTTACTAACATAAGTGTGTGTGGGGGGGTTTCATCTAACCAGTATCATGGAGACAAAACACAGAAAAACTGTCCATTTTTTTCAAGTGTTGTTTTCTCACTTTAGGGCAAAAAGTCTCACCTGCTTTAACATTCCCACGCCAGCTGCTTTCTTCCAGCCACTCTATAGTTTGCACAATGGGAATTTTAAGGTAGGAAATAAATTTCACTTCTTTCTTATGACCCCCAGGTCATGACAGGAGCATTTTTTTTCCTGGGATTAATCATTCTAGCTCCTGAGCAGAATTACTGACACGTGGTTCTGATCTTCCTGAGAGTTTATAATTTCTCAGTTTCCTGCTTCCACATGCCAGCTAACCACCGGTGCTTCTGTCCAGCTTCTTGCTCCTTAGAAGTTGAACACCTCCAGGGACTCCCAGCTCAGACTGAATGCAAAAGGTGGACCCTTTCAAAACCAAAGCAATATCAGCATCTTGCATTATATTCTGGTGGTGTAATCTTGTAAAAATTCTTGTAAAATTTTGTGAAATTAGCAGCTAGGTTTTTCACCCTATTACTCTAACTTTGCCTGTTGGATTTGCCTTAAACCTCTGGGTTACTGTGCCACAGCCATAAAGAAAGAAGAGTTATTTTGGAATAACTGTGCAAAATGACCCCAACTCATTGATGTTTTCATTAGGACTGGGTTGGACCAAATGAGGCTTGTAGCCAACTTGAAAGAGAAGAGGCCAGCAACTCAAGTAAAGTGAATGCAGATAGAATTTCTGATCCAAACATGCAAGAACTGATTTCTCAAATCTCATTGAAACCTACAGGAAGCACAGATCTGGTTACTGCAGAAGAGAACTTTGCATTTGCCTCGGGTCCAAGCCAGCAGTATGTCCCCAGCAGGTACATAAGAGCAGAAGAGATAGAGTTGAGGCCGGGACTATTGTTTGCACTAAACCATGCTGATGATACCATTGGCCTGAAAATCTCTGAAATAATTAAAGACAACCTTGAGAGCCCTAGTGTTGGAAGGAATTATCCCTCTCTCTCACAGAATGGAAAGGGTGACTTTCTTATGCCTCAAGAATCTTTGGGGATAGCAGATGTGTCCTTCAGTGGTAGTGACTATTGTACTTTGTGTGACAATGATACCACAGGAGGTTTGATTTCTGCTGAACTACTGAAGCTTTCTAATGGAAATAATTGTGTTAAACATCAGAAAGATCAGTGACCTTTCCTGAGGTCACTGATCTGAGGAATACTGCCTATGAAATTGCTTGTGCTCTCCTATTACCTCCCAACACTGTCCTCCCAAGCAGCTTAAATGGTGACTGTGCAGACAGTTTCAAACATGTATTATTTTAAAATAAATCCTCAACGTGTGTACTTCAGAAGAAGATTGTGACTAAGTCCTATGTCTAGCAAATACTACCCCTACAGGCACGGCAAAGCCTGACTCCAGCACCATCTGCGGTCCCAGAGACACAGGACTATGCCCTTCCCTAAATTAACCTCCTGGCTGCAAGATCCAGTAACCCCCTTGTCTAAGGAGGCAGCAGCAGACCTGCTGTTTTCCTCAGGAAGAACTATTGGAATTGTGTGCCTCTTGGAAGCAGAAATATTTGCAATGTGACGAACCATGATATAAACTCCATCATTTTGTAAAAACCATGCATGATTTTTCATAAAATCATGAGAAACTATTTTTCCTTAAGAAGGTAATTTTGCTTCTCAATATGATATTGATGAATTAAAGGGGTTCCTGATTTGATCAGAATTTGTAAATGCTCTATTTAAAGATAATCAGACAGTAGGCCTTGTTCTTTATTATCTTGAATGGCTGTAACTTTTTATTTTGCAATAATTAAGCCTCATGTAGTGCTTTAACAAAAATTTATTTCAAGTTTAAGTGGCAGGGTTGATCTAATGGCAAAACGTGAAAAACAAGAACAGCACAAATGACCTTTACTTAATCACAGAACAGGCCAGGCCCACTGCCTCTCCAGGGCTTCTATTATTTCTCCAATATTGATGAGTCCTTTGCCTATCCGCACAACAGGTACAGCCTTTCTGAGCTGAATCTCTGGAGGTTTACTCTCTGCCCTAGACACAGAAAATCCTATACATGATTAATTATCTACCAGGCAGATTTCTGGAGTCTTAGTTACATCTCTTAGATTTAATGGGCTCAACAGTTTTAGCAAACATACAGAAAACTACAGTCTAATAAGGAGACATGATATTGGCTCTGATCAAACCTATGAAGCCTTTCATATCCTGGGACTACCGAGTGCATGCTGTGTGTATCACCTGCAACCAGAACAAAGTAGACAGCATTCTTCCCTTTTTCTTCTGCTGAGTTTTGCCAAAAGAAACTATTTTGGAAAACACTTAAGTAGTGCTTGTAAGCCACTAAGGAGCTGAAAATGTTCTGTGACAAAGATTTTGGTTTAGTTGTGGGTTTGTTTTTTGGTGGTGTGTTTGGGGGTTGTTTGTTTTGTTTTGTTTTGTTTGTCTCACCTGGGACTTCTACTCCCCTATACTGCTCAGGGCATGGGAGCTCTATTTAGCCTCCACCTAGGTCTCAGGGACATAGCTTGTCTTCAGTCCTGTCTTTGTCTCACTTCCTGTATGGCCTCTGGGCCAGGCTTCAGATAGGTCATATTTGGATAGCTCCCTTGGGTGGATGCGGTAGTGTCTCCTCCTCCCCGGGGCGGCGGCGGGAAGGGGCCGTGGGGGCCGTTACTCGAGCGCGCCGGGCCGGGCCGGGGGGGCGCCGCGCCATCCCTCGGAGCGGCCTGCGGGGAGGTCGCGCCGTAGAGGTCACAGCANGCGGTGGCAGCCGCCTTCTTCCCCTCCGGGGCGGCGGCTGCGGCCCCGTTCCCCTCAGGGGCGGTGGCAGCCGCCTTCTTCCCCTCCGGGGCGGCGGCTGCGGCCCCGTTCCCCTCCGGGGCGGCGGCCCCGCTCCCGGCCCAGCGGACGTCCCTCGGCGCAGGCCGCCCCCTGCTGGCGGATCCCGCCCGCCGGACGCCGCGGGCGGTTACTCCCACGCCCCCCACCACAGGCAGTGTTTGCTTCCACGGATTCCCTCCGACTGATTCACATCTTCCTGAAGGCATCATGCCTAGACTTGAATACACTATTCAACTGCACCCGCATTTGTTACATGAAGAATGAAATAAGTACTAGGTGCTGTTCTCAAATTTTGTATGTCATTATGTGCTAAAATAGTATTTATTTGCAGTAACATCTCACTATTAATTCATTACTTAAATTCTGGTACTCTGTAGCTCTCACTCTCACATCCTATTTCAGTATATTGCTAGTAACCTATTATTTCAGAGTTTATATTAATACATTTGTTTTCTTTTTCAAAGTGCAGTACTTTGCACTTTATGAAATTTTATATTATTTAGAGTGTATTGAAAATATGTCAAAATATTTTTTCTCCTCATTTTTGTCTCCCCAAGTGACTAAAATCTTTCCCAGAATAATATCACAAATCTTGTATACATACGTTCTATTTCATTATCAAAACTGATGAAAATCTTGAATCAGACTAAGTTTGAGCCTGGAATGACCCTTGAAATGCCATTTCACTTTAACAGGGAACTGTTAATGATTAGACTCAAATGCATTATTAAAAATTTTAATAATTCATTAACAAGACTAGGTGCTAGCATTTAGGTCAACTAGCTTCCTCAGTGTTCCTTTAAAATTGAACTGTGTCAAAAATCTTAGCCAAGTCAAACTATATACTATCTACCCTCTTAGCAGCTAGTAAACTTTCTTGTCAAAGATGGAAGTTGATGAATCAAGGTATATTGTTTCTCTGTTTAATCATTCACTTGGTTTAGCATTATTTTGGGCCTTACTTCTCCTACATTTGAAGGTGAGACTATCATTCAGAAGACCTCTAGTTTCTTGAATGGCTTCTCAGAAACAACTTTCAAGATTGCAGAGACTGCTTCAGTTCTTTATGGTTTGCTTGGTTGTTTTGTTTTGGTTTTTTGTTTGTTTGGTTTTGGTGTATTTGGTTTTTTTCATTCCCCCCCCCCCCAAAAAAAAAACAACTTTGGGGCAAATTTCATCTGTCCCTGCAGAATTTAACACGCTTGCTAAGGACTTTAACTCATATTTTTTGTGTGCTATTATTATCTTGTTAAAATGAGTAATATTATCTTTATTGTTAAACTAGATTGTTCTAGTGGAAGAAAAAGGGCGTGCTCTATTTTTCAATCCATTACACATTATCTACTATTCACTCCCTTTCCTGAACAGTAACAGGCCTTTCCTCTCCCTTTCTCCTAAGACTGATGACAAACTTGTAGATTTTGTGGTTGTCCCCTTTTCTAATTAATTTTAGTTTCTCAATTTGTTTTCAACTGAACAGGACATAAAAATTTCTGCTGTCCAGGTTTGTCAGCAGGTTTGGTACCCACCCTAAACTCTGCCAGATGAAGCCACTGGACTCTACAGCATTGTCATCTTGAATATACATACGATATACTGGTATTTCATGGCTTTAAATGCTACCATGTGCTTTATTACCTCTCTTCTAAAGACACCATTTGCTTTTCTAGAAAGGAAGATGTTACAGTTTGCTGGTATTAAGCAGCAGAACCTAGCAAATTGCCTATAGTGATGCTTTTGCCTGATTTGTGTTTGCTTCGGCTCATACATACTGGAATACAGATACAGTCTGTACAGCTGATCCACAGCCCAGGGAAGCTGATTCAGAGTATCACATGTGCCCAAGGAAGCCCTACTAGAACAGGATGGGAGTATGCAGAGAACTGTCTTGACACATATAGCTTATTTGAGTACTCATGTAATATTTTTACAAGTCTGTCCTTTTTGGTTCCTTCTTTTTCTTTGTGTTCACAACTCCTGGTTGTATAATGTTTGGAATACCTGTAAACTTGCTGTGTGCAATCCACAAATTTTACTAGTTTTGTGATGAGCCTGATACTTTTTGAGCCTTATGAATGTATCCAAGGACATGAACATAAATCCAACTGGTCAAGCAGCTGTGAGGACCTTTATGATACTGTCTAGTTAGACCCAAAACTGTAAACAGAGGAGAGAAAATTTTTACCAGATCATATGGAAAAGAATCTGCCTCTTCGCCAGGATACTCTCTTTGATTTCATGTATGTGAAAACCATCACAGTGTCATTCAGTAGCCACAACCACAATTACGGCACAACTGGCCTAAGTTACACAAAAAGGTGGGTTTTTTTGTGTAGAAGGCCTAAGTTTTCCTACTTGGCAGAGTTTCTCTGAGAGGCCTAAAATACAGATACACTCTGAAGAGTGCACGTAGGCTTCCAGCAAAAACCACACAGATGCACACACACACACATCCACTGACCCATGCATCCAACCTACTACGAGATTATGATCAATTGTTCTACTCATCTGCAGAAGGATAAAAAAATTATCATACAGGAAAGTTGATTCAGGCGGGCTATTTTAAAAACCTTACTGAAAAAAGTGGATCCACCCTGGGACACTACGGTTGCCCTGGTCCTCCAGGCCACCCCCATTTGAAGCTAAATATCTGTATCTTCTAGATTCTGATGCAGTTCAGTAAACTAGATGGTCTTTTCCTGCGTCATCCTCTTGAGTAACCCCTCACAATTCTAGGAATTCCCTGACAAATTCAGTTTGTTCGCAGCAGTGTCGTGCACCGCTGGCCCGCCTCCCGGCGTCTGTGGCCGGCGGGCTCGCACACGGACTAACTGGACATCGTAAACGGGCACCGCAGGCCCGTATGGAAAACAGGGGAAACGGCGTGTCAGAACCGGCGACGGAGCGCAGGCATTACACAGACGAGGCAAGTTCTCAGGAGCGAACAGGCGCCCTGGAACTGCATTTATGACGCACTCGAATTCCGAGCTGTGCGGAGGGCGCGGCTCTCCCGGCAGTCCCACCTCCCGCGCTGGCGCCACCATCCGCCTCTCCCGCAGCACGCCGCCGTCGTGGCACGAACCCGGATGTGAGTGTCCGGGGGAGGTGCTGCCCGGCGGACCCGCCCTTTTCCGCCCTTACTATACTTACTTCCTGGGGGCGTCGTGCCCCCAACTGCGCATCTTCTGCTCGGCTTGGACGCTGAGGCTGACGGGGGACGCTCTGTCCTGGCTCGCGTGTGAGTAGCAGTCACCGCCACCAGTGAGCGAGCGCAGTGCACGGAAGACCCGCCTACAGCGGGGGGATTGTTGTGGTGACGTCAGGGGCGGGGGACGCGGGCGCCCCATTGGCTCAGGCTGGGCCGAGCGCCTGGCGCGGAACGGGTGGGGAGCGGCCCCAGTCCGGGCGGGCCATGGCCAGCACCGGCAGCCCCCTGGTGAGTCCGGGCGCGGGGGGCGGCCCGCGGGCCAGGCGGGCCATGGCCAGCACCGGCAGCCCCCTGGTGAGTCCGCCCAGGGCCGCAGCCCGCGGGGTGCTGGGGGAATAAGTAGGCCCGGGCGCCGGGGCTGGCCCTTGAGAGGTGGCCGCCCGTGCCCAGCACTCTGCCGGCGACGGGGTCGCGGTGGGCTTTCGCGAATAGCCCCGCCTCTTGCGCCCGGTCGAACAGGGCGGGTGAACGGGCGCTGCCGTCCGTGGGGCCAATCTTGTCGCTGCTGCTCGCGGTCCTTCTTTCGCCCCCCGCTCCTAGGTAGCCCCGGGCCTCGCGGGAGGCCCCCGTTCTGCCCCTAGAGTAGCCCGTTCGCGGGAGGAGGTGAGGCCGATGGTGAAAGGGCCGCACCGCGGCCTCTCGCAAACCTCCGTTTTCGGTTCCGGGTAGGAGGCGTTGGCATGGCTATGCCAGGCCGTCTCTCGCCAGCCGAACAGGCGTCGTTGTACTGTGGGAGCTACCTGTCACTCTGTAATCGATTTCTTTTGTGGTAGGAAAAATGCGTGAGGAAGATCGTGAGGGTCACAGTAGGACACCGTTTCAAACGCGGTTGTTGACGTTAGTCTGACAGCGTAAAACTCGTTTTGTGTGCACTGACATAACTCGAAGATGGAGTTGTAGCTGGTATACAGACGTGGTAATGGTAAATCTTCTTTTGTGTTGTAAGTTATATACTTTAGTTAGTGTGGACATTCTGTCGTGTAAAGAAAAATAATCACTAGCTTTCAGTCCTGTTGACAAAACCACGCAGCAGTGATATGTTCCTTACCTCGTGTGCATGCTGCTGTGCTTTTGGGTCTTGTGCTCTGTCAGTTGCAAGCTGCCAAGCTTCACTCTGCAGCACTTAAAACCTTTTCATCAATTGAAATTGGATAAGGAGGGTTTTCTGTGGAGACTGGCACAGCCGTGTTGATTCCTGACATCCTGTTTCAGTGTGCTCTCTTCATGCTCAGTGATTTTTTTTCATCAGGGTGTTACACAGAATCATATTTATTGACTGAAGATGAGAAGTCATGTGGAATAGCCCTACAGAGCACATGAAATGCTACATCAAGGACTATGAAATATAACAATTTTTGATCATTAAGGAAATCAGTTGTGCTTTCTTGCTAGTTGATACAGCTCCATAAAGCTGCTTCTTAGCATCAGAGATGACTTCTGTTTACTTGGACTCTTAAACAGAGAGTATGCTTCTATTTGTGCTTCTGCTCTTGCTTATTGCCCATCTTTTCAGGATTTTTTTCTCCAAAATACTTGCATTTCTGTTCCTTTTCTATATACAGTTTAGGTCCCTGCCCGTAAGAAAAACATGCAGAGAGGGGAAAAATTAAGAAAGCAACTGACGACCATTTTTGTGAAAATTTAGATATTTTGTCAGGGTAATTTTTGTTTCAATTCCTTCGTGAATGTACTAACAGGCAGTACCAGATAGAGGTGGCCTAATTCAACTAAACTTTTTGTAAATCAGATGATATGAAATATGGGAAATCCAGTATTTCTGAGACTGAGCAAGTTACTGTTAATGTTTATGTGATGGAGTTAATGACATAATCAGTTCTATGGTTATTGAATTGTAAATGCATAAGATGGGACTGGGGAGGGGAGGTGTGAAGAGAGCACAGCTTTGAAAGTAATGTTCTAGCAATTTTCTGACAAACCAGTTAATTTCTCTATTTTGTACTCAGGGACAATTCTTAAAATATTTCATTATTTTCTGAAGACCTGGCACAAGGAGGAAGTTGTACTTCTAAGAAGGAAACTATTTTAATGCAGCTTTAGTTGCAGATGCCAGTGTGGTCTTAGTTACTTGCTGTTAACTCTATTGTGAGTATATTGGGTCTCAAACCAAAAAGTGCCCTTCCTCTCAAAATGAGAAGTCTGGAAGAACGGTAATTAACATCTTCATTTACAACAACATCTTCACTGGACTGTTTAGCTGCACTAGCAATTACTAGATTCTACCAGTGTTTCTGACCTGATAAAACCTATAGTGTAGTCATGGATCTGGCTGAACAAAATTGCTAGCTTCTTTTTTTCCCCCAGTGGAACTAATATGAACTACGCTTTTTGAAGAACCGGACTCTTAGAACTTACATAGAATAAGTTTTGCATCTATGTTAAGTATTAGATTAGGCTATGTTAAGAGTTCTGTTTGTAGTTATTTATAGGTGTAAAACTTCCAGATACATATGTAGGGGAAACCCTTCAAGCCTATCTATTTAATGTTCTCTTCTTTTGGGTTTTCATCGTGAAGCCATGACTAGTCTTTATCACTCATGCATAGGCTTTTAACTGGGGTAAGTTTTCAGTAAATCCCTTACCAAAGCAGGCTGCAGGAGTAGAAAATAGTAGAAGACACGGATGTTGAAAAGGTGCTCAAAGATGGAAAAGCCAGGAGTTTTAAGAGGAGAAGTATTATATGCATTCGTATTTCTAACATTAAAAGTGCTTAGAGCTAGTTGAAAGGGACATGATCCACAGAATAATCTGAGTATAATAGCGATGTTCTACTAAACAATGATTCCACTGTGTGGGTAGGCTTTTTTTTTAAACAAATTTTTCTTTGGGTTATTGATCTATTACTGTGCCAGAAGTAAAGTCTATTTCATGTAGCTCTTGAAACTCTACAAGTAGATTACTGTAGCTGGATGTTGTAAGATACCCTGCAGGCTCAGGCTCATTGCACTTTCCTAAGGTAGATCAGTTGGAAGGCAGCGTTGCCGGAAAAACTTGGAAAGGAGTGATGACTACTGAAGTACTTGCAGGAATTTTTGTACAGAAGCCGTGAAACCAGGGGCGCAATCACTTTTTTAGACTGAAAAAGGTAGCAAACTGGCAAAGTAATAAAAATAGATTTGGTCTATGAAGATGTGAAATATTTTAGTAATACCTGTTTTTTAACAGTAGCATATTTTTTTTATATATACTTGTCTAGAAAAGCTATATGGATTGCTATAGAACTAGCACATTAATAGCATACAGAAAATATGCAGGTGACCTTAATTTAGAAAATGCTATGTTTGAAAGATAAAATCCAAGTTCCTCATATTGCAGCTTTCCAAAGAATATGTATGATGCCAAGGAGTTGTTTCTGGTGTTTCAAATGGAAAAAACTTTCTTTGCAAGTGTCCAAGTTAGATTATATATATATAATAAAGAAGGAAACAAGAGGAAGAAGCAGGTTTTCCTCCCTTCCCACTCCCCTTTCTGACATCGTATTTGCGGGTAAGCTTCTGGAAACTTGCTACAGTGTAAAGTGTCTGAAAGGACTGGATACAAAATGCACCAAGCTAGCTATTTGTTCTAGAACCTTATTTTTCATGGCACATGAATTCTACTCAGAATTGCTGTAGGCAATAAGTGGTTTGCTGTGTGAGTAAATATTGAACTTGAGAGTTGCTTTCTGCTTTAAAAGACAGGCTGCAAAAACTTCACCTGCAAATATTTTATAATTCTTTATGGTGAAAAATTGCAAGGACTAACTTGTTTAGCGCATTCTTCTGAAAAGAAAATACTAAATTCAGTGTTTGGTTTTTTTAGTATTCTTGCTGGAATTTATGGTGCCATGTATCCTTTGTACATATACTCCGTTTATATACTGCCACCTTGGTGCGTCTGCTTCTCTGTGCTTCGCCGCGAGCTGCTAGCAAGGAATCTGACATAGGAAGTCCTTTTGGGTTTGCTAGCATGAGCCCCCATCTATGCTGTGCAGCACCTGATTATCAGTGTGCCTTGTGAGGTAGCCGATGGTGTAGCCTGGGATCCAGACTATTGCGATCACAGATGGCTTTTGTTTTCTTGTGAGCTGGCCTAGATCTGTTTATGTTAAATGAATTCTCAATGGCTTGTTTACGTTATAGCTATGTCGGCCATAGGCTGACTTTAGGTTCTTGGAGATTTGTGTGGTTTCCTGTTTCTGATTTGTTTTGAAGCACTAGGCAGTGGAAGGACGCCTTAAATAGTCTGCCTCTGAAGATGCGTGGAACTTAAGTACTTTGCTTAGCTGTAGAGGAGGTTAGAGGGTAACTGGCTGATATGCAGGTTCTTATAAATCCTCTCATTAACTTAAATCCCTACCTGATTTTGGAATTAGAATCCTGGAAATCAGTGGCAAGAAGTACCACTGTATGTAAGGTGGTCAGATTTATAGGAAGGCATTTGCGTAAACTATAATTCTGGATCAGCATTGCTTGGTATGTGAAAAATTAATTTCTCTAGAAATGAAATCAGTCTTGTGGATAAAATACCTTTTCTCCCTAAAGATCAAAACAATCTCTGGATGTAGAGGTGTTCTCTGTGCTTCCAAAGCATTGAGCCTCTTGGCTGTATTTTTGCTGATGTAATACGAAGCTGATATCCTCGTTACTCATTTCTGGATGAACTGTGTTATGAATTTACTGCACAAAGAAAGAAATGTCAGTAGACAAACAGTACTTCTGTTTCCCACTACTGCAGAGGTACCAGCCATTTTAGGTAAAATAGTATGTTTGAATTCCTTCCATTAATTTGTACAGTCTTTAATCTTGAAATGTATTACCAGGACATGATTTTTAAAGATCTTTTGTTGTCTTTTAAATTACGGTTATTTCTATCAAGATATTTTGTTAAGAGATTTTTTGGGAGGAACAGTTTTATGCAGTGCTTCAGTGAGTGCTTACCTGTCAGCAATAGGTTTCAAATGACACTGGGCATGAAGGTGAGCATAGTTGTTTTGCTGGGTTAGAGCCTAGACTTCTTTGTCAATTAGCATAGCAGTCTGTTTAGACAACAACAACAAAAACACCCTTCTTTTATGCAGCCAAATGCTTTTGAAATTTACATGGTTAATTCATAAAAATAGTCTTTAAACAGCGGTTTTTTCATGTGGCAACTTCTGAGATCAAAAAACTTCACCCTAGATAGATGTATGACTTCAGATTCTCTTTCAAAATGAATTTGTGTTAAAATAGTTTTTATAATTGAATGATGAGATTTTAATATGTTCATTTAAATGTACTAGTTGGTAACCATATATGAACCTTGATCAAAGTATAGATTTGGACAAATTGTTTGGCTTCAGACTGTTTTACTGACTGTGAGTGTCAGTTTCTTCAAGATATATGGTGTTAAAGGGGCTGTTTGTTGGCTTAGGAGCTAAATTTTAAGTTCTCTACAGTAATCTTTTGCATACGATTTGACAATGAGCTTTGAAAGAATGCTGACGCAGCTCTATGCAATATAAAGGCAAACCCCTGCTACACAAGATGACAAGATTAATGTTTGATGTTAATGCTTTTTGAGTATCTACAAATAACTAATACTTGGAGTAGGGGTTTTTTTCTGCAGTTTGAAGAAAATGGCTTACTATTGTATTCAAAGAACTCCGTAGAAAAGAGCATCCTGTTGTTTTGGGAAAATACTTTTGCAACCTTGTATATTTTTTAATAAATGCCTTTCTTTTCTTTTTTTTTTTTGGAGAGAGGTGTTTGCTCTTAGAAATCGTGTTGAACTTCCGTCAAGCTGAAAGTGTGAGCAGAGTACAGGTCTTTAAATACCTCCCAATTACTTTGATGTTTTAGTATGGCTGTATGTATTTTAGTTTCAAAGTTAACCTGTTAAGTGGGTGAACAGTTAACTAGCTGTGTGATGCATTCAGAAGTACTTCTGAGGCTTGGCTTACTGTGAGTCCTGTCCCATTCTTTACATGCTTGATTTGATGTTATAGTCAGAAGACTGATAGCAGCTAATGACCTTTTTTAATGAACATTTTTTCTCTTTAGGCAAGTATTTTAGTTACTTAAAGGCAATAATAATGTTGGCAGATAGATGTATTGTTGAATTCTTGGGATTATCTGACAAATTTCTAAGCTCCTCTAAGTGTATATAAAGAGAAACTGGCATGCAATGGAGCTTGATTAATCAGTATATTGTTTCTCTCTATACAGATATATGTACAACTGGTTAATAGAGGATGCTGTTGGTCGCTTAGCAGACAGTCTGACAATCCATTTTTAGACAGACATCCAGAGCATAAATAGACATGAGCATATAAGGTCTGAGAATTGATGTTTACTGCAGTTTATGAAAGCACACCATCTATTATTGCCTTCATTCAGGGCGCTTCACTCTGGTGCAGCAACGGACAGAATTTGTGAAAGGAAAATTGGTGTTAAATATTGGTAGGGATCACACAATAATCATTACACTTCCTGCAAACAGCTCCTATATGGGATTGGTATTTATTGGTGCAAACTGTACTGTGCTTTCTGCACTGAAAGTTGAGGCCTTTAGTTGGATTTAGTTACTCTGAATGAGTGGGTTTGTATCTTCAGTTTCTTGTACCTGAATTGCACTGCTTTTGCCTGCGTTCTCATTTTAGTAGCAGTTTGAGGACATGTATTGAGGCCCATCTAAGTATCTGACCTGATCAGTTGCTTTTTTCTTTTGGAACACACTGGAACTCCCAGGATGTGTTACACTATAACCTTTGAAGTGGAGACTCTCACAACTAGGTATTGGGGAACATAGAGAAGGTTTTAATTTTAATTGTGGGATATGAGGGGGTAGGAGGCCAGTGGAAAGGCTGTGTGTAATATCTGTTAATTACCCCTTCTGATGCTCTTTTTCAGATACGAGATGCGTGTCACATGCAGTTGGTGCGTCTTTGTCAACCCTCTGAAACACCAGTGTACCATGAAAAGAATATATTAAATATAACTGCTTATCTTTTAATTTTTTCACTTTAAAACCCCAGGTTATCAATGTTTAAATTGTAAACAATACAAAATAAACTTCAGTTTCAGAACTTTTGTCTTATATGAAAATGTCAAAACAGTTTACAAAACAGCTCAGGCCAAACCTGTATAACTTAAACTGCCTTTAGCAGAATCTTGGATTGTGCCAATTCCCAGGCTTTTAGTCTCATTAGCATTATTTATAATCAAAACAAATGTACCAGTTGAGGTTTAGAGGTCATGTTGCTTTGTGTAAAAAATACTTTCTGTTACCACAGTCTGCTTCCAAAAAAATTAACCTTAGAAGTAGTCAGATGGAGGAGCTTTTGTGATCATGTCTGCCCTATGTCTTAATGCAGCTTGAGATTCAGTAATAGTCAGCAGTCAGATTCAGTGTTATCAGACAGCTGAGAGGTCAGGACCCTGTTCATAGTGATTTTCTGTGTAATAGATCTTGCTAGCAGAAATTCAGCAATAGCAAAGAAATTCACAGTCATCTTCAGGGTTTGGCATCCTGTCAGTTAGTACAGAAGTAAAGGATACTTAAAATTTTAGAAGCCCGGTCTCTAAAAATATTTTTTGCTGCTGTCAGTGTTGATAGAACGGTCTCAGCAAAGTAGTGTTGCAGATTTTGTGGTGAGAAAAAGCTAGTGGAGATGCAGTTGTTGTGGTTGTACTTGCTTTAGAGAAGTGTGATATGTGTTTGATGCATATAAACACATTAACAGTTTTAGTGATAGTGCAGTTGTCAAAATGCTGAATTGCAAAGGGAAGAAGTATGAGTCCTTTTAGGTGGTAGGGAGGAAAGGAAAAACATAGTGCTATCTAGTGGGCTTTTTGCATTGATTCCAGTTTACTTAAAGTTTATTTCTACTCTTTGCAGTAGAAATAAGTGGGGAAAAGAACAGTATTAGAACTTATTTCATGTATAAATAAAAGGAACCCTGTTTCTAGTGATTTAGTGAAAATTACTTGATGAAGATTTTGAAATGACTGTTGGTCTATAATGCCACCTACATTCAGCAGATTTGTTATTTTTTTCCACTGAAGGCTTTCAAACTCAGAGTATGTTGCACTAAGAATGAAACAATTTCTGTATGGAAGTAAATGAATAGGAGAACCCTTAAGGATTTGGGAAAGTAGTGTTAGAGACTACTTTTTAAAGAGATAGATCAGATCAGTGGTAATCAGTGTGGTCCATGGTGATCTGTGACATGCAATAGGTAAGTCTGTTGTTACTATGTGAGGATCTGTGCTTTCACTGGCTTGCCAGCTGAGAAAGGTTGATAATTGGTAGAAGGAGAGCATCCTCAAGCTTCTGAGAATTGCATATGCAGTTTAGAACATTTTAAAATTCTGCCGTGATTGACTTCATATCTCACTAAAAAATGTCTGCATCTGGCAGAAGAAGGATCTTAAGTCTGATTTTTATGAAAGAGTGATGGTACATGGTTAGATAAGGTAAACTGGCTGGCATTCTATCTCTGGCATATATGAAAACATGTATGTAGAGACATGTATGGTTTCTGCAGACATGTTTTTTGGAGCCTTTCAAAACAAAACTGAGAAGGTAAATAATGCAGGACAAAATACTAAAGAAGAATGTATGGAGTGTGGAAAGGCGAGTGCAGGAATTACCTTTTCCTGTAAATGTCGAGGTGCAGCATAAGAGACCTAGTTGAATAGTTCTGTCATTTCTTAGGTAACTGATCCTTTTAAATCTATTGCATGTTTCTCTGTCCTCCTTGTTCCTAATCTTGACTTTCCTTTGAGAAAGTCAGGACTAATTGATGTTGCACCCTGGCTGAAAATAACCTTCTCTTCCGACAAAGTCCTTTACTCCTGTCTCTTCCCTTAGGATTTTTCTATACTTGATATTGATTGTGACTTAGTTTCAGCTACTGTGTAACGAAATACACTGCATCCAGCACCTTTTCCTCCCTTTCTCACAGTGCTCTCTGATGCTTTTGTGGTCGATTTTTTTTCTTGCTTGTTTGCTTTTTCAAGGTGATCTTGCTAGCTCCATAATCTTATCAGACTCTCCCCTGTAATGCTACTGCTTTATTAACCTGTAAAGCCTCATTTGCTCATTTGTGGCTGAAGCCAGTCCGTCATTTAGATCCCCATATTTAGTGTGTGTATGTGTGTTTCATTGTATTTCAATTAATGGGACGTTTTTCATCCTGGCATCACTTCAGTTGCTGAGCACTCATGCTTGTGTGAGTCTTGCTGCAGTCTTGATGGGAAAGGGTACAATCTGTTTTTAATTCTGGCTAGTGTGTATCTTTAGACACAATGCTGGTTGAGTGGCTTGTCCGAAGGAGAGGTGATTCATCTGGGATATGAAAATGCTGGGGACAACAGTTAGTCTGTGGAAGGTGTCAGCTAAAATACATGTATATAAAGCATAAAAGGAACTGTGACCTACGGCACATATACTTTAATGTGTATATGCTCTTTTCGTAATAATAGTATCAATTTTAGCAGGAAATGAAGATAGCTTTTCTCTACTACTCAGAGCACAGCCAAGCGAGGAATCGCTTATTTGGGAGATAGGTTCTTTAAGACCATGTGCATGATTGAGTGCCAGTCCAATTCCCTTCTAAGGTGGTTTCTGACAAAAATGCAGAAAATTGTTTCAAACTGAAGTTCATGAGGTAAAAAAATTATTTTTGTCAGAAGTAATTTTTGATTTGGTAACATGATGTACATTACAGACTATCTGACATGGTTGTACATTACATCTGTTTTGAGATTAGGTGATTTTCATTAAGTCATAGTTTCATTCTGCTGGATGTATGTTAGAATGCTGAGATTAAAAAATAATGTTCAGCCATGGTGTTAACTTCCTCAAATATTTCCTCTGGTAAGGTTTTTTTGTTTTATTTTGTTTGGTTTTGGTTTTTTGTCAGCAGTAGTTTAGCAGAGCTCTCCTATTTGTTTGTATTTTCTGGCCAGTTTCAAATAAAACGTCAAAAGCAGTCCCTGACAGACTAATTGAGCTGTATTACCAAAAGGGGCTGAAAGCAACTTGTCAAGGTTGCTCGGTCTTACGTAGGGAAAATTAATAAAAGAGTACCAAATGATGATTTGCTTTGTATATTACATGAATCAGTTTTAGGAGTGTGTCTTGTTGTACTTGCTGTTTTCTGGGCTATATCTGTTCTTTTTGTTTTGCAATTGGGTTGTCTTCGTGGCCATATGTAGAATTTAAATAGTGCAATCTCCCTTTTTTTTTAAAGGCCATGAACCAGAGCATTCTTCAAAAAAAGTTTTAGGTGTTGCTGATTACTAAACCCTCTAGTTCATGTGCCTTTTTTATGTTATCTCTTTTCTTCTTGCCCTTCCCCAATGTATATTAAAGAGAAGTACTACCAGAGAAAGTGAAATTCCAAGTGAAAAATTAAGAATGTGTCCTTTGCCTCCATTAAAGTTTTCGTGTGTTCATCTAGAGTTTATTGTAACTTGGATCCCTAAACTAATATTACTGGTAAATACAGGTGTTCATTGTATAACTAGAAGTTTAAGTCATAGGAGAAGGAGAAGGTTATAGGAGAAGATAACATGAAATTTGATAACTTGGTGTTAGGAGCATTTTTTTGAGTTTAAGAAAAGCATTCTTGAATTAAAGTGTTCAGACATTTGACCTATGGCTATATGACAGCATGACCTAAATAGAGTTATTTATCAAATTAAAGCTGCTGTTTCCAAAATAAATACTAATATTCCCTCCTGAAGAGATTTTTAATTATGACGCTTTCAAAGAAGAATTTACATGGTTCCTCTATGGAAATAAAGTGCAGTTGTGCACGGTAGTTATGTCAGGTATGGGAATAATAGTTTCATTTTTCTTTTCAGTATGATGCTGTTCCAATCCAATCAAGTGTGGTGTTATGCTCTTGTTCATCCCCATCAATGGTGAGGAACCAAGCAGATTCCAGCACTCCATCTGTCATTTCCACTTGTGGCAGCAGACAGGGATCTAACATGGAGGGTACAGCACCTGAATCAAGATCTAATTCAAGCTCCTTGCAGCAACATACAGGACAGCAACCTCCACAGCCTCGAAAGAAACGACCCGATGACTTCAAATTTGGGAAAATTCTGGGTGAAGGATCTTTTTCAACGGTAACTTTACTTTTTATAAGAAGTGACAGATATCTTAGATAAACTTGAAAATTTGTTATGTAAGATTGATGAGATTGAAATGCAGAGAGAACAGCTTGAAGAGTAAATGAATAGAATATAGTGGATTTAAGCTTACCTATTAAAATTGTGTCGCCCTGAATATGGGTGGTGCTGGGGTTTTTTTTTAAAAATTTTAAAATTTTAAATTTTAAATTGATCTGAAATTCCATTGTGTCCTAATGACTTGATGCTTGGATGTTCAGTCAACATTGCTTTCTACTGTAAGTGTGATAGCCGTAATAGGTTATGTGAAAGCTTGATGTAAAGGATTGGAACTGGTCTAGAAGCTAGAGGTAAGAACTGTGCAATGTCCTGTCTATGGCCAGATGCTTTCAAAAGAAAGAACAGTGGTACTTCTCCAATATTCTTTCTCAGCCTCTAGTGTCATGGTCCTTGAGGACTTAGTGAATCACAGTCAGTATATTTGTGTTCAGTAGCCTTAAATGGTTTATTTCTCACATCCATGGCATTACACAAAAATTAATTACTTCAGTGTTACCGTAATGAATCCATGAAGCAATTAATACTTTAATTTGATGATTTGGTAGTTTCCCAGTTGTAAGAATAATATCTCTGTATCTTTTTCATATGGTTTCTTTTGTATACAATTTTTGGTTGTAGGTCTATAAATGTTGGGGTTTTTGGGTTCTTCCAATACAGCCTACTTCAGCGTTTAGGATGCAGGCCTCGAATACTCATCAAGAGTAATTTGGACTCAAACACACAGTTTGCATAACTTGCAGGTTTCCTTAAAGAGTCCAAGAGAGTTGCTGTGGTTTGGGTATACCAGAACACTTTCCTTCAGTAATACACTTTTCCTTTCTGCTTTTAGTCTCTGAAAGTTAATGCCATGTTCCATGTAGGTAGAGAAATTCATAGGGCTTAGCCAAGACTCTGAATAAACTTTTGTTCCAGTGCTGTGCTACCTGTCTCTCTGGATGGCAGCACAACCCTCTGATGTATCAACTTCAGAGCATTTGATCTGTGGGGCATGTATCTTTATGTTGTTATCAAAACCTCTTGTTTAAAAGCACATTATTCGTTCTTATTAACATGGTTGTAGACTCACAGATCTGACTGTACTCCCCAAGCTCCTCACCAATGTTCTAAAAGTGTTTATCTCAAAAAGCAGGGGTCTTCATATTACCGTATATCCAAGGGCATCTTCAGATTAAAAAAATATTTTTTTCAAGGTCATAATGAATATATTCCATTTTCTTGGACTTCTGTTAAGCTACCACAAACTCTCACCTAGTGTCAGTGCTGCATTTTAAATTCAACAGAGATGCACAGATGTGGCTTCAGGGTTTTTCTTCAGAGCACTCTCCAATTTTGTGGGACCTTCTTCTCCAGCAACTTCTTGGACCCATGCTTGATACGAACAAACACACGCAAATGCAGGGCCTTCTACGTGTTGTTCTGCTCTTTTAAACTAATGAGAATCTACTTGCTTTGTAGTACAGCTTCAAGCTGCTTTCAGAATAATATCTGTTACGTGGTGGAAGAATTAAAATTCTCATGATTGAGGAGGCATGTTGTGTTGCTCATCTCCTTCTATGTAGTTGGTGGATATATATTCCACCTTGGTTTTGTCTCCACCTGTAAATGACGCATTTCTTAAAAACAGGAGCTCTAAGGAAGTATGACTGTCTGACCAAAACCAGGTCTTAAATGCAGATTTAATCTCTGGCAGCCTTAATTATTTGTTCAAGTTTACAGTGGGACTTGGTCATGATGTATGCCAGGTATATGCGCCATTATTTCTGCTTTTTAGCCTCTAAAGGTTTTCTGCTCTACCTATCTCCCCTTCCTTTGATTTGGGGTGTTTAACTACATTTCTTGCCTTGCTGTTGTCTGAATTTACAACTTACGCATTTACACGTTCTATGAATGCTTTTGTTTTTCTGCTAATTGTATGTCTTTTTTTTTTAAGCTATCCCGCTAATGTCTAATTTCTTTGTATAGAATTTACATTGCTTATTGATATTACTTCTTCCCATAGGGTGGATAAGATTCAGGCCCCTGATAACAGAGACATTGTATTAATATGTACCTCTGAGTTTTTTCTTTTTTNTTTTTTTTTTTTTTTTTTTTTGGTGCATGTCTGCTGGGGTGTTCTGGATTATTAGTTAGGAGGAAATTAAGATATATGGTATGCTCAGATTTGTTTGATAAGGAAGGAACTTGAGGGTACCAAAGTGCTCCTGCTATCAGGTAAGTGCTCAGGCATGTGTACTTAGAACACAGCTGTTCAATATCAATGTAAGTATGTGGGTAATACCTGGGAAATCCAATGGTAAAAAATTGAATACAGTGCAGGACTGGAAGACGGTTAGTCCATAGCTTAATTTGCCAGGATATATTTTCACCTGTGTCAGCTGATCCCTTCTGCCATCTGAGTATGGTCTCTGTGTATGTGGGGTTTTATTTAATAACTGCCTTTTAAAGTGACCTACTTTCAGAAGCTTTTGTGGTAGTTATGGTTGATGAAACCTAGCTAGAAAAATTAGAAAAGTTAATAACATTCTCATTTGACTGCATGTCTTATCTAGTGTTACGCGTGTACACAAAAAGATCTCAAAAATTCCTTATGTGGAGATGCGGATTGTAACAGACTGGTTGTTTCTAATGTTTCTAATGGAAATTTTCATTGATCAAATACTGTAAACTTCAATGTGTTTGTAGGAGATGAACTTTTAAAGAAAATTAAGGGTGCCTGTTACTACTGAACTGAGGTCAATTTTCTAGTACTGAAGAGGGCAACTGCGTGTACTTCTTTCATCTGAAAAAAATGCCATATTTAGATTACCAAAATACCTAATATTTAGCATCAGGTGTGTGTAGTAATATTTTGGAGTACTCTGTTATAACTGACTTTGCAAGAGGTTAGAATATAATGAGAAGTTGATTAGAAGGAAGCCTGGTGCAGTGATTAAAAGTAAATAGTATAAAGTTGAGATTTTAGCGAGGTGTTGATATAAACTTACAATGAGAAAAACAGAAAACTGTAGTCATCTGTTGTTACAAGATTATTGCTTGCATTCATGCAAGAGGACTTTTCAGACTGTCTCTAAAATTGCCTTTTATGAAACTCTTTCTTGAAAATGAGCTTTGTGTTCCGTCAAAAGCTTTTCTCTTTAAAAATGTAAACCTGCTTGCCTGAAACTTCATCCGTTGCTTCTACTAGCTGGAAATCTTCTGTTCCTTTTATTTAAATATTTTTCTTAACAAATTGTATATAGTTGAAAGTTCTGTCTCACTTTTTACTTTTGCTCACTCAGATAAAATTTATCTTTCAGTCTTTGCCATATATGTTAAGTAAAGTACTGTGACAATTATTTTTATAAGTATTTCTCAGCATACTTGTTGCTTTTTGTTCCCCCCTTTAAGAAGATTTGGCCGTTTACTTTGAATTACATTACTGTCTTCAGAATTCTTCTGGAAAATTAATAAAGTAAATCGGTATTCACACTCTTATATGTGTAAGTCTTTTGGCAAAACAAGCATTGGTCTGCTGAACTGAATTGCTGCAGAAGTCTTGCTGAAGCCAGCATAATATGAACACATGCCTAAATATTTTGCTGTGTTCCAAATACCTACTGGAAGATCAATATTAGTGTATGTGCTTAGTGGCCAGTTACAATATGTTTTCTTTCCTCTGGCAACAGGTTGTCTTGGCTCGAGAATTGGCAAGTTCTAGAGAATATGCCAGTAAGTATTGACTCCTTTAACATGAACTTTTTGAAAATACAGTATCAATGTAGTCCAGTTACGAAACACCTGTTGAAGAAACAGAATTAGCAGTTTCATGTTAATTATGTGTAACCAAAGAACTCCAAAACAAGGTGGGCTTCATTTAATTGTACCTCTTGCATTTTTACTCTCTCTTTTTCATTAAGTTAAAATTCTAGAAAAACGTCATATCATAAAAGAAAACAAGGTACCATATGTGACACGAGAGAGAGATGTAATGTCCCGCCTGGATCACCCTTTTTTTGTGAAACTCTACTTCACCTTTCAGGATGATGAAAAGCTATGTATCCTTTGCATAGTAAAACTTGCTATAACACTTTCTTAAGAGTAATAATGCCCAGTTTTGGTTCCTTTGAAAAATGGTCTAACAGAAATGATGCAAATAACTTGAGGTATTTAAAATATCCTAATGTATGTGATGCAATTTTTGCAGTCACGCTTTTAACAGAAATTAAGCAGATCGAATGAGTGGGTCCTCTCAAAGACAAGAGTAGGTGTCTTGTGGGACAGGGGGGAGCAATCAAACAAATTGTCCATATGGTAAATGTTGAAGGGTCCAAGTTTAAAATAATTTAAAAATTTTACATCAGGGGGATGTATGAGAAGTGTTTTATTCCTAACATATATATGTGTGTGTGTGTGTGTGTGTGTGTGTGTGTGTGTGTGTATCTGTAGTAAAACACCATAATTCCTGCATTTAAAATAGGGGTAGCGGGTTGTATTTCCTAATATTTTCATTTCTACAATTAGAGCTATTATTAAAATTTTTCTTAGGTAAAGGTGAAGATGCTTATAGAATAATCTGAATCCTCTGTTTGGAGTATTGTTTCCCAAGCTCTCTCTATCAGTAATTGCAAAGTACAGTTTTATCCTGGAAGCTCAGTTGGGTTTTTTTTGCCCTTTTTTTTTTTTTTTAACCTTGCAAAGAGAAAAAAAAAAAATTTAACCTTACAAAGAGAATTATGTGAACTTCCTCCTAAACCTCCTGCTTGGAATTGTCTGTGCCAAGGGTAAAGGTATAGATCAGTCTATTTCTGGGGTCAGTGCGTAGTTTCCTGGTTTTCCCAGAGGCTGCTAATAATGCTGGCGGGCCCTATATATCATATAGTATGAGCTCACAGGGCCTCTTGCAGTGTAAACACTTGCTCTGGTGATTTCAAGGTGATGGGACAATTTTTAACTTTGATCAGTTATTACTGTAAATAACTCTCTTTGAGGGCAATTATGTATGTAATTTGAATTAATTATTCAGGTCACTCTCTGGAAAAACTACAAAGTTAGCCCTTTATGTAGTTTTCTCTATGCTAAGAAATTTGGACCCATGTCCTAGGTTGTTAATATATTTAAGAAATTATTTTGGGTTGCTGCTTGTAAAGTTTCAAATTAACCAACTTCTTCCCTGTTGTTCATGTATTTTTAGTAGTATTCCTGTCTTTGGAATAAGATGTGGGGATTTTTGTTTTAGAGTGGCTTAGAGATAAACCTTAACTAAGTTACATTCAGATTTTGGGCTTAGCTATGCCAAAAACGGAGAGCTGCTAAAGTATATACGCAAAATTGGCTCATTTGATGAGACCTGTACAAGGTTTTATACTGCTGAAATTGTATCAGCCCTGGAGTATTTGCATGGGAAAGGAATAATTCACAGGTAATACAAAGCTGAGACAGACATGCAGTTGATCATGCACGAGGTGGTTTTTTTTCTAGAGGTATTCTTTGTGAAGTTAAAAGCAGACATGGGTTTTGTGGAAAGCTAAAGAGCACAAATTGCATTTGATCAGCACTAGTAGAGTTAACATCAGTAGCTAAACACAGCAAATTTGAGGAGGAGAGCCAGTTGCTGTTATACCAATTGTTGGAGCAGGAAGAAGTACGAAAACCTTCTGGCCTAGAATTAACATTACCACAAGCTTGTCGTTCAAGCTTCATTGGTTGGCCTGAAAACCAGAAACTGACTTTTTGTTTAACTACACTTTTTTTCCTGTGCTGTTATGTAGCAAAAGTAACTAAAATTCTTTTTGTGTGTGACTTAATGTGTACTATATAATTAAGTAAAATCAATCTGTATCAGTTTTCACTGAGTGAACAATTTCCACAAAGCTGCACAATAATTAGGTAAGTGGTGAAATTAGCAAAGTTTTGAGTAGTACTTTAGAAGTTGTTTTTGATGTGATATATTGTTTGAATAATCATGTTGTGTCATTCATGTTTATTAAATAAAGCTTTACTGCTAGACATCCAAGCTGCAGAACTTCTTTTTGGGTAAGAAATCTATTCTGTTTCTAGGTTACCAAGCAGCTGTCATGGGACACTACGTGCTAATTGGCAAAAAGCTGACTGCTTGTAATTCTGATAGCATTATTTCTTTCAGTTATTAAAAAAGCATTTTTCCTTTTAAATACAAGTTTTTGTGAAATAATTTGAAATAGACTCTAAGAGGGATGGATGTGGAGAGTACTGAAAGTACTTGGGATTTTCAGCTGCCTGAAGAAAAAGGACATGAGATAGAACCACTTTAAGATGTCAGGCTACCCTGGAGAATTTATGACAGATATCTCTTAATGTATCTAGATGTATAGCTATAGATCCATAATAGAGTATTAATGTAGATATGATATATTATATAAACAATATAGTATATATAAGTGTGTATAGAGTACAATATATCTACATACATATGTATCTTTAAAAAGCCCTACACAGAGCGGTTAAAAGGGTCCATTCCATTCATGTACTTTCTACTCCTCTCTTAGGAAAGGCACAGGAAAATCAACAGGACTTTTGTGGCTTGTGTGTCATAATTACTTCCTTCCATGCTCTCTGTGCTAGTTTCCAGACTTTAAACTGTACAGCTCATGCTTCTCTGTAGTAGGGGGCTTTAATCTGAAGAAAATAATGCCACACAGTGATTGACAGAAACAGTTTTCAGTTTTTACTGGTTTTTTTCTTACCAGTCAAACAAAACAACTCCCATGCTCCTAGATTTCTTTATGAGCATTCAAAGATACTGCTTAGGAGGGAAGTATGTAATTTTTTTTTGGATTTGGTGCAAAGGAATATCATATCAGTGTAACTGAATGCTCTTAAGTTGTTTCTAATGCACATCTTGATATCTACCTCTATATTGCTATCTATTGTGTTTGTGATACTGTGAAATCTGGTTTTATTCAGAATCACAGGCGGTGTCTATGCAAATAGTAGGCATGCATTTGAAATACAGATTATGCATGGAGGTGATCTATGGTTCTTACCTGGTCAGGACATTTAGCTGGGGCTGGGTTTGCCAGTGTTTGACTGATTGGAGTTTTGCAGTGAGAAAACAGACCTAGAAGATCTTAATGCCATATCAATCTGTCTGATGTTATTTAAATTAAGACTTTGGAGTGAAGGGGCTTGGGTTTTTGCGTGTGTTTTTGTGAGGTGGGGTTTTTGTTGGGATTTGTTTGGGTTTTTTGTTTGTCTCTTTGTTTTTTTTAAAATTTTTGAACATGTGACATGCACAGTAGCATAGTTTTGAGATAATTATTTACTTGATGTTTTAAAAAATGTTAAGTAATGGATTTATCAAAATCTGTTAGTCTGCAGGTTGACAGCTACAAGTTAGAGAAGCTGTAACAGTTTATAGAATGTCTGCATCATTTATTATAGCATTACGTACCTAAGTCACTAGACAGTTTTGCGACTTTAATTTGTATGCTGTTTGAATATAAAAATCTGTCTTTTCCAGGGACCTTAAGCCAGAGAACATCTTATTAAATGAAGATATGCACATTCAAATAACAGACTTTGGAACAGCAAAAGTATTATCTGCAGATAGCAGACAAGGTTTGCCATTATCATTATGTGACACCAGTAATTATAGCAAGTGATCCTTTGAAAATGTGCATATGTTGTATTTGCCAAACTGTAACCTTCAAATATCATTACCTCACCTAAATCACTAAAAGATCTTGAAGCAGTTTTGACTGTCACTACTTGGATTTGGTAATATTTGGTGTAGTGGTATACCAGCTAGATTACCAAATATAGTGGGAAGTTTAATTACTTCAGATTACTTAGTTTTCATTTGCAAGACAAGAATACAAACAAATAGGTACTGTGGCTAACCTGATACAGTAAATTTTATTCTGCTTATATGTTTAACTCCGGTGGCTGTCAGAATTGCACAAATGTGAAGGTTCTAGAATTAATGTGTCTTTAGTTGTAACTAATAGTCTGTAAATAGATGCTGCAAACAATGCCTGAAAAAAGCACTAGGCTGAACTGAATTAAATCGACTTTTTTTTTCTTGACCGTGGCAAGCTTGTGTTGATAGATTTTATAACTAAGTAATACCTAAATGCCTAGCTTCTTGAACCAAATAGGTATCACTGAGATTGACTTGTTTCTTCCAAGCAGGTTTTGTGGATAGGTAGAGAAATTAAATGCTCATGGGTTCTTTGTAGCATTATGTAACTTGCAACGGATTGTCTTCTGGGGTTTTTTTAACTGGGTGGGGACAGAGGAGGAAGGGGAGTATGTATTTGCTCATTTCTTTCTATTTCCCTAACAGCACGGGCAAACTCATTTGTAGGGACAGCACAGTATGTTTCTCCAGAACTGCTGACAGAGAAATCTGCCTGTAAAAGGTGAGAACTCTATAATTCAGAACTTCACTGACTCTGTCAGGAAACTGTCAAATGGGGAGGAGTGGATAAATCAAGCAAGCAAGCTTAGTATTTTAAAGAAACAAGATGCTTGCGTATAAAGGTTTTTTAAGAGAGTTTGGAATTTTTTTTCTTATCAAGTATTGCTTCTTGCCTGAGGGTTGGTTAGGGTTCATCTGCTGTTTGGAGTTCTACAAACAGGATTAGGCGTTGTTGGAAAAGGAGATGTGTAAGGTGAAGTTGGATTTCTTACCCATAAATAGATCAGAAAAACTTCTTTCTGTTATCCAAATAATACAATTATTTTGATTCCATTTTATATAAGATTGCTCAAATATGGTATTTCCTGTTGTAGTAACAACAGAATGTCACATGCTGTTCAGTTAGGGAGAAGGCTGCAACTTTCTTTGACTTACACTTAGATCAACTTGCAGTTATCTTTCCTAAGCTGTACTTGGGATTTGCAGCATTTTAAAGCTCATCTCTGTGCCTGGTATGAGTGATGCCCTTAAGAAATTTCTTAACTCATTAAAATTGCTTGTTGATGGTAACTTACTGAATGTGTGTATCTATTTTATTGCAATGACGGAAGAGTAAGCTAGTAGCTGACAAATCACAGGTACAAGAGATCATGTATATGAATAGGTGTGGTAATTTGTGCTAGCAGTTTTTGAAGTGATAGAAATACCATCAGACTTTTCACATCTTCTTTGAGTGAAGAGCTTTTGACTGTTTTGGCTAACAGAGAGACTTAATCAGAATAGCATCTCGTTTTAGAAGCTGCGTAATGCTTCACCTGTACAGGAAACTCTTAAATTGAGTAGTTTTAAGTCTTTGTTAGTATTTTAGTCTTCCATGAGGATTTTGAAGCTTTAATCAAATCTATGGATAGCTTACCTCGAGGTAAAGTAAGTTAAAAATGCTCTTTCAGGCCAACACACTAAAACTTAACTTTCCTTTATGCACCACACTAAAACTTAATTTCCCTCATGTACCATTATAGCCTTTTTGTTTGTGTCTTAAGAAAAGCTTTAGGTGAAAAAGGTAAAAAGCCGCATTGGAATTTTTTATTTTTTACCAAATATGTAGAGGAAAGTATTTTAATTCTGAAGGGGCATATATTGGATTAAGTTGGATGCATCTTTGAATCATCATTTGGTTAATCAGTATTCTTTTCAGTCATTACATACCCATTATTTTGACTGAGAATTCAGCTGTCTTCCACTTGTGCTTGTAGTCAGTTATTGTGGGACTGTTACTCTGCAGTTTTTTCTTGAAA
Organism: Platysteira castanea; assembly: GCA_013397175.1. Classification (NCBI taxonomy): domain Eukaryota; kingdom Metazoa; phylum Chordata; class Aves; order Passeriformes; genus Platysteira; species Platysteira castanea. The sequence goes on from VYXC01005488.1 coordinate 639,322, forward strand.
GTTGTGTTGCTAGCCTACTCTTGTGTCAAGGGCTGAAGTGAAAATAGTATGGAAATTACACAAAGCAGGTTTGTCCACTGGGTTCACACTATGTTCTAAGTAGCAGAAGGTTAAGAATTTTTCTTTTTAAATTACATTATAAAGACTTCTTTTACAAAAAGATGCTATGATTTTTTCCTCTTTGTTTTGAAGCTCTGACCTCTGGGCTCTGGGATGCATAATATATCAACTTGTAGCTGGATTGCCTCCATTTAGAGCTGGGTAAGAGATTTGAGCTAATTATTTACATGTGGATCATAAATCCATAAATAAATATTGTCTCTGATTTTGTTTTTACCTTAATACTAGTTCTGAAGTATTTTCATGATGCAGAATTGGTGTTAATGTCATGCCTGCTTTTATTCGTCCTTTTTGATGTCATGAAGTTGCTTTGACAGCTGTAACTAGAGTTCCTGAGAGGTTCCTGAAGCTATCCTAGAATTTTACATGTAATTTGTGCCTTGTAACTATGTAACTATAAGTTTATAAGGCATATCCTCATCTCTCTTTGTTGAGTCATTTGAGCTTTTCTTCTACTGCTCAAGTATCTGGTGCTTACAGGATTATAGTACCCCTTCATCCTAGGAAGATTTATGGGAATGTAACTTAACTTGTGGATTTCTTGTTTAATATTTGTCTGGGTTATCCAGGTTAAGGTGAAAGAACCATGGAGAACTAATAACAAAAGTTAATATTTTTCTCTTCTGCAGAAATGAATATCTTATATTCCAGAAGATAATAAAGCTGGAATATGACTTCCCAGAAAAATTTTTTCCCAAGGCAAAAGACCTTGTGGAAAAGCTATTGGTAAATATTTGTGCTTTTCTTCTTGAATGCAGTAAGGCTTGTGTTGGTAGATTTTATAACTGACCAAGTACCTAAATGCCAAACTTCTTGAACCAAAAGGTAATGTCACTGAAATTGATTTGTCATTAAATGGTGTGATGACAGTGGAAAAATTCATCTTATGTAGTTCTCTTTTCTGAAAGTTTCTACGCACTCTTGCAAATCTTATAATATGAACATCTGTGAGCATTACTGACCTTGTAGGGGAGTGTCTTGAAAATCAACATCTGTTATTAAACAGCACTTAGATTTTTTTTTTAATAATCTGAATTCTAAAGTGTGGAAAAGGAATGTCTTTCTATGAAATGGAAGCAAACAATTCTAGAAACTGTGCATTACAAACAGAAATTAAGATTCAAATACTTAGGCTTATATAGTTCTCAGATAAATTGGTTTTCAGTTGTGTAATGGATCATTTAGTTGAAAACAGCATTCTATACATCACAAGCAGATATATTTGTTACAATGTAAATCCAGTTGCCTTGCATTTTAGCATGCAGTTACCTTGCCTTTAACATGTCTCAATAGTATCAGCCTAAGAATTACTGTGCCTGTGAAGGTTTGACAAGTAGGAAGAAAAAGTAGTTCTGTTCCATCAGTAAGATTATAGCCACTCAGGTGAATATGCAGTGAACATTTTAGGTGTTACAAGCTTTTTTAAGTTCAATAGTCTATCATAATAGCAGGGGGTAAGAAGGAAGCACTTACCTTTGTGGATGATGATAAATACAACCTAAAACGCCTAGCACTGTGTTCCTGTGTCCAAGGCAAGCTCTGTGGCCAAGCCAGGTCTCTTGCATGGTGAAGTCCAGGTTGTATTAACCTTGTTGTATCCTGAGAACTGTGTCATTTTAAGGTGTTTGAGAGGTTGATATTTGACACCAGCTGGTTTCCACAGCCTCTTGCATCACTAGAATGTGATGATGAACTAAACTTAAATGAGATGTGCTTCATCCAGGCCTTCTCTGTATGGTTGCTTCAGTCTTTCTGAAGAAGCAAAGCCAAAAAATTGTGTGGACCTAAAGAAGTGCTCCTGTCCTTAGATCTGTGAGCTGATCTAATACAAAATGTTATTTATCAGTATGTCTTGTCAACAACATCTTTTATTATAAACAACCTCCTTATATTATAAATATATATGCTTAGGGCAGGGAGACTAACTGGTTTTACGTTTTCACATGGTGCTGTGCGAATGTGAATAATGCTTGCCCTTAGTCATTATTTTGTGCAGCTTAACTTAATTTTAATTTGCTTAGGTTCTAGATGCTACCAACAGATTAGGTTGTGAAGAAATGGGAGGATACGGACCTCTTAAGGCTCACCCCTTCTTCGAATCCATTGTGTGGGAGAACCTGCATCTTCAGACACCCCCTAAACTTACAGCATATTTACCCGCTATGTCAGAGGATGACGAAGACTGTTATGGAAATGTATGTTTATCAGCTACTATATTCAGCTCTGACGCTGCCTGAGACTTCCATTATAGCATAATTATTGAATATTTTTATAAATAAATAATGTAAATATTAATACATTTTTTTAACTGAAACTACTGATTAGTTATATTTTAATGAAGACTTTAATTATTAAGAGTCTAATAAAAATTGCTGATTAAGTTTTTACTTAAATCAGCATTTGTTTTCTGGTAAATCGAGTGTTTTGAAAAAACAAGGCTGGCTTGCTTTTGATCAGTCATGCTTTTTTGCATAAATGCCTGCTGATCTCTAGGGAATAGGCTGGAGTTTTGCCCAAAAGCAAAATAAACAAAAGCATGCTTAAATTAAAAGCCACGGTTTAGTGCAAAATAAGGTTTTTAATAAAAGACACTTAATTACTTCATTTTGTTTCCTCCTTTAGTATGACAATCTCCTGAGTCAGTTCGGTTGCATGCAAGTTTCTAGTTCTGCCTCTTCCCATTCACTGTCTGCTGCAGAGACAAGTACACCACAGACATCAGGAGGAAATATTGAACAGTATATTCATGATCTTGACAACAATTCCTTTGAGCTGGATTTACAATTTTCTGAAGATGAAAAGAGGTTACTTCTGGCAAAACAAGCTGGCGGAAATCCTTGGTAGGATCTTTGAATGTAGCTAACTAACTCGCACAGCAATAAAGAATCCTGAAAAAGAATTGATTTTGATTCAAATTAATATTTGTCAATCTTAGTATTTTCAAGTAAACAATTAGCAACTAGATTTTTCTTTGCTTCTATTTTTAAAGCAATAGCAGCAAAACCCTAATATTATATTTCTAAAATTTACAAGGTCTAGAAGATGATGTGGAGTGTGTTTATAAGATAGGCAGAATGATGCTATCCAGTGCTGAGGAGTCTTCGCTCTACAGTCCTAGAACTAGAAAAGGTTCCTCATTTTTTACAGATGCCATAAGTTGTTGGAATTTTTTGCATGATAATATTCTGTGGATATCTAACCAAAATACCTCCAGACTATGTAACAGCATTTCTTTTCAGTCTTTAGAGAAGTCTCTCATGTGTGAATTGTTGTTGTTGTTGTTGTTCGCTGGGGGGGAAGGGGGCCTGATGTGTTTAGGTGATATTTTATTTTTTTGATTGTTTGGATTGTTTGTGGTTTTTTTGTTGGATTTTTTTTGGTTGTTGTTTTGTTTGGTTTTGTTAATTTTTTGTTTTTATTTGGGGTTTTTTGTTTGGTTTTTTTTGTTTGGGTTGGGTTTTTTTGTTTGGTTTTGGTTTTGGTTGGTTGGTTTTTTTACCCCCTGTCAAATTTTAGGAAAAACTCTGTGGTTTGGGCTGAGGAAGAGTCCAAAACTCATGTACTAAAGTTGTTCAGGATTCTCATGGAAAAGGATGTGGTAGGGAGTGACATGAAAAACTGCTTGATCATAATAGCTGTTTCTGTGAAAGAATTACTTCTGGAGTAATATTTTTTTTCTTTTTCTAAGGCATCAGTTTGTAGAGAATAACTTAATCCTAAAAATGGGTCCAGTGGACAAGAGAAAGGTAAGGGCTTTTCTTAATGTCCTCTAACAAGATTCAGCTGTCAGTTTTTTGCAGTTGCAGCATAGATAAGCAGCCTGTTTTAAAGCTTCCTTGTTTAAACAATTTGGCGCCTATAAACAAGTTATTTTTACAAATTCATGTCTTCTTGTGAATAGATTGTTTTTTTTCTTGATCTACTGATGTGCTCTTGATTTCTTGGAAAAGCCTAAAGTAAATCTGCTATTGATGCTTTCATTTTGAAATTGTAGCAAATGAGTGTTTGCTCCCCCTCCTTCTCCCAGTCTGATATAATCCACTAAACACTCTTTCTTGATGTATGTCTGATTGTGGTTTGAACCAAAAATACCAAAAAATTAAATACCAAGGCCATGTTGTTCTCAACTGTGGTGTTTTTCTAGATCTGACTTTGTGCCTTTATCCTGAGAGAGGCAGAGATGGCGTTAGAACAGCTTTAAGTGTTAACTTTAGCAGTGTACAGATGAGCAAGGATAGTTTGCATCAGCTTTACAGGAAAGAAGGTTCTCTTTTATCTAAGTTACTACCTCGTTCTTCTTCTTTTCCACAAAGAAGACTATTGATTTCTTTGAGAAATAGATTTTGCTTCACTCTGTAGAGCTAGGTGTTTCATATTTTACTAGACCTTGAAGATACTTTCCTAAAATAGTACTTGTGTTTTGCCGTGTAGTAGAAATGCACTGCAACACCCTAAAAAAAAGAGTGAGGTCAAATAGGTAAAGTAAAATTAAAGACCCCCTGTCCTCAACCCCAAACGTACCATCCTATCACTGAGCTGGTTTCATCCTGCCTCTCTTGTTCAGTTCAGAGATCTGTAAATATACATTATTAATTCCTTCATGGTTTTTTTTTTTTTTTTTGCATTGCTGCTTCTACTTTTCTTGTTAGGGATTGTTTGCACGTCGGCGCCAATTGCTGCTCACGGAAGGGCCCCACCTGTATTATGTGGATCCTGTCAACAAAGTTCTAAAAGGAGAAATTCCATGGTCTTTAGAGTTGCGTCCAGAAGCCAAGAATTTTAAGACATTTTTTGTTCACACGGTAAGTTTGTTTTTTGAATTTCTTTGTAAATTGCTCTAAGGTCCTTGAGCAATTTTGTAAAGTTGTTATCAAAAAGATTTTTCTGGAGAAAGTAAAATTGCTTAGATACAAAATTTCATAGTGTTAATTTAAAATAAAACTAAACAAAAACCTGAACAAGTCAATCAACCAAAAAAAGCACAAAATCCTCACCCCCAAACAAAATCAAACAATAATAAAACAAAAATCACACAAAAACTCACTCTGACATACACATTTATCACAAAAATGCAACTGTATTTTTATTCTTAGTGTTTAAATAAACTATAAGTGGATTTTGGGATTTGAAGGATGTTCTTAAGGGCTTCTAAAATTTAGCCCTCTTTGTTTGTAGTGGATCATGAGAGGTGTACTGATAATATATTGTCAGTTGACTGCTTAAAAATATTCAGGTGCCAGATGTATGATTAATCAGTAATATATCATGTTATATAGCTGTAGTTGAGTTTAACTTTCAGAAAGTTAATGAACTAATTCTGAGTAATTATTTTATTGGTAGGTGAAGAATTACTGCTGCTTTTTGGTTAAACTGTATTTGGAGTAATCATTAAAATGTTGTTCACTTATAGCCAAACAGGACATATTACCTGATGGACCCAAGTGGGAATGCTCATAAATGGTGCAAAAAGATACATGAAGTTTGGCGGCACAGATACCACCAGAATGCTGCAAAATAGTAAAGTTCATCCAAAATTTCCCTGTTTCCCTACTTGCTGCTAGAACTCCGTGTGCAGCCGATCAGAGGAATCTTTTCAACCCACCTATTACCATCTCAAGGGGGAAGCATATGTCTGAAATGTTGTTTTCTTTTTTGTGGGTTTTTTTTTGTTTGTTTGTTTGTTTGGGTTTTGGGTTGGTTTTT